>CM062808.1:820779464-820916964 GCA_031772625.1 Pinus tabuliformis | reverse complement strand
GGATGACCTCTTTCTAACAGGTGCATACCCTCTCATTCACAAATGTAAGAGGGAGTTGGCTTCTGAATTTGAAATGAACAACCAAGGACTTGAAGTGTGGTAGAAGCCAAGGGAAATTTTCTTATCTCAAGGAAAATATGTGGTGAAGATTCTAAAAAGATTTGGTGTGGTGGATTGCAAGCCTGTGACTACCTCGAGGATATTAACTTTCAGAAGTTATATGGTAGTGATGTTGGACCAGATTTGGGAAATGCCTTTGAGTTTCAAAAACTCATTCGCGTTGATGTTCTTGGTGAACCTCCATCTGAACATACGTTTTGCAGTTAGCATTATGAGCTCATATTTGGTTGAGCCTCACTAGATTGGTGCCAAGAATCTTCTGAGATGTCTTCAGGACACAATCTGTCATGGATTGAGATACACTAGCGGAAATATGAAACTGAATGATTATTCGAATGCTGATTAGGCAGGTAATGTGGAGGATCACTGGAGCACTTTTTAGTGATGTTTCTCTTTGGATTCTGCTTCAATATAATGGATGAGCAGGAAGCAGAAGTCAGTTGCCATAAGCACTGCCGAGACCAGATACATATCTACGAGTATGAACTTGTAGGAAGTTGCCTGGTTGGGGAAGCTCTTTAGTGAGCTGTTTGAACACAATACCACTGTGATTCTCTGTAACAACCAGAGGTGGTATTCGATTATTGAGGAATCCCGTATTCGTCGACTGCTCCAGCAAATAGACATCATCTGGGATATGGTAAGTCGATGAGAAAGGAGGCTCCATCGCATTAAGATGATGTACAGGTTGATACACCTTGTCAAAGCCCTAAGGAAAGATCTAATCTATGATTTTCTCAAATGACTTGGAGTCATCAAGAAACCCTTGTACAAGGGTCCTACATGTTGCATACATTGAGCTCTGGGAGCTCTGAAGGCTTGCAATTCTTACTAGAGCAACATACGAACACATGGTGACTCACCCTCCCCTAGTGGTGCACACTGGGACAAGATGATTCGCTCTCTTGTGGAACAGGATGATTTGCTCTCCTGTGTAGCAGGATGATTAGTTCTCCTGTGAGGCCTGGATTGATGTGTTTTCCATGGCAATTGTACGAGGATTGATGTGTTCTCCTGTGAGGCTTGGATTGATGTGTTCTCCATGGTGGTTGTAGCAGGATTGATGTGTTCTCCTGTGAGGCCTGGATTGATGTGTTCTACATGGTGATTGTAGCAGGATTGATGTGCTCTCCTGTGAGGCCTGGATTGACTTTTTCTCCATGGAAATTGTAGCAGGATTGATGTGTTCTCCTATGAGGCTTGGATTGATGTGTTCTCCATGGCGATTGTAGCAGGATTGATGTGTTCTCATGTGAGGCCTGGATTGATGTGTTCTCCATGGTGATTATAGCAGGATTGATGTGTTCTCTTGTGAGGACGGGATTGATTAAGTTCTCCTATCGAGACATCCTACCCATGCAGTCTGGGACTCATGGGAAGTACATTTCATCTAATCAATGAGCAAGGAAATGAAGTTAGGGACCATAGTAGTACCAATGGACGCATCGTTGTATCTACCGTACTCCCTACGCTGGGATGACCTCCATTTATCTGGGATCAATGATACTGGTCTGTTACCAGTGGTAGGAGTGGTACATTCTATGACACTGACTTCAGGTTGGTTGTTACTGGTCTAGGACCAGTGGTACGCACTCTGAGACTGACTTTGTGTCAGTGGAGGATGTTACTGGTCTAGGACCAGTGGTAGGAGTTTTACTCACTATGACGATGACTTCGGGTTGGTTGAGACTGGCCTGGGACCAATGGTACATACTCTGAGACTTACTTTGAGTCAGTATGATACATCCTCGAGCATTTCTTCTTCTTCATAATTCGGACAAAAGCAGAGCAGAGCATTGTTATCGAGAAAACTAGTGTCCATAAAGAGCTACTAGTCCCACTAAGATGGGTAGCTATCTTAGAAACAAACAAACTAAAGTCACTTGTGTTTTCCTTTATGAGAGATAGATGAGAGAGAAGCAGAGAATACCAACCTCAGTCTTTCGCTAGTCTCCTTGCTTGTTTCCTTTCTCCTTTGATGGAGCTTTCACCACTCCTTTCTCACTTGTCTCGCTTCAAAGAACACCTATAGAGTTAAGGCAGCAAAATACCATCAAAGCATAGAGATATATAACCATAAAAAATGTAGGATCAGATGTACATTAACCATACAAATGCATATAGAAATACAAGATTCAGAGATATACAAACATATGGAGGAAAACTCAAATAGCTTTATTGATAGAAGTAGTAGAAGAGAGGATTACAACCAAGTTGCCTGATCCAGCATCATCCTCCCAGCATGAAATCCCTCTTCACCTCATACAAAGCAAGATCACCCAACAATGCCTTCAAAGAGAAACCAACAGCACTTCCTTACAAATTACAAAATTCCAGCCTCTGGATCTCTTAGATGAGGGATCCATATATAGATGTTTATAGGAGAGTGAGTCAGCTTATGGGATTTTGATTAGTGTCATTTCACTGATAGTTCTTGATTCCACTTGGAGATTTCAGATCTCTTACTCATCCTTGGGCGAATTCAGAGAGGTAAGTGTCATATGAGTAGTTTCTAGAAGATTCTTTGGGTTTCCACCTAGCAAACTGCTTCTGCCATTTGTCTACTCTCACTCATCGCACCCTACAGAAGGGCTTTCCAATATGCATCGCACCCCCCATGTGTAATAGGTGAGATGCATCGTACCCTCTACATGGAGCAGTTTGTATGGTCCTGTTTTGACCATTTCTGAGTAGTTTTTCATGGAGAATTTCTAGGAGATGATGTAATCAACTGACCTTGTTCCTTTAGGGTATCAAACAACACTTTTAGGGGTTTAGAAGCCCTTGGTGAATCCCACATCTATGACACAGAACAGAGAAAATGATTTTGTGGAGGTGAAAACGATCTGATGATATAAGGTTCAGGGTGGTGGTCATGAAAAATGGAGAGTGAAGGTATTGCAACGGATGAGATGTTAACTAGGTTGGTGAATTCTCTAAGCAACTTCTCTTGAACATATCGACGACACTGAAATGGATTGGTAGTGTTAACCCCAAAAATGGATGGTACGGTGGACCAATGGTGATATGACCGGTGAATGGAATAACCCAACTCGACTCAATCATGGTGACAGAGTGAAAGTGTCATGTTCAAGAGCGACCTGCTACCAATGAATCTATTCAAGTTTTCTTCCCTTTTTTTCCAGTCATTGTTGACCAGTACCTCTTTATTTTTGTCAAGCTTTAGGAGGATAACATATGCTTGTTCTATAATTTTCCCCTTGGGTAAACCTGTCGCTATGTTTTAACGAACCTAGCAACAGTGAAACTCGCTCTTGTCTGCATGGACAAGTTTGTCGCTATTGTTTTAACGAGTTTAACGACAAAGATAACTCAGTCCTTTTCAATTTTAGAGAGTCTAAAAAGAGACGTAAAGGCAACTCCAGTGGTCTTTTTTCGTAATGTAATCCCTTAAGTCCGAAAAAGTGTAAAATAATACGAAAGGGATGACTTTTCGATAGTTTTAACAAGCCGAACAAGACAACCGCTCGATCTTTTTGTGTAATAATCCCTCAGGTCCAAAAAGATTAAAATCTAGAGGAGGGATGGCACTTCCAATCGCTTTAACAAGCTGGAGAGGCCAATTGCTCGGCAATCTTTTCATATTTTACGATTCAGATGAAAAGAGCTTAAAGGAGACTTGTTTCTTGAGGAATGAGTGATGTTTTTGGATAGCAACTGGTTCCAGCTAAGGTTTGGAACCTTTTCAATCACGACAGTGTAAAGAAGGTGGCTAATATAATCACTTGTCATAGTTGTTCCTCAAAATGGTAAACAATCAAATGGAGGCGTATGATCAGCTAAAAAAGAGTGGAGGTGATGGTAAGAACACGACCAAGGTTCAAAAGCTGATAATTATGCAATCGCAATGGTTATTTACCAAAGGTGGGGTTCATTTTTTCATGAGCTTAAACTCTATGGGAACATTTGCTCATTGCTAGGTTTATTTTTTAACGAGATTGAACTTCACGTAAAACTACTCATGGAGAGGTTTATTTTTTAACGAGCTTGAACTTTGCGTAAAACTTCTCGTGATAATAGTCAAAGGTGTTGATTTCACCATTAACACTATGTTCTTTTGATGATCATGCTACCTGTTCAATTACTCCATCAAATTGATTAGAAATGTAAATGCTTGAAAAATGAGTTAAACAACCATATTTTACTTGAACTACGTGAATAGTAACATAAAAATAGTTTTTACCTCTGATTTTTACCATTTCATTCAAATTTGGGATTTTTGGAGATCTGGAGGTGTTTTCCCCTTTGATTTTCACCAGCTGATTCCGGGAGATTCTATGGACTATTTTTGGCATCGTCTGGACTAGGTAGGAGCTAACCCTGAGCTCTTCAATTGCATTCTTTCCTTTTCTGATTTTGAGCATGTTTTCCTGTCCTTCTGGGCCTCTATGGTTTGAACAATTCCTTCTCTCCCCATCACACCCAATGTACATCGAAAGGTGCAATGCATACTGAGCTGGCCATTGGCCAGTTAGGATGCATCTCACCCAGTACACAGCTGGGGTGCGATGGGCGCAAAAAAGAAAGTTTATGCACTGTTTTTTCATGGAAATTTTGCCTGTTCTTGCCTGAATCAGGAACCTAATTCTCCTCTTGTTTTTTTTCGGAGATTCATTAGATCAAGATGGTTGTTACATGGCGTGAACACGAGCATGAAGAAGAGGACATGGTTGCTTTACATGATCCAGGTATGGCCACTGCTTTGGGAAACTGTGGTTTGTTCAAATTCTCCCGCATATCCAGCATGAGGCAACAAATCAATCTGTTGCAATATTTTCTCGATGCATGGGACCCTACCAACCAAGTGTTCCAAATTCGAGCTAAATCCATCCCTTTGACAGTTGGGGATATCTACTTCTTGACCGGTTTATCGAGGCGTGGTGCCCCTCTCTCACTATCAGGATCCGCCTATGGAGGTGGATCCGTGAGGGATTATATTCGCCGATTTTGTAGAGATGGATCTTAGCCGAGTAGGGACAGTAAGATCAGTATTTGAGATGTCACTGACCGGTCCTTGAGGACTATTTTATTCACCTTTGCTAGATTGGCTGGTAGTGCGACTCTTCATTTGGCCAACAAGTCCTATATGCAGTATGCTCTGGAATGCCTTGAACCAAAGGTTCAACTGGTGTGATGCAGTACTTTCGGTTATACAAGAACAGCTTACCAAGGTGAAGAACGAAAGATCTAATAAATTTGGTTATGGTTCTATTCTAACCGCTTTCGGCTTGGAGAAGATTCCACTGATGTAACCACAGTACATTTCACTCAGACCGCCTATACCAACGGAACCACGGATGCAGAGATGGGTCAATCTTATGGCCAAACATGCTGGTCAGTTGCAGATTTCATTCTCTGATGCCTTCTTTGAGTGGTTCGACCGTCAAGAGATGGTCTTTGTTGAGTATCCATATGCTGGGATGGATTTCCGGGGTGACGCAAATTTGGTGCTGCCGGCTAGCAAGCAGTGGGGTGCTATAGGTAAAAGATCTGACCATATCTTTGTTTATTGTTTTTATAATGTTCTTATGTCTTTTAAATGCTATAAAGACTAGTCAAACTCATATGTTCGTGCAGATATTGGACCAGTGCGACCAGCAGTGTTTCCGAGGGTAGCAGCTGCCATTCCAGTAGAAGAGGTTGTAGGGAGGGCTGTCCTTCACGACCTGGACGTAGTCGAGACCCTTGCAGTATTGCAGGATCATATCGAGGGTCTCACACTTGGTATCCAGGATGTGAGGACCGACGAGTTACCTCTAAGATTACAGTGCCATACTATCGGCGTGTCGAGTCGATGGACTAGGCTCTTACGTATGATCGCACAGGTAGTGACTTTTTATCACCAGCACCATTAGTCTAGGGTGCTTTTCTGCATTTTTGAGTTTTTGGGTCATGCAACCGATTTTGTCTTGGACACAGAACATTTTGACAAACTATAAACAGTTATATATATTTTTGATTTTCAGAGCTTTATTTTGGTTAAGTTATATGATCCTGATGCAAATGTTGATTAAAATGCTTTCTTTTATAAATGCTGCAAATGTCTATCTAACACATAATTTGCTAATGAATCAGTTAATTTGTTTAAGTTTCTGGAAATGTGTTGATATTGAATAGAATCAAACTGCCTTTCCAAAATCTTGACCCTTAGGAACATACGATAGATAGCTGGATTCTGAACAGAATATATGCTAGTAAGTTGTAGGATGACAAGTTGTGAGTCTAGCCTGACAAAAATTTGGCATATGCCACGTGCAATGGCATCAGAGATAAGTTCTATCAACGCGCTATACTCAGCGATGTTGTTCGTTGATCGACCAATACATACCCCTCTGAAACTCACTAACTCGCCGCGTGGATCAAAAATGGCCTAGGCCGTAGAAAATAGGTTCCACGTACTACGACTAGCTCCATCGGCATATCCAATGAATGATTCCAATAGGTTCGACATCTGCAACAAATGCAAGAATGGATTACCTAACCAAAATGATCACTCTTGACGAAAACAAAAATGTAACAAAAGCATATAAAGAGGTTACTATACTTAATCAAGCATAGTAACGCTTAAGGTACAACCCGTTTCGAGGTCGCGCCAGTGGAATTCCATCATAATCTACTAGCTCATAGGCTCCTTTTGCTAACACATTTAACAAAGTAGGGACCCATCCACAAAGGTTGGAACTTACCTTCTCCCAATTTATTGGATTCCTGATCATAAAGCAAGAGCAGGTCACCTGCTGAGAAGACACGGGGTTTGACATTTTTGTCAAACTACGCCTTAACTCATTTCTTATGGGCTTCATTAGCTAAGGTGGCGTCACGATGGGTTTCATCCAATTGGATTAGTTCCAAGAAACGAGCCTCTTCCTCTGAAGTTCCGGGGAGAAGGTCGATTGCAAGCTTGAGAGATGAAATCTCACATTGAATTGGTAAGACAGCTTCCAAGCCATACACTAGCTGAAAGGGTGTAAACCCGGTCGCATTTCTTACCGAGGTTTTGTACGCCCACAAGGCTGAGTACAAGATTAGGTGCCAACTCCGTTTGTGGACTCCAATCATCCTTTGCAGCATGCGCTTTAGGACTTTGTTGATGGCCTCAACTTGTCCGTTAGCTTGCGGATAATACGGAGTGGAACTGTCATGGGACAATCCTAGTTTGGAAGCCAATTCGACGATCATGTGATTGCAAAAATGCGATCCATGATCTGTGACTATAGCCTATGGAACACCGAACCTAGAGGCTACATTACTGAAAAAGAAAAGAGCAACTGTTTCGCCGCTGTTGTTTAATGTAGGTATCGCCTCGGCCCATTTCGTAAAATAGTCAACTGCGACTATGATATACCCATGCCCCCCGGCCGAGGTGGGGTTACATGTCATGAAATCTATGCCCCATTTGGAAAATGGCCCAACAGAAACTACTGGTTGCAAAGGTGCGGGTGGTATTTTATTTTTGCAGTCGAATATTTGACAAGCATGGCAACTTCTGACTACGGTTATGCAATCTTTGAACATTGTTGGCCAGAAGTAACCTGCTCGTAAAATATTTTGTGCCGTAGCGTAACCAGATTGATGCCCCCCACACGCACCTGAATGACAATCATTCAAGACTTTTTTGGCCTCCTCATGAGTGAGGCACCTTCGCAGAACCGTATCGATACCACGATGGTAAAGCGTATCACCAATGATCATGTAATCTTTTGCTTGGTATCGAATACGTCGTTGTTCAGAGCGAGAGGTATTAGGCCTGTATGTTTGGGTTTGGAGATAGATTATTATATCTCCATACCACAGATCGCTTGACGATATTAGAAACAAAGATTCATCCACAATTGTTGCCTTGGATGTTGAATCGTTGGACGACGACGGGAAGTCGCATAGTAACTCCGCTAAAACTAGAGATTTCTTTGATTTGGATTTTATGAATTCCAGATCAAACTCTCGCAAAATAGCTATCTATTTTGAATATTTTCCCCCAAGTAACTGACGAGACAGAAAGTAAGTCATTGGGTTTCAATCTGATAAAATGGTAGTTTTGCGAAAGAGGATATAGTGTCGAAATCTCTATACTGCTTGAACAGCTGCAAGAGCTAGGTTTTCAACATAGTAGTACTTTCTTTCTGTATCATTTAAGTTTCAGCTTAAATAATAGATTGGATGTTCGATTCCATTTTTTTTCTAAACTAAAACCATTGCGATGGTTGTATTTGCTACAGCTAGATAAGGTTAAAGTATTTTTGACAATCAGGAGCGTACATTAATGTTGATTTTATTAGGGATTCCTTTAGAGCATCAAAGGAAGCTTGCGCAACCTGATCCCAGTTGAAGGGTACTTTTTTTTTCAAAAGACGCGTATAACCTTTAGCAAGTTCGGCGTAATTTGGAATGAACCTCCTCAGAAAGTTTGCTTTCCCTTGGAGTTTCTGAATCTGAAGCAAATTTGAAGGTGGAGGCATATCGATGATTGCCTGAACCTTACATGGGTCGAGTCGAATTCCGTCCTTAGAAACCACGAAGCCAAGTAAACGACCAGAACTGACAAAAAACACACACTTGTGTGGATTGAGTCGTATCTTGTAGTGTCGGCAACGTAGAAATATAGCTCTCAAATGCCGTGGATGATCAGTCCGCTTTCGCGAATGAGCCAGAAGATCATCGAGATATGGTTGAACAATGTTCTTGATGTCATGGAAGGCATAATTCATAGCCCTCTGAAAGGTTGCCCCTGTGTTCTTTAAATCGAAAGGTAATTTGCGGTACGTGAATGTGCCCCACGGACATATAAATGCAGTCTTCGACTGGTCCTGTGGGCGGATATTTATTTGATTATACTCGGAAAATCCATCCATAAATAAAAATATTTCGCATCCGGCACATTCATCAATTATCTGGTCGATGAAGGGTGTAGGGTAGTTGTCCTTTGAACAAGCTTGATTTACATCCCTGTAATCAACGCACACTCTAATCGTTCCTTGCTTTTTCATCACAGGAACAATATTCGATACCCAATCAGTTAGAGGAACCGGGTAAATGAAACCAACATGTAAAAGTTTTTCAACTTTTTCCTTGATGGCGGTGGCTTTCTTCGGGTGCACCTGCCGAAGCCATTGTTGTACCGGTTTGACATCTGGATACATCTTGATTTCGTGTTCAACTATGCTCCAGTAAATGCCTGGCATTTCTTCATATGACCATGCAAAGACATCTCTGAATACGCAAAAGAGAGCACAATATATTTCCAGTTCTGAACAAGAACAAGATTTTCCGACATGAATATTCTCTACAAAATTAGGTTCGATTGAGATATTTACGGCGATAGTTTCTTCACTATTGGACAGATTTCGCTCAGAATCCACCGTATTTACATTATTTGATAGAAAATCAAAAACTGAAGGATGATCAAGGTCGTTGGAATAATCTTCATTGTAATTCGAAGATGGGAATGATGGTGGTAATCTTCCCATGGTGCCTCTACTATCATCATCGACTGAATAATTCCTTCGTCTGTAGAATGTACATGTGACCAAGGATCTGAAGAGGTGCCATATTCCTTTGACCTATCTACCCAAACACTCGATGAGTGTTGATTTGGGTTTGCCACCCAGGCTGAGAAAATTTATTGCTACAAAATCTCTATTGGGCTTGGAGGAAAAACCTGTTGATGATCCATGCTAACAAAATGTTCGGAAATCTTCTGAATGGAAGATATCATATTGCAGGTTCCTACTGTTGCCACTTCCGCCAGATTACTCGGAGGCGGTAGGGAAAAAGTACCCATCAAGGTGGGGTCTTTTAGTAGGCCTACTCCGACATTTTGAAGCGAGTGAGAGCTTCCATGGATCATTGAAATGCTTCCTATAACTTGTGAACTGTTGGGGAGAAAGGTTTGTTGATCAACGATCATAATTCCTCCTTGGAAAGGAAATGCAATCTTTAAAAAATAAGTTGATACAATAGCAATTTTGGCATAAATCCAGGGCCTTCCTAGTAAGATATCGTAATCGAGGTTTCCATCGATAACTTCGACGTCAATTTCTACTGTTTTGCTCCCCAGTTCAACTTGTAAGTTACTTAAAATCCTGTACGGGATGTATGTTCATCCATCGAATGCTTTTAATGTCGTTGATGATCTTGACAAGGGTGATGATCCTAAAGTTTTCCAGCAACTCATTGACATAATGCAGGTAGATGCCCCCTCATCAATAATTGTTCGATGAACAGTTTTGTTGAGGGCTTTCACTTGGATGAGGAAAACAAGCTGAGCTGGTAGCTGAGATTCAAATCCTTTATGATTAAAGGCCACAAGATTGGAATCCGTTGGGTCAATCCCACCTATTTCTGATAATAGAGCCTGCTTTTGGGAGGGGCAATTTTGCAGTACTTCAAGTGTCGACATAGCGGACGGCGATTGGGCCAGATCCTCTACTATATTATAATTTTGTGCTGCTTGGGCATGAGGATTAAATGTTGATTTGTGTACTACTCCCTTTGGTGGCTTTATTGTTAGCTCAGGAATGATGGGTGGAACAACTTCGGTTGAAGTTGTTGTCGAACTACCAGGTTGATCTGTAGCCTTGTTGTTCGGTAGTTGTGGATTCCCATAATCTTTATTCCTTGTTGATATCAAAGCATCATTTTGTTGTTTCGAAATGGACAGCATAAGCACTTGGGAAGGGAAAGCATTGTCGCTAGAAACCAGATCGGTTTTTGGGTTTGGAAACGGATCAGTCAATACCGATGAAGTTTTTGAACTCCTAAAGATTTTCTTAACTTCAGCTTTATACGGACAATCTTTCGTCCAATGGTCCTCATCGAATATGAGACATGGCTGATTAGGTTTCTTTTGCCCAGAAGGGTTTGCAGAAGATTTTTTAGGAGATGAATCATCCTATTTATTCTTTTTTCCTTTCCCTTTCTTCTTTCCCCCTGGCTGGTTCGGTTCTTTGACTTTGTCAGTCGACACGGCATTAACCTCCAAGGCAAGGAGTTCTTCATTTGCATTTTGACCAGAAACCGTACGGACTTTCTTAGATGTAGCCTTTGTGGTTTTTGTGATGGTAGTACCTATCACGCCATCGCCAGCATGAGAGTCTTTGTTTGATTTAGGAGGCGGAGGAATGGGAAACACTGGTCTAGGTGCATCAGGGATTTTGTCGTAGAGCATGCCAGACTAAGTATAGATCAAGTCTAGATATTGTGCACGAGCAATGCCTTGCTCTTCAGTGACACCTCCCCCCTTAGCCACATCTTCTGTAATAGAAGGTAACAATGACTTAATAAACCATTTAGCTGGCAGCTGATCAGGAACATATGTTTTTACCATTCAACGACGATGTTGCCACTCATGAATATGATCAGATATGTGGGTGGCTGTCGTCTGCTTAAAATTGGTAAGAAGCTCCGTTCCTGTTTCATACCTTATGGGTAACTGAAATGGGTTTAAAAGGTTTTGGCAAGGGTGTTGAAGTTATCGAATGAAGCTCTAGGCAATTCAATGTACCATTTTGTTGCGGGACCAGTTAATTTTCACTGAAAGAGGCAAAGTCTAATCAAATCGTCATTGAGAGTGTTGGACGAATACCATAGATGAAAGGTCATCACATGATTTGATGGATCTTCACCCGAATTTCCATTGAATTTAGGAATATCTGACAGAAGTTTATGAGGAATCGCCGGTCACCAAGGGGTGTAAGCAATTGGATCATTTGTTAGCCGATTCAGATCCGGTAATTCCAACGTTGCGACAAAAGGCAATTGTTGATTCAGGTTTGGTGAAGCATACCCAGGATAAGATGGGATCGCCTGAGCAATGGATCTTTGCATACCAGCATAATGTTTTTGATGTTGATAACTTTGATAAGGTTGATGGGCATAACCATTATGATATGATTTATGGTGACCGTTTTGAATATACGGCTGCCCATTACCCGCAAATATTTGTTTCTCAGGTCCTCGGTAAGCTTGTTGGAATTGCGGTTGTTGATATTTCACTAGCCATGGTTGTCAAGCCATTTGTTGTTGTCCAATACTGGATGTTTGACCAAAATGAGGGGTGATAGTACCCATTTGAGCTTGAGTCACTTCAATTAAGGAGCCACTAATCGGCGATTGTGGTTGAGTCGTTGAGACAAGAGGTTGTTGTATTACGACTTGAGAGATTTGAGGTTGACATACAATAGGCAGTGCTTGTACTTGCGACATCGTTACAATAGCCGTTGTAGTGGGAATATTCGACATAGGTAGATTTGGTTGCATTAAATATGCAACTCTTGGTTGTTGAGGCAGTATTGGCACCCAACCACCAAATGCAATTCTAGCTTGACCTGAATTCTGTTGTGAACTCCCATATGGTTGTTCCCTTGGAGGGAACAATGAAAAGGCATACTGCCCCCCATGGCAGCAATCCAGTGTTCAAAGGAAAAATTGGTCCTTGTAGACTGGACTGCCCAAATTGATACTGTTGTGGAGGATCAATTTGTTGAGACTTAACATAAGAAATTCCAGATATTATTCCGGACGAACAAATGGGAACAGACCATACTGTCGAAATAGTCCTTGGGTGGACTCCATCTAGTGGTTGAGAGCTAGTTGGGATAGATGGTACACTAGCGAACATTTTCGGACTAGTGGCAGGAAGTTCTGCTACTGCTGTATCAGATGACACATTCCTAGATGTCGATGGTTGTTCAGACATATTGAGTCTATCCAAAAGACTTCCTAGCGATTCTACAGGAACTTGCAATGAAGGTTGAATATCTTTTGAATTAGAAGGATATAGGTGGATCCCAGTTCCAAAATGCAGTGGGGTACTGGATGGAATATCCTCCACAATCTCTTCTATTGCAATCAGTCCAGGTGGAAGAGGCAGACCGTCAGGTCCGTAAAATATTTTTGGTGCCGAAGAAGGTGCACACTCTGCAGCGACAGATGTTGGAGGGTTAACACCTTCCGAATTAGTCCTAGATGGAGCTGGTTCAGGAATAGATGTGTTTACCGTTACAGTAGGATCAGTTCTAGTGTCCTCTTGTAATTGTGGAACTTCTTCTGTAGAGGCAGGGATACCAGAAATAGTTGGAGTAACTGGAGTTTCTGAGGATGTTGAAACACAAGTTTCAAACAAACCAGGAGACTTTGACCCAGTTAAATGAGATCGCTTGGCCCGGAATGGTTTTGTTTCCAGAGTCAAAGACCGTTGACTCATTAGTCTCCGCAAATGACAGGGTTTTGATTGACTTTCTTCCACGATTGCGGATTACTTGATCAATTCAAAATAAAAAGGGGGAAATGTTATTTCGAATTAAATGAATTTTATGATGCTTTGACACAACTTGCTTTTTCAATTTTTAAGAGTCAAGAAAAAGCTAAAGATGACTCTAGTCGCCTTTGATTTTTAATGAGCCAAAAGTGACAAGTACTTAGATGGACCTTTTCTTTTAAGGAGTCTAAAAAGGAACGAAAGTGACTACTTTGGAAATCTAGATAGAGGGATTACCAAACCAATCGCAAAACTGCAGAATAATTTTTACGGTACGGCAGTCAATCTTCTCGAATGTTGTGTTCAGTGCATTGCGATCGATAGGGCGGCAGACACAGCTTCCTAAGGATAAAGGATGTAGCCTATTATGGTCTCCCAATATATACTCGACGGTATGTGGGAGAAAAATTCCGTACTGGAACTTGTCATCTCAAGGAGGAGGAATCACCCAACCTACGATGAAAGCGATAGTTACCAGGCTTTACAACGCCGGAATACGTCTCTAGCCTAGACTTCTAGATGTTGTGCGTTAGGTTCCAAAGGGTTTTTATGTTCATTAAAGTTTATTTTACAGTTGATCTTTCTTAAGAAGTTTTCCTTTAAGGTTCACTGCGTGATGTAGATATACAATTCTTAAATATGCAATCTAAGATGATAAACAGTCATTTACTTTCTTTTTGCAATGAAAATCCTAGCTACTAAGGAAAGAGGGATGAAATTCTTCCAACATAGAGCAAAGAGCACACACTAAATGCACTCTTCCTAAATCAACTTCAGCATGCAGTCTTATTGTAAATGCACATGCATGTATTATTTTTCAGTTTCCTTAATGTGAGAATGACAAAAAGAAAACAAAGTATAGATCTGAACTATCTTCTTTCAGAGCGACAGTACTAACAATTTTCTTTTCAAAAAACGAAAGTAAATCCAAGATGACACTTTGCAATTCGAATTTAAAATTTCTTTCAACACTTGAAATACTAATGTTTCAAATCAAATACTATGGCAAAAGTGTAATCGACTATCTAAAAGAGGAATGCTTTGTAACACTCTTTTTCTTGACTGAAAACGACACTTGCGACACTTTCAAATCAAAAGGCGACAGTTCGATTAAGCTACTATTTGTAAAGGAGAACTCTAAATGATGAAAAATACATTAAAAAACATTCACAATTCCTTCTGATGGAGGCTGAATAATGCAAAGGAAGATGGTTTCAATAGAGATAAATTGATCACAGACAACAAAACTATTGAATAAAGCTGAAGACAATGAAGAAAAAACCAAAATCTGGAGGCATAAACAGTCTTAGTCAATCATCGCACCTGTGACACAAGGAAACACGGATGCATCTCACCTACAACACACGGGAGGTGCGATGCATCCAGGTTGCCAAGAGGAGACATTTTGATGGACCAGGGATGAGACTGAGCTTGGTTTTCACTCACAATTTGCAGCTAAGTTCAGGGATTTAGGCTGAGCTTATGATTATCAGTAAACACAAAGTATAGGGGCTGATCTAATGAGGTTATTTGAGCTGCCACCACGGCACTTAGGATGTTTGCAAAGTTAGATGTTTATTCCATAAACCAACCCGGAGATTGACTGAAGCAGCATTGATCTACTTTCTAGTTGCATAGCAAAAGCAGTTCGAAGGTTAGCTGGCTTAACTTCAGGCTCCGTCTGTGGTTTATAAAGCAAACAACAGTAACAAAACAAACAAACTATTCGCTCCCCAGCGGAGTCACCATTTTGTTATCGGGAAAACTAGTGTCCATTCAGAGTTTCTAGTCCCACTAAGATGGGTAGCTATCTTAGAAACAAATAAACTAAAGTCACTTGTGTTTTCCTTTATGAGAGATAGATGAGATAGAAGCAGAGAGTACCAACCTCAATCTTTCGCTAGTCTCCTTGCTTGTTTCCTTTCTCCTTTGATGGAGCTTTTGCCACTCCTTTCTCACTTGTCCCACTTCAAAGAACACCTGTAGAATCAAGGCAGAAAAATACCATCAAATCATAGAGATCTATAACCATAAATAATGTAGGATCATATGTACATTAACCATACAAATGCATATACAAATACAAGATTCAGAGATATACAAACATATGGAGGAAAACTCAAATAGCTTTATTGATAGAAGTAGTAGCAGAGATGATTACAACCAAGCTATCTGATCCAGCATCATCCTCCCAGCATGAAAGCCCTCTTCACCTCATACAAAGCAAGATCACCCAACAATGCCTTCAAAGAGAAACCAACAACACTTCCTTGCAAATTACAAAATTCCAGCCTCTAGATCTCTTGGATGAGGGATCCATATATAGATGTTTACAAGAGAGTGAGTCAGGTTCTGAGATTTTGATTAGTGTCATTTCACTGATAGTTCTTGATTCCACTTGGAGATTTCAGATCTCTTACCCATCCCTGGGTGAATTCAGAGAGGCAAGTGTCATATGAGTAGTTTCTAGAAGATTCTCTGGGTTTCCACCTAGCAAACTGCTTTTGCCATTTGTCTACTATCGCTCATTGCACCCTATAGAAGGGCTTTCCAGTATGCATCGCACCCCTCGTGTGTAATAGGTGAGATGCATCGCACCCTCTACATGGAGCAGTTTGTATGGTCCTGTTTTGACCAGTTCTCAGTAGTTTTTCATGGAGAACTTCTGGGAGATGATGTAATCAGCTGACCTTGTTCCTTTAGGGTATGAAACAACACTTTTAGGGGTTTAGAAGCCCTTGGTTTATGGACATATGTGATTGGGGTTGCAATGCCCAAATATGTCTATAACAAGCATAACAGAGCAGAGCCATATAGTTCAGTACAGGGTAGTGCATTTGATGGATGAATAGTAGCGACCGACAGACAGATTGCAGATGAAGTTCTCCCTAGTTGAGAGGGAGTGTTAAAATTGGCAACTAGGGCCAAAATTCATGTGGGTCATCTTATTCATGGCTGATAATATGTTCATTAGATTCCTCTCATAGAGAGGTGAAGGATTGATCTAAATATCATCTGATTCTGACAAGTATTCATGGAGATATGAATTTATTTTGATTATGGAATTATTATCAAGCCGACCTACAACTCATGTAGGCTCAGAAGCCCAACAGTCGCATCTATTCAAACATCAACAGTCATGTATAAATACAGGAGGACTTTTCCTCATTTTCATTCACTCATCTCATCACATCTCTCTCTATCTACTGCGCAAAAAAGAGTATCTTCTCTATTGCGCAGAAAAGGGTCTCTCTCACACATGTGAAGCCGGAAGCTGCTGAAAATGAAGCTGCAACTACAGATCCAAACTTTGACCAGTGTGGACCATCAAACCTCCTCTTCTGATCTGCGTTGTAGGTTCATCTGAACCTCCTCTGAAGGCTGCAACTTTTGGTGGTGGAATCAAGTCGATCTCACGGACGGTTTGCAAGATATCGACTGCCCTAGTTTGAAGGAAGCTGCTGAAACTGAAGCTGCAACTGTAGAAGTGAAGTTTAACCTGGGTGGACCAAAATATCTCCTCATATGAGCTATGTTGTAGGTTCATCTGAATCTCCTCTGAAGGCTGCAACTTTTGGTGGTGGAATCAAGCCAATCTGACGGTCGGTTTGTGAGATATCAACTGCCCTAATTTTGATGATGAAGCTGCTAATGCTGATGTTGTTGATCTAGGGTTTGCTACTACTAATATCAATCAGATTATTGTACTATTTCTCTCTGCTAAATTATTGAAGATAAAAGAAGATTTGATCAAAGGGTTTCCCCACACATTGTGGGGTTTGTCTCTGGCTAGCCGCCACATCTTGTGTCTCTTGTCTTGGCTTGTTTTCTGTCGATCGTTTAATGTTCTATCTGCACTTTACTTTATGTACATGTGATTGCTAATATGTGGAATATAATAAGAAAAAGAAATAAATTGTTATAAGCATATAACATACCATAACTTAACATGGTTTTATGTTGAACAATAAATATATAGTTTGCTTTGGAATTCATTATTGATCTAAATTGAAAACTAGAGGATGTTGGGCGATCAGAGTTGAGAATCAGATGCAGCTAGACTTGTTTGAAGTTGTTGTGACTCATATTGGATGGATATAATATGTATAGAAAGTAAATGAGTATGTTGCCTAGGGTTTGATGCTATTGCATAAGCAAATAGTGTGACTGAGTTTTTTGTTTTCATAATTGTTTTGATACATTTGTTGTATAAGACACAGATAGTTTTGCAGGACTTAATGCAGAGGCATTTTAGTGACATCAGTTGTGTAAAAGAGGCTTGTTGAGGATCTAGGGTATGACATTCAACATACCAGATGAGATGCAGCAGATTTTTCTATTGAATGAAGAGAATATAGTGTTATGGCTTGATAAGCTATGATTTTTGTTGATATTGAGCAAAGGAAAATTTGATTCTGACAATGTACTTGCTAGAGATGTTTATCCAGCTAGAATTTGATGCACAAAATCATATTTGATTGTTGAAGCAAAGTTTATATTAGAGAAAACAAATTAACTGTTGAGCAGAGTTTTGGTATTTGATCATTGAGCATAAGTTATGTCACAGTTTGTTTTATATTGGTATTAAGCATAGGTGGACCAGTCTGAAACTTGTGAAACATGGTCTGTCATGGTGAGTTGAAGGTTGGAGCCTTTAGGGAAAGTAGCAGCTTGTTGAGCAAGTTGGCAAGGTGGTGTGAGGCAAGAGAGTGTATTCTCTTTTAGGTCGAACCTTGAGAATACTTCAGGGTGACAGGGTTGTGATGGGGTAGGTTGGAAAATGTACAGGGCGTTGGAGCACCCATCTAATAGAAACTAGTAAAAATGGTTTTGAAGCATCCTTCGGGTCGAAACCTGTAAAACTAAGTGTTGGAGCATCCTTCCAGTAGCAACTAGTAAATAGGGTCTTGGAGCATCCGTCAGGCTGTAGCATGTAAAACAAAGGGTTGGAGCCTCCCTTAAGCTTAGCTAAAAATGATGGAAGTTGGAGCTTCCTATTGATGTACTTATTGAAAACAAATATTAAGAAGCATTTGGTGATTTTTCTTCTGAAAGGGTTTCCACCTAAAAAATCTCTATTGTCTATTGTCTTGATTTTGTGCATTGTTGAATGGTGTTAATGTTTAACTAATGCTAATAATGTTCAATGCTTTGAAAAGTTAAAAATACTAATTGAAGTGAGAAATATTGATTCACCCCCCTCTCAGTATTTCCAGCACCAATCCCCAAACAAGAATAAAAAATTACATTATTGGTTTACCTGGTCTTAGAATTCTATGTTCTTCCTTTTATTTGGCTCAATTTTGTACTTTGTCTCTGCCTCTTTATCTTCTCTTCCCCTCTATCTCACTTCCTCTCCTCTTCCTCTCTACATTTTTCACTCTTTTCAGGTAATTTTTGAATCATGTTTCTCCATAATTCAATCGACTAGCACTTCTACCTTCCAAAAATATATCTTTATATATGCACAACTTGTTATTTATTTGTATTCCAATGCAAGGATTTGAAGTGATTCAGTTTGTCTTTCCATATTCACATGGACCATTCATTTCAAATTCTCTCCTTGGAACTGCATTCTCATATTGATTGACCTCAATAAGAGGGAAAGAACCACAACAAAATGTCAATATTAGGTCTATGTACAGATCTCTCTCCAAGGATTTTCAAGAAAATGTAACATGTATTATATGCACTTCCAACACATTCTTAACAATATCACTACCACCTCAGATACTTGTAAGTTGTGATACATCTCACATATGTATACATTTCTTAGGTGTTAGTTTTAGTTACAGTCACATCATCCCACAACTGAAGGAGAATCCATATTGTTAAATAAGCCATAATCCAGACACTTCCCACCACTTGACACTTTTAGAAGTCCTCTTTGGTTTCTTATTTTTCCAAATATGTTTCTATCAGTATACGATAACAAAGGGGCTATTGTCAGTAAACCATAAAATATGTACTCAAGTTAGAGATTTTAGTCATGTATCATTATGAAGACATTATGATCTTCTCTCAGTATGAATTGTTGGGTCTTATCATACTAGATTTTACATCTCATCCACCTTTAAAATTTGACAAAGATTGTTTGAAAATCCAAAGTCTAGGTTTCTTTCAATACCTAATACACACACACGCACACATAAACTTATATATACCCCACTTTTTTCATTCATTCAAATTCGATATAGGTCACCTCTGCATCATAATTAGGCCTCATATTTGTTCTTGATATGGTATGTAATGTACTTTCAATGGACAATCTTCATTCTACCACAATATTCCTTGACCAAGCATTGGTATCTTCATTTCTAGAATTTTGTTAAGGTTTTAAGTGGACACTCCCTATCTTGTATGTATCCATCGATATATACTTGTAAAATTGTTTAAAGAAGCGTGTTTTGATCATTTCAAACCATTTGGAACTCATTAATCATTTTTAAATCTAGGCGGTATTGTGATTGATGTCTTGCTCCTTGAGCTCTTTTTGTAAAAAAATTAGCTCAGACTACTTCAAGAATGGTTGCATTGAAATCACTTAGATCTCCTCTAAAATTAGTACACCTCCATTTCTTTGTACTTGTTGTGCAACTTTGTACTCCTTGGTAATATACAAGAACAATTTGCTCATATGCTCTATCAAGTAACCAATTACTCCCTATTATTGTCAAAGGAATGTATGCTAATCATTAGTATCTGTACGTGTAAAGGTTCCTTATATTGTGCTAGGGTCTCCACAATGATCTGCTAAGTTTAAATGAAAGGTTTCTACAGGTCCAAACACCCTACATATGCTAACTTGGATTGGAAAAAAAAGGACCCTATCAATGATTCACTGAGTTAATTTCTTTTAGAGCTCAATTGCACATTTGATCACTTTCAAACATGGATGGTTGCAACTTGTTTTGTCACTAGTATACTTCTGAGACTAATAGTGCACATGATTATCTACATCAAGATGGGTTTCATACTTAAACTTTACAATTGTTCATAACCATCAGGAAGAGGCCATTTGTTGCCAATTCGAATCATGGACTCCTTCAATTGTTGATGCACTGGTATTGGAGTGTCTTCATGCATTTTCAAAGGATGAATTTTTTCATCTACTGGTTGCATCAACTCCTTTGATTACCTCAATTTTGTACCAAGGATCAAATGAACACTTAGAAAAAGTACCAGTGCCAACTTTCTTGTTCTTGCTAACCTTAGGGGCAAACATTCTTGTTGTTTCCAAGAAAAATAAAAACACCTTTGACATCAATGTCAATACTGCTAACAATCTTCCCCTTTTGCATTAATGTCAACACTGATTTGATGTATTATCTCCCCCTTTGACATCAATTGCAAGGGGTCAGTTTCTAACTACTCTGACTTTCCTCTGACTTGCATACTACTCTAGCATCCACGTACACAGAAGCTCTAGCATCCTAACACATATTTTGCATCCACATACATAGAAGCTCTAGTATCCTAACTGATATTATTTGGTATCATTTGACTTGATTCCCCTAACACTTCTCTGGCATCTTTGACTTTGCAGAGGCTCTATGTAACACAGACTATGTAATGTATACTACTAACGCATATTACATAAGGAAAATTGCTAATCGTAGACTATGTAATGTTCCACATAGTCCGTAGAATTGTAACGTTCTATATGACCACAATTATGTAACACTTAAGATCATATCTTGCTAACATATAATGCATAAAACATAACTCAGGTAAGCTTTAGACTATGTAACAAACCTTAGTTTTGCTACACAGACAGGTCCACAATATACTAAAATGTAATGCATACCTCCATTTTGCTATTCCATAAAATGTTAGAGGCTCTCGGGATTAGTATTTTATGACATATCATGAAGACACCATATCTTCCTTTGTTATCATTCAACTCATTCATCCTCGTGAAGGATAAATATCTCCCATTGTTGTTCATTCATGTTGCTCCCCTTATGATTTATGTAATATTTATCAATAACTTTCTCATTCACGCCCACATATTAAAGAACAGTTAAATATATAAGGTTGCATTTGAGGGAAAGAAATATTTCTTTAACTTCTTATTTGAATGAGTTTTGGTTCAAATTTTTGTTGTATTTCATGTTTCATTTTTCAGCACAATGATTTTTGTGTGTTATTTTGTGAGAACTTCCATCATGATAGTGCAGAGTTAAGTTGATTTCGCTTGTAATCCTTATTTTTATCTTTGCAATGCATTCTTGTAAATGGTAAATTTCAGCATTTGAAGAGAGCCTATACATATAATGTGTGTTGGCCATTAATGTACTGCATAATCTTTCTGTATATATGTGACTTACCAAAATGACCCATAGAATTTGAATGAATTGGTGGCAGGAAACAATTATTGGTAATTGGATTCAATGGCATCCAAACTATAGGTTTCAAGTGTTGACTTTTTGATAGTTGAACCAAATCGATAGTTTTTTTTATGATGAAATTGATCCAACCTTTGTGGTTGTGCATGAGAAATATGATGAATAGTTTGATGGTGAATAGTTTTTCACCTCCATTTGTTCATTATGTATGTGATCATGGGAAAATATTCATATGCTTTTAACAATAAAAGTATTTTGTTGTTCTTGTGACTATATAAGCTCCCCCTTATATCCTCTTCACTTTTTCAATCAAACAATAGTCCTTAGATGCTACTTTTTGAAGTTAAATTAATGAGAAGAAGGAGAAGGTACTATTGCCAATTTTTTCCTTAAATATTAAGGGATCCCCTGTCAAAGGCTTGGTGAATATGTCAACTATTTGTTCTTTAGTTGATATATACTCTATCTTTACACTCTTCTCAACAACTATATCTCTAAGAAAGTGATGGTTGATGGTAATGTGTTTAGTTTTAGAGTGAAGGACTAGATTCTTTGATGTGCTTATTGCACTTGTATTATTACATTTGATAGAGATTGGTTCATTGTATGTTATCTCCATGCCTTATAGAGTTTTATTCATCCAAAGTACTTGTCTGCAACAAGTTTCCACTGTTATGTATTCATCTTCAACAGTAGATAATGAGACTAAGGTTTCCTTCCTACTCATCCAAGCAACCAATGATTCTCCTAAGAAAAATGCATTATCACTTGTACCTTTTCTATCATCTATGCAATTGGCCCAATCTACATTTGTCTAAGTTGTCAATGAAAAATCTTTTCCTTTTGGATACCACTGTCCATAATCCATTGTGCCTTATAAACATCTAAAGATTATTTTTGTTTCTAAGAGGTGAATTTGCTTTTGAGTTGATTGATATCTTACTACTAACCCCATTGTTAGCATTATGTCTAGTCTTGAATTTGTTAGGTATAGTAAGCTTCCAATCATAGATCTATATAAATTTTGATCAACTTCTAGTGATTCATCATTCTTTCTTAGCTTGCCTCCAACAACCATGGGAGTAGTGATAGGGGTAAAATCCTCCATTCTAAACTTTTTCAAATTTTCTTTTAAATATTTCCCTTGTGAGATGAACATAACTTTTGAGTTTTTTATGACTTGTAAACCAAGGAAAAAAAGAGTTCTCCAATCATTGTCATTTCAAACATAGCCTGCATTTCATTAGAAAACCATTGGACTAAGGAGTTTTGTTTTTTGCTTCCAAAGATTATGTCATCAATATATATAATTGCAATCAACAGTTCTTCATCATCTAATTTTATGTACAATTTTTTGTTAATTGTTCCTTTCTTGAAGCCTTGTTTTTGAAGATATTTGTCCAAATGAGAGTACCATGATCATGGTGCTTGTTTGAGAACATATAGTGCCTTAATTAACCTGTAAACATCATTAGGATTATCTGATAGTTGGAACCCTTCAGGTTGCTCTATATACACTTCTTCTTCATGCTCTCCATTAATAAAGGCATATGTATGATCCATTTGATATATTTTGAAACTTTTGTGACATGCAAATGCTAGAAACATTATCGTTGCTTCTAACCTTGCCACTAGAGACATATTTTCTTCAAAGTCCAATCTCTCTACCTGTGCATAGCCCTTACATACCAACCTTTCTTTATTTATGATTATCTTCCCTTGTTCATTTAGTTTTCTTTTGAAGACCCAATTTGTGCCTATGATGTTTTTTTTTGTTCTTTGTGTCATCTCCCAAGTCTCATTCTTTTCTAGTTGGTCCAACTATTTATTCATTGCATCTATCCAATGTCCATATCTACTTGCTTCAGAAAATGTCTTGGGTTCAATCATGGACAACATGGAAATTTGAGTTGGATATAATGTATCAACAAGTTTTATTCTTGTTTGGACTCTTGCATTCTTGTTACCAAAGATTTGATTTTCAGGATGGTTCTTTTGTACATACCTCGAAGGTGCTTTCATATGGGTCTTTTCTTCCCCAACAGATTTTGTTCTTCCTCTTATTCATTGGTTGACTAATCATAGGGATTGATAAATCATGTCTACTTTCTCTTGATCGGTTGTTCCTCATCAAAGTTCTCATCTATGCAGTAAACTAGCATGTGCAGTCTTTTACTGTAACACCTATTACCTTTTCTTTTTGTAGAGTACCCTAAGAATGTTCCTTCGTCTACCGTAGAATCAAACTTTCCTAATTTTTCATCATCATTTTTTATATAAAATTTATTACCGAACACTTTGAATTGTTTGATTGATGTTGGTTTTCCATGCCATAACTCATAGGGTGTCTTGTCACAGTTAGGCTTGAGATGTGCTTTGTTTAGTATGTGGATTGTTGTGTGAATATCTTTTTCCCAATAGATGTGTGGTATGTTCCTTTCCTGCATCATAGCTCTAGCCATTTGTTGTACTGATCTATTTTTCCTTTCAACAACTCCATTTTGTCGGGGGGTGTTTGCAATGGCATATTGTCTCTTTATTCCATGCTCATCACATAAATCTTTAAATTCATTTGATGTAAACTCTTCTCCTCTGTCTAACCATATGCACTTTATCTTATAGTTTATTTATTTTTCTACTAGTGCTTTAAATACCTTGAATTTATTAAATGCATCTGATTTATCTCTCAACAAAGCTACCCATTTCTCGAAAAATTGTCAATCACTAACATGAAGTAACATTCACCTCCCGATGTTTTTTTTCTAGAAGGTCCGCACAAGTCCATGTGTACTAGTTTAAGTGGATTGCTACTTGATAGCTGATCATTAGTATTGAAAGAAACATGAGCTTGTTTCCCCATTTGACATGACTTGTAGATAGGGTTTTGTGGCTTGGTAATTTTGGGAAGATCTCTTACAATTCCCTTTTTTTTATTCTAATGATATGATTAAATTTTAGATTCCATAGGCTTTTATGCCACATCCAATACTCATATTGTTTGGCCAAATGAATTTCTTCATTATCTTCCTTTAGGAAATATACATTGTTTGTTGTTTGGATTCCCTTGGCCATTATCTTCCCTATTGTAGTTGACTTTATTTCACATTCCTAAGCCCTAAATATGACATCATATCATCTATGGCACATCTAGCTCACACTCAACAAGTTATGTTTCAGTCCATCCACAAACAACACATCCTGTGCCTTGCCTCTACCATTATTCAAGTTTATTATACCTTTTCCCATCATTTTTTGTGGTAAATCAATGCCAAAGGTGAAATTGGCATGTTTTTTTCATTTAGAGACAAGAAATCGCCCTTACCTCTAGTCATATGCCTGGAAAAACCACTGATTGTTTTGCTTATGAGCATAAAGAACAAGACCACACTCACTGGTTTTCTTCTCTTCCCTTTTCCTTTTCCACAACATGGGTTCCTATGTACTATGATTACTTTGAGATTATGGTCTGAAGTTTTTTAGTTGATATTCAAAATATTTATGTCCAAAGTTGTGGAAATAGTAGCATTTAGTGACATCAAAAAGTAGGGCAAATGAATTGTTTTTCCTACTTATGTTTGTTCTTTCATTTACAAATCTATGATTGACTTCATTTCTTTTCTAATTTCTTATTTCATTCCTTATGATATATGCTCTACAATTCACTATTTTGTGACCAATTGTTTTTGAAAAAATAACGATATCCATAGAAGAAATTTTCATACCTTGGGAAATATGGTACTTGTGAAAGTAGTCTCCTTAGCATATGATAATTGTCTTTTGAAAAAATAGGGTTTTTGGTAACTTAGTTCATGTTTTTCAAGTCTTCTAGACTGTTGCTATTGTGTAGGATTTTTCATTTGTTGCTACTGAGTGGGATTTATATTTTGTTGTTGTTGGGTGGTGTTGTTCATTTGTTGTTGTTGAAATGCAATATTACCTTGTTATTGTTGATGTGTCTTGTTGACATCCTTATTCTTTAGTTGTTGGTTGTTTTCATTATCTACTATGACAACTTTGATGAAGTTGATGGTCTCTTTATCCTTTGTCTTCTTCTTACTGGTTTCTTCTTCAAAACCCAAACTATATTTCATAAGAGGATATATCTAAGCATAATGTCTCATTCAACTTTTTAGACCCTTTAATGTGTTTAAGGTTCATATTTAACTTGGCATGTGTTTTGTCTAGCTTCTTTCTCATAACAACTACTTCTTCCTCCATCTTTTCACATTCTTTGTCTTTCTATTTTAATTGTTATAATAGGTTGTCTTGAACCTTTCCGACCTCTTCTAATTCAACCTTTAAATAGAGAATCTCTTCAGACTTAGGCTATTCTTTAACATATTTCATCAAAAATTTATATTTGTTTTTCATTCTTTTGTTTGAGCCTGTCAATTTTTTCTAGATAACTAGTTAGCTCTCCTTGAATATCAACTTCACCCTCTTCTTATTCACTTAACTACTCGTTATTTTTTTCATACTAAGATTCCAGAGACAAAAGCATGAATTCATTAATTCCCTCTCCACCAAAAGATTCATTTGTGTCTTCATAGCAGTTACTATGTTCTTGTGTATAAAAGTTTTTCTTTTTAAATATTTTCTCATTCTTCACTTAGTTATATTTGTTCTTTTCTTTACCTTTTGACTTATTTTATTCCTTCTTAAATGGAAATTTTGAGGCATAATTCCATACTCTTCCATAGTTAAAGCACTTAAAAGGAATTTTTCTTTTATATTTATCAGTGGTCCCTTTCTTCAGTCTTCTTACAAATTTTTCTTCTTCTTCATCTAAGCCTGAACATGAGCTCTCTTGGTCTTCTATATATTTACTATATGCTTTGAATGTTGCATCCCTTATGGTAGAATTTCCTTTTTTAATTCTTATTTCATATTTTGTTAGAGATCCAGGCAATTTATCCATTCTTAGGGTTTCAATGTTAGACATTTCTTCAATAACTGATACTTTAGGGTTAAACTTGGCAGGAAGAGGCCTCACCACTTTTTGGATTGTGGTGGATTCTTTTATGGTTTTATCAAAACCTCTCATAACATTTACTATTTCAACAACTCTAAGAAAGAAACTTTCTATATATTCATCATCACACATTCTCAAGGATTCAAATTGCGTTCTATAAACTTGTAGCTTAGCCAATTTCACTTTGTCATCACCTTCATGAATGTTTCTTAATTTATCCCACATTTCCTTAGCAATATTACAATGCATTAATTTTACAAATTTTTATTCAACTATCCCATTAAGGGTAGCATTTATGGCTCTGGCACTGAAGGATAATTCTAATTTATCATATTCATCTACAATGATAGGTGGTTTCTCATACCCATGCTCTATTGCACCCCAAAAATCTACTCCAAGGGACATCAAATATGTTCTCATCCTAACTTTCCAAAAGGTATAATTAGTACCATTAAACAAAGGAGATTTATTTGTTGAACATCCTTCCTGACTAGCCATTCTTATGACTTAGATCTTCCTTCTAGCTATTAGGTTGATACAAAAGGAACCTGGCTCTCATATCAATTGTTGAAAACTAGGAAATTAAAGAGAGGGGGTGAATCAGTAATTGTGCTTTTTAGCAATGACCAATTTCAAATTATTTTAAAAGCCTTTAACTATGTCTTTATAAGATAGCATATTTAGATAGGCTTTCAAAAATTGACCATGAATTCAAAGGCAAACACACAAGCAACACGTGTAGACACCAAATATAAGTGGAAACCCATAAAAGGAAAAACCACAAATTTTGTTGCTGTGATGTAAATTCAAGCACCCAGTCCCTTTTTACATCATCTTTTCTAGGCACCCACCTACAGTAGGCTTCAACCTCTCTTTTCTTTTGCAAGCTACAAATTGTTGGAAGCACTCACCCCCTTCTTACAGTCTCCAACCTATTCTTTTTCAGGCTACTTGAACGAATCCATTGAAAACATTAAAAATATAGTTTGTTGGTTTACTTAGTCTTTGAATTATAAGTTCTTCCCTTTATTTGGCTCAATTCTATACTTTGTATCTGCCTTTTTATCTTCTTTGTTCCTCTATCTCACTTTTGCTCCTCTTCCTCTCTATATTTCTCTCTCTTTTCAGACAATTTTTTAATCAAATCTCTCCACAATTCCATCAAATAGCACTTCTGCCTTCCAAAAATATATCTTTATATATACACAACTCTCTATTTGTTTGTATTCTAATGCATGGATTTGTAGTGATTTGATTTTTTGTTCTAGCTTTATTTGGTCCATTCATTTCAAATTCTGTCCTTGGAACCACATCTATCGACCTCATAACCACTACATAATTTCAATATTAGGTCTATGTTCAAATCCATCCGAAGACTTGTCATACATATGCACTTCCAACACATTGTCAATAACAATATCACTACCACCTCAAATACTTGTAAGTTGTGATACATCTCACATATGTATACATTTCTTAGATTTTAGTTTCAAGTACATTCACATCAGCTCATAACTGAAGGAGAATCCATATTGATAAACAAGCCATAATCCAAATACTACCCACTCCTTGACATTGTTAGAAGCCCTCTTTGGCTTCTTGTTTTTATAAATTTGTTTCTATTAGTATATGATACCAAAGGGGTTATTGTTAGTAAACTATCACAATATGTACACAAGTTAGATATTTTAGTCATGTATCTTTATGAATACATTCTAATCGTCTCTTAATACAAATTGTTGGGTCTTATCATGCTAGATTTTACATATCATCCACCTTTAAAAAGTTGACGAAGATTGTTTGAAAATACGAAGATTGGGTTTCTTGCAATACCTAATAAACACATACTCCACTTTTGTTGATCATTTAAATTCAATTATAAGGCACCTCTAGTTCAGAACTAGGCCTTAAATCTATTCTTGAGATAACATGTAATGTACTTTCAATGGAAAGTCTTAATTCTACCACAATATTCCTTGACCAAGCACTAGTAGCTTCATGTCTAGAATTCTATTGAGTTTTTAAGTGGAGACTCTCTATCTTGTACATATCCATCAGTGTATACTTGGAACATTGTTTAAAGAAGTGTTCTCTACTCATCTCAAACCATTTGGAACTCAATAATCCTTTTTCAATCTGGGTGGTATTGTGATTTATGTTTTTCTCCCTGAGATCTCTTTGTAATTTTATTAGCTCAATCTGCTTCAGGAATGATCATAATGCAATTACTCGAATCTCCTCTAAAATCACCACACCTCCATTTCTCTATACTTGTTGTGCACCTCTATACTCCATGGTAATGTACAAGGAGAATGTGCTCATATGCTCTATCAAGTAGCCAATTACTCATTGTTGGTGTCACAGGAATGTATGCTAATCATTGGAATTTGTATGTGTAAAGGTTCTTTATATTGTGCTATGGTCCACACAATGATCACTGAGTTTAAAAGAAAGGTCGCTACAAGTCCAAACAACCTACATCTGCTAACCCGGACAAGAAAAAAAAGGACCTTGTCTATGATTCATTGAGTTATTTCCTTTTAGAGCTCAATTGTACATTTGATCACTTTCAAACATGGATGGTTGCAACTTGGTTTGTCATTGTCATACTTCTAAGACCGATAGTGCACATGATTATCTACATCAAGATGAGCTACATACTTAAACTTTTCAACTAGCCATAAGGATTGTGAAGAGGCCAATTGTTGCATATTTGAATCATGGACTCCTTCAATTATTGATGCAATAGGATTGGAGTGTCTTCATGCATTGTCAAAGGCTAAATTTTTTCATCTACTGGTTGCATCAAGTTCTTTGATTACCTCAATTTTGTGACAGGGATAAAATTAACACTTAGAGATATTATAGTGCCACCTTGCTTGTTCTTGCTAACCTTAGGGGCCAATATTCTTGTTATTTACAAGAAAGACCAAAACACCTTTGAAATCAATGCCAATACTACTAACATTGCGTTGCTTCTTTTGATACTTGCTCTTAACTTCAATGTGTTGGCTATTAAGGACACAACTCAAGAATTTTCTTTGTAATTCGACCTTCCATGCTCTTTAATTGGGTGAATTAGAATTATTGATGCCAACTGTAGTGGTGTTTATAGTGGAAATGTAATCTCTTAGACAAAGGCATGATTATTTCAATGAACATTCACTACAGTTATAGAACCTTTTAAAATTATTGCACAAATGGTGCCTATAGTTCTCTTGTGGCAATGAATAGATGGGAAGCATCTATAGTTCTCTAGTGACAATGCATATATGGAATGAGAGCTAAAATGGCAACTTAAATAACCTAGTAGCATGAATAAATTATTACATACTATTGTGCTCCCTTATTCTGATTAAGTTATAGTGACTTAAATTTTGATGGCAATTCCAAATTTCTTTTTATTGGTTAAAGTATCTTCTAGTACTAGTATCTTATGCCATGGATCTTCTTTGTCTTTTATCTAAATTTTATGAGTTAGGAGTGAAATGATTATTGGTACTTCTAATTTCTTGATGTTTCCTAATTTTATTATTGTTTTGATAACTTTGTAATTTGTAGTGAATTAATATTTTTCTTCATTAGAATGCTCATTGATGTTATTTTTTTTGTAACCTAGAGGAATCGACAACTGGGTGGGTCTCATACTCGTGTAACATGGGGTCAATGATGGTCGCTACCACTATACCTCTAGGGGCTTACGACCTGTCCTCCTCTCTTTAGACCAGGTCTTGATCGGGGGATTGAACCTTGGATCTCTTAGTTTGCACGATTTCACATCGCTTCGATAACCAATTGAATTGCTCCCCCCCGGACCTCACTAATATTATCGTAACTATTATTATTATTATTATTGAAATATTGGAAAGGATTTATTTTCACAAATTTCAATGTCCAATATTGAAACTTCAATGTTACATCAATTTCTTTTTATTTCAAATGGTCAAGGGCCAATTGTGTTGAAGAATAAATATTATAGACACTTTGGAAAAAAAAAACTTATTGTGGCTAAAATCTTGTATGGCCAATGAGTGGGATCAAAAAATAAAGCTCTAATATCAAATGTGATAAAAAATTTGACTTTCCAATTAAATATCCAAAATATTTCAAGCAATATAAAAACATCCATGTGAAATAATATAATATATTGAATAAAATGTGTTTGATGATACAATACAATGAGTCCCCCATTATAAATACCAAGGCAGGGATTCCTTTCCATTAATAGACATATCTTTTAATAAGAGAGATAGTGGATTCCAACTATCACTGGGTATCTAAATTTTTCATCACTAAGCACTCCATAAACACCCAACACCTTAATTTTTTTACTAGTCTAAAATCCTAATTTGTGTCCCATTTTGTAATTCTCAAATGATCAAGAAAACTCTGGATATTAGAAAGCACCCTAATAACTTCAATAGGGAAGATGGCTATAAACTTAGCCCCTCCTGGAAACCAACAATCCATCAACCCACTCTATATTCTTCCCTTCTCCTCCCCCCCACCTTTTCTTTCTTTCCCTCTTTTTGTTGGTTTTGTCATTCCAATTCTAGTTCCTATGTCCCCCTTTTCAACCTTCATCCCTCATTCTAGTTTAATTAATTATATTCTTCATCCCTCTCAGTTTCAGATATGTATATATATGTGTGTGTGTGTGTGTGTGTGTGTGTGTGTGTGTGTGTGTGTGTGTGTGTGTGTGTGTGTGTGTGTGTGTGTGTGTATAATTTGACTATTAATCTAACCACGCTCCCCCACCCTTATTAATTTATTCTATATATTATATTTTATCATTTATTATTTATTATTTTATTTAATAGTTTATTTATTTTACCGTTTATTGTTTTATTTAATCATTTATTTCTTTTACTGTTGTTTTATTTAATAATTTTCATTTTTTCCGTTAATCTAATCTCTTGTCCAATTTCACTATTTAATGTATGCTCATCACTCATTCTTATTATCCTTTAGCTTTTTGATCTTGATGATGAGTGGAGTGTCCACCCGAAACATCGGACAATGTTAAACATCTACATAGTTTGTTTTCGAAAAAATTGTTACAACAAGACACATCTTTTCATTATAATATATTTTCATGGTTTTTTTTATCATTTATATTTTTTTTAACATATTTATGTTTATTACAACATGCCAGTGAATAAAAAACTAAACCTTAAAAAATGATCAATATGTGGAACCATCAAGATTTGAATAAAAAAAACTAACGTAAACAAATATTTACAAAAAAATTGAACTCCAAAATTGTTAATGAATGGAGGAAATGTTGAAATTTTGAAGTTCTATGTTGTAACAATTATTGGATCCAATAACTTCTTTAATATGCAATATTAGTTAAGCAATTGTAGATAAAACATAAACCATATACACAATAGAAGACAACCAAGAACTCAATAAGACATATGAGTTTAGGTCCAATGACAAGGGCAAAACCCAACTTGATTCTTCTTCTATGCATAGATACAAAATACAATGAGAGAATGAAGAAGTTCACCCAAATTTGAAGAATATCTCTGATAACGGTAGTTGATGCAAATACTAAATTAATTTGTCTCACCAAGTTCTACTCTTACTCTTCAAGACTCTCTCTCTCTCTCTCTCTCTCTCTCTCTCTCTCTCTAAATTCTTCTCTAGTCTCTCTAGTTCTTTATTTCACAATGCATAAGTGAGTAGTAGAGAGGATGAGAGGCACAAATATATATGAAGAGGAAAGGAGGTTGAATTCATGAAGGAGTAACTCCCATGCCTTGAGGATAAGTTACATATGCCAAAATAGGAGTGTAAATTATGCCATAAAGGAGGTATGCTTGCCTTAGTAACTCATGCCATCAAGAGGGAGTATGCATGCCTCAATGACGTGTGCCATAAAGAAGGAGAACACATGCCTTAGTAATTCGATCCATTAAATATAAGTGTAACATATGCATTAAAGAGGTGTAAGAGGAATGTTTCTTTGACGACTCATTAAAGTGTGTAAGAGAGTGTAAGAGGTGTTAAAGAATATTAAAGAGAGAGAGGAATGAATCTAATGAGAGAGAGAGAGAGGAATGAATATAATGAGAGAGAGAGATTAACGTATCATTTAAGGAGAGACTTCTATTTTCCATCAAGGGGATAGATGAGAAGTGACATGATTGAGTGCCAAGGAGGAGAGGTGACCTGTAATTCCTCTTTAGATAATATTATAGTATCATATGTGTAATAATAATAATAATATTGATGATTAAATTAAAAATCAAACAATTTTGATTGATTAAGGATAAGTTAAATGATTTTCCATCACCTATCATATGATTACCAATTGAAGCAAGGTGACTTACTAATTTTTGAAAGTCATGGTTGCAATGATAGACATGACTTTCTGTTTTTAGAAAGTCACTCCAGAATAGTCATAAATGAAATTTTATTCAAGGAAATCCATCCCTTACTTGCCAATTTTTAACACTCCCTCTCAGCCAGGGAGGAATTTCTTTCTAATACAAGGATCTCTACAATCTTTGGTTTTGAACAATGATGTTATAATCTAATGAATAAGAATCATCATAGGGGAGATTCATCCATCACCCTATATTTACTTGGGGGGATTGCCACTTGCAAACACATGACAAGGATCTCGCACAACCAAATCTCATCTCTGCTTGGGGGGATAACCCACTTGACAAGGGTCTCACACAACTATGTCTCATCTCTACTTGGGGGGATAACCCACTTGAAAAAGATCTCATACAACAAAGTCTCATCTCTAAAGGGGGATAACCCACTTGTCAAGGATCTCACACAACGAATTCTCATTTCTGCTTGGGGGGATAACCCACTTGACAAGGATCTCTCACACCAAGTCACATCTTTGCTTGGGGGGATAACCCACTTGTCAAGGATCTCACAGAACCAAGTTTCATCTCCGCTTGGGGGATAACCCACTTAACAAGGATCTCGCACAACCAAGTCACATATCTATTTGGGGTTTGTTGACGGTGTTGGACCCGCCAACATTCAGGGGATCACCCCAATATGAAGTCCCAACTAGACCTCACGTCATTTGGTGTGGGAGTCCCATCTAGTATGATGGCCTGGTTGCCATTATCTTAAAGATTTGCCTCAACTCTTGCTTTTCAGCACAGGAGAGTGGTCTACTTTGTCTTCGAGTAGTGAGGTTCACGTGCCTGGTGATTGCTAGTGTCACTTGTGTCAATGGTTCTTTCACTGTAGATGGAGAGGGTGGGAGTGAGTCCCAAGTCAGTTGGGAGGAATCCCAAACTTTGTTAGGAACACACAACACAACAGGGCATGCACAACTTCCGAAAGAACAGTCCACACGGATACGACAGTCACAACACAGAAAGAAGGATAACGTGTACAACACTCAGCGGATGAGTCCGTGTGAGTGAAACGGTTGTTATAGCAAGTTTTATGTGAACAGTCTGTTTGATGTCCAGGGAGGTAGCCACCATGGGTAGGACAACGTTAACAACATATACAACACATTTTCATTAATAGATATGTATTACAACAAGTGAATGAGTTCAATTGTTAAACACAGGTTAAAGCAACATGCATTACAAGTGTTCAAGATTAGTCTTACAATAGTTACAATACATGTGTGAAAACATGTTGTCCTCTTAGCAGGCCTCTGAATCAAGCAAAAGTTCCAAGACACATTGTTACACCATACATCACTAACCCCATGGGCGGGGCATTGGAACCACTACTTACTCCTCAAAGAAAAGATAACAGACTCTCAAGGCTATGTGGGAGGAGCTGAGGTGAAAATTACTTTGCATGTACAAATGAGGGGGTATTTATAGCCAAGGGTGAAACTGACCCTTGTGGCTATTTGACTATCCTCATGACTATTTAAATTTCATGACTTTTCGACTTTACATGACTCTTCATACAACAAGTGGGTCTCTCTTGGACTTCCACGTTACATTACATTGATTGACAATATGGCCCACAGTAGAGACATGGACAACATGACTCATGACATGACTCGACATGACAGTGCTGGTGTGTTCGTGTTGCTGTTGGTGTGCATGTCAAGCTGCAGTGCTAGTGGGTGATGGATATCCTCATCGTGTGTCACAGTTGCACCTCTGCATGGAAAAGTGCACAAAGTCTTTGATGGTTGTTGGTCTGCTTGATGTTGCTTTTGCATGTTGCTCCTTTCTTGTATGTTGGAAGGCTTGACAAGTTTGTTCGTTCGCGAAAAGTGCATGTTCGTCTGTTTGTCTGTCTATGAGCACATCTTGCATGTTTTCTCGTCCATCCATCCATGAACACATCTTTGCATGATCATCCGTTCGCGAGCACATCTCTTCACATGCATCATTTATTCGTCTATTGGTGAACCTGTCCTTCTGCATGTGCTCCCTTCATTCATCCCATCCATCGTTGTGCCATGTTTGTTTGTATACATGTACTTGCAGTCATTCATGATGAGATGACATCAAATCCAAAAACCTCCTAGTCTACCATGATACATGATCGTTTCGGATGCAGGTGACCGGGAGAGGTAACAAGGTTGCGAGGCAAGATGGAGGCTCCAAGCACTACTGATGAAAACTACGGAAGAGTCATTGGGTGATGAAGGTGGGAAATCTGGATCGATAGTGACAGTTCGCGGGGTTTGGCTCAGCTGGAGGAAAAAACTAAAAAACTGCACATTTTTTTAGAGGAACAATCTGGGCTATGGGAAGGCTGGGTAGGCCAAATCTGCGCAATTTCTAGAACAAGTGGGCAGCGGCAGCTTAACAGCCAAAACTTCGTAACTCCTGGAGGGAACTGGCAGCTGGCTGCCGGACACTGGTAGAAAAAACTACGCAATTTCTGAAGGGAATTGGCAGTCAGCTACTGGGTCACTAGCAGCAAAAACTGCACAATTCCTGGAGGGAACTAGCAGTCAGCTACCGAGAGTTGCTAACGAGAAAAACTATGTTGATGCTAGGAGGTTGGCCTGCTGATCACCTCTGTGTAGTATCTAAGCTGAGCGGGCTGCTGGGCAGCAGAGGGCTTGCTTGTGAAAACTGCGCAATTTTCTCAGTGAGCAGCCAGTTGACTGTCGGGAGGCCTGGCTGGAAAAACTACACAATTTTCTGAGGGAGATAGGGATGGGCACTAGGTGTATGTCCATCCTATCTGCGTAATTTTCTAGTCAGCGGAGCAGGTAAGGTTTGCAACCTCTGTGCAATTTTTGAGGGGAGTGAGGTCCAGGGTGGCTGTCGGGTCAAACTCTCTAGTTGACCAACATGAAGGCTGATTGATTTGCTTGTAGGAAACATAGCTTGAAATGACTTTCTTGGTGCTTTTGTATTGTTCTTGGTGATATTCGATCGATTCGATGGTGGGGTGATGGTCCGGCTATCAGAGGGGAGTCCGGTTGTCAGAACTTCAGCAAAATGACTAAGTGTGTGAACGAGTGAAAGATGCATAGTGATCTTGCAAACCCACACTTACATGACTCGACAACGAGACAACTCAAACCACCCAGACACACATGTTCAACATGACTGACCAATGGTGTAAGTGACAAGTGCGATACTTGTGATTGATTGTTGGTCAACCATGATGATGCTTATGCGGCAGTGAATGTGACTTTGTGTGTGAGTGTGATAGATGTTTTCATAGTGAACACAACATGTACACATGAAGCAAAGACCTTGAGCATGACCAAAACATGGTCGCAAGCATGACTTTGACACCAACATGAAAAAACTTGGGTGAAATGAACAAGAAAGGTGGGTGCAAAGACTCACACAAGCTCACGGAGTGAACCTGAATGTGTGCAGTCATCAAGTGAAACTCTCAAAGGAGACTCCATAATTGGGTGCAGGTCAAAATTTTGGAGGGTGGCTGTAGCCACTACAACAGGGGGATAACCCACTTGTCAAGGATCTCTCACAACCAAGTCTCATCTCTGCTTCGATGGATCCACTTGTTAACACATGACATAGATCTCACACAACCAAGGCTCATTGTCCATGACCACTCTCTCTAGGAAGGGTCAAATCTATTAGTCTAAGCTTCTCTTTGAAAACCAAGAACTTCCATTTCAGCGAAGGCTTGGTAGGAATGTCAGCGATCTGGTCATTAGTCGTTATATGATGAAGTATTATTATTCCTCGCTGTACCATATCTCGGATATAGTTATATTTGATCTCAATATGCTTGGACTTGTCATGGACATCAAGGTTTTCTGCAAGTTGATTCCCACTCTTATTGTCATAGTAAATTATTGTTGTTTCCAAAACATGCTCAAACAACTCTCCAAAGAGCTTCCTCATCCATACTACCTCACAGTTAGCCATACCAGAAATAATGTACTTAGCTTCGGTCATGCTGAGGGATACATACTTTTGTTTCCTATTCATCCAACATATTATGGCAGATCCTAAGCTAAAGTAGCACCGACATGTGCTTTTTCTGTCAGTAGAGTTACCATCCCAATCAACATTAGAGTACCCAAGTAGTCTTACATATCTGACAACATATTTCGATCTAGGATTGATGGTCCAATGCAGCACATGCTTTGTAGCAATCCAGTTTTTATGAGATGGTTTAATCATATATTGGCTCATAGTATTGACCAAAAAACATATGTCTGGTCTAATGTTCACTAAGAACATCAATGCCCCAATCAGTCGTTGATACTCAAAATGATTTTCTAAATCAGGACTTGCAACTTCACCACACAACTTATTGAATTTCATCTCCATTGGAGTATTCATGGATTTACATTTTGTCATACCAAATCTTTCTAGCAGCTTGACAACATATTTTCCTTGAGAAAGGAAAATCTCACTAGGTTTCTGCCATACTTCAAGACCCAAAAATTAGTGCATCAAATGAAGATCCTTCATTTCAAATTTAGAAGCTAGCTACCTCTTACATTGGAGGATAAATGTTTCATCACTGATCATAAATAAATCATCAAGATATAATACAAAAATCAAAGGCATACCTTGGGATATCTTGAAGTAAATATTTGGATCAACGTTACTTCTAGTAAAACCAAGATTTAGCAAGAAGTTATCAATGCAAGCATACCAAGCTCTTGGAGCTTACTTCAAACCATAAAGGGCTTTCTTAAGTCTACACACATGAGTTTTTTGGTCATGTACTTCAAAGCCTTGTGGTTTCTCCATAAATACTTCTTCTTTGAGGAAGCCATGCAGACAAGAAGTCTTCACATCCATTTGGTAAAGGATCCGTCCATGGCTAGTAGCTAGAGCCACAATATATCAGATGATTGTATAACGTGAAGCAAGTGCAAATATTTCATCATATTCTATTCCCTCTTTCTAAGATAACCCTTTGGCTACAAATCTAACTTTATATTTTTCAATACTTCCATTAGCACCATGTTTAATTTTATACAACCATTTAGAAGACACAACAAATTTACCATGGTGTCTTGTAACCACTTCCCATACATCATTATGATAATGGACACATATTCTTCATCTATTGCATCTTTCCACACTTGAGCCTTCACAACTTCTTCAAAAGTGCAGGCTTCAGCTTGAATAATATTTCTCATGTCTACAACATATCCTTGGAAACAGCATCATTTCTTACTTTCTATGAAGATCCTTCAGAGAGCATCATGTTTATCAGCAACTTGAAGGGTGTCACAAATCCATAAAGGTATCATTTTAGCAGGAGGATCACATGGAGGAGGATACAAAGGATCCATGGGCTCCATAGGTTCATCAACAAGATGAATTTCAAGCTTAGGTTTTTCTTGTATCTCAAATGCATCATCTTGACTATCAACATTCATAGGAGGAAGAGGAGTGTCTCTTTCCTTTCCAAGAGATGCATCTTCATCAAATGTTACATGCCTTCTAAACTCTATATTTCTATGTCTAGGTACGTATATTCTGTAAGCAGTAGAATATTCACAATAACCAACAAACATACCTTTCTTACTTGAAGCTTCCATCTTGTTCCTCTTTTATTTTGACACGTGGAAATAGACAAGGCAGCCAAAGATCCTCAAGTGCCCAACCTCGAGTATTTCACCAAAGAAGACTTCTTTAGGAGTCTCGGTGTTTAGGGCACGGTAAGGGGATCTATGTTGAACATAGACAGTTGTGTTAGAAGATTCTCCCCATAAAAACTTTGGTAGCTTTTTATCATGCAACATAGCTCTGACTACTTCCATGATAGTTCTATTATTTATTTCAAACAAACCATTTTGTTCTAGGTTATATGGTACTATGGTCTCTTTTCTGGTTCCAACTCCTTTGTAGAACTCAATGGAAATATTTGAAGTGAACTCTCCTCAATTGCCAGATCTGAAGATTTTGATTTGTTTTCTAGCCTATTTTGTTACCAAATCTTTGTAAGCTTTAAACATGTTAAATACTTGACTTTTATTTTTCAAAAAATAGATCCATATCTTGCGAGAAAAATCATCCACAAGCATTATATAATACAAGTAGCCACCAAGAGAAGTTATAGGCATTGGTCCACATAAATCATGATGTAAAAGATGAAGTACCTGACTAGTTCTAGTTTTTCTCAAATGGAATGGTCCCTTTACTTGCTTCCTATTAGCGCACTCTTGGAAAACTCCATCATGATCATATATAATATTTGACATTTTGGCAACCATCTTTCTCACATGAGGTAATGTTTTATTTTGAAAATGAGTGAACCTTCAATGCCAAAGTTCGTTTTGATGATTGTTGTCATGGATTAATGCATGAATATGCCTTCCATTAACTTTATACATACCTTCACATCTTGTTCCCAAAGTGAAAGCATCTCTCATGTTGGATCTCATCGTCCAAGAGAGAACTTTACCATTTATGAAAGCAACTTTCATTCCTTTATCTTCTAAAGCAGAAATATAAACAAGATTCTTTTTCGAACCAATTACATCAAAAATTATTAAAGATATAAGGTTTTACCACGATCCAAATGGAAGGAAACATAACCAAATTCCTTTATAGGATATGTAGAGTTCTCTCCGAGAATTATTTTCAAATTAGTCTCCCTCTCAACCAGATTAGGGAACTCTTCTTTATAGCCAGTAAAGTGCCTAGAGTCACCACTATCAACCAACTAGTTGTCATGAGAATCTACAGGAGAGGAAATAGAAAGAGCATAAATAAGAAAGTATTCTAATTGTGTTTTAGTTGCATTGTTATCATACCTTGGGTTCCTTGAAGAATGGAAGCTCTCTTCACGAGTAAAAGGAGCTTTTCTTCTTCTTCTATAGTCATATTTGTTGGAACGATTATTGAATTTGGATCCTGGTGCTCTTCTATTTTTTGGATAATCATAGGCATAATGGCCATTCTTATGGTAGTTATAGCATTGGGCTTTTTATAAGTCTCTATTCCATTTAGAGGAACTATTGGTAGATATTTTTTTCAAATGGTGATGGCCTCTTCTTCCTTTCTTATTATTTCCTTGGACAACAAAGGTAATAGGTTCTCCCTCCTCATGCTTGGTAATTATTCCTCTGGAAAACATTTTGGCCTCTTCTTGACTGCACTTTCCTAGGAAAATGTAGGAAACTTATCATGATTACTAATTGTAGTAATAAAATTTTCCCAACAAGAAGAAAGAACTCCAAGCGTAATCAACACCAACTCTTTATTAGAAACAACTTCACTAGAAGTTGACAACTGATCTTTGATTTTTGATATCCTCATGAAGTATGCTTGAATGGTCTCTCCTATGCTCATCTTAATATCCTTGAGCTCATTCTCCAGAACAAAAATTTGACTCAAGTTGTTCATTTAATACATTCTAATCAACTTGTCATACATTTTTTTGGCTTTCTTCAAGGTGGAGATATAAGTGATGAGGTGGTCTCTAAGAGAATGAAGGATAACCGTTTTAGCATTGACTTCTCCTTTCTTGTATCTGGTCTTGATATAAGCATTGGAGTTTTTAGCGGGTTCTGCTACCTCTCCTTCAACATACTCCAGAATATCATGTTCCTTAAGAGTAATATCCAATCTAGCCTTCTAGGGGAAGAATTTTGAAGCATCAACCAACTTATTTTCATTCTTAAAGTAGGAGGAAAACGTCTTAATTTGCTCAAAATTTTAGCAGCAAATAGAAATGGACAACAAGAGATATTTCAGCAACAGATGAGATATTTCAGCTATAAAAAATGAGCATCAAGTAGAAAGAACAACAAGTGATATTTCAGCAAAAAAATGGGTTGCAAATAGAGTAGACAACACAATATTTTAGCAGAAAATGGGTTGTAAATAGAGTGGACAACAAGAGGTATTTCAGAAGAAAATGGGTTTTAAACAGAGTGGACAACAAGAGATATTTCAACAGAAAATGGGCTAGAACAACACTTGTCTTCTTGAGCTTGTCTTCACCAAACCTCTGATACCATGTTGAAATTATGGAGTTTTATGTTGTAACAATTACTTGATCTAATAACTTCTTTAATCTATAATATTAGTTAAGCAATTATAGATAGAACATAAACCATATATGCAATAGAAGACAACCAAGAACTCAATAAGACACAGTGAGTTTGGGTCTAATGACCAAGGAAAAACCCACAAGGGGAAACCCAACTAGATTCATCTTCTATTAGAAATCAAATTTTCAACAAAGATATAGAATACAATGATAAAATGAAGAAGTTAACCCAAATCTGAAGAAGATCTCTGATAGCAGTCACTGACGCAAACATTGAATTACTTTGGCTCACCAAGTTCTTCTCTTACTCTTCAAGACTCTCTCTCTCTCTGAATTCTTCTCTAGTCTCTCTAGTTCTCTCTTTCTCAAGTCCGTACTCTCCTTTCACAATCCACAAGTGAGTGGTAGAGAGGATGAGAGGCACAAATATATAAGAAGGGAAAGTAAGTCGGAAGGAATAACTCCCGTGCCTTGAGGATAAGTTACATATGCCAAAATAGGAGTGCAACTTATGCCATAAAGGAGGTACACTTGCCTTAGTAATTCATGCCATCGAGAGGGAGTATGGATGCCTTATTGACTTATGCCATAAAGAAGGGGAACGCATGCCTTAGTAATTTGAGCCATTAAGGAGAAGTGTAACATGTGCATTAAAGAGGTGTAAGAGGAATATTTTTATGACAAGTCATTAAAGTGTGTAAGAGAATGTAAGAGGTGCATAAGAGCATTAAAGAGAGAGATGAATGAATCCATTAAGAGAGAGAGAGAGAGAGAGAGAGAGAGAGAGAGAGAGAGAGAGTAATGTATCATTGAATGAAAGAGTTTAATTTGCCATCAAGGAGAGAGATGTGAAGTGGCATGATTGAGTGCCAAGTAGGAGAAGTGACATGTAATTCCTCTTTAGATAATATTATAGTATCCTAAGTGTAATAATAATAATAATAATGATGATGATGATGATTAAATTAAAAATTAAACAATTTATATTTATTAAGGATAAATTAAGTGATTTTTCATCATCCACCATATGATTACCAATTGAAGCAAGGTGACATACTAATTTTGGAAGGTCATGCTTGCAATGATAGACATGAATTTATATTTTTAGAAAGTCACTATAGAATAGACATATATGAAATTTAATTCAAGGAGATTCATCCATGACCTACCAATTTTCAATAGCAAACCCAAAATAAATTATATAGTTAACTTACTATTGACAACCACGGCTTCAAAAAATGGGATACCTAAGAAAAATAATGGAATTATAATATTTAAAAGATAACGTCAAAGAAGAAATGAAGGAGAATGCACTTGATCTTACTCGCTCTATTTCACTGAATATTTGATCATTGTTATTGGAAAATTATGCACATGGCATAATAAATACTACCAAAGGAATTTGAATAACCAAATGGATATTTTCCTAGGGCTTACCTCACCAATCATTAAGTCTTTTTTTCGTCTTTAAATTTCATTATTCATTTAGGATATTTGTAATTTATTCTCAAGTGTTGACTAAATTATCTAGTTAACATTGCCCAACCTAGTCACTAAGCAAAGTGTTAGAATCTAGATCAAATATTCCTATGAGGTCGCACCATTCAATTGTACTATATATTTGTAGCCTTGGTGTGAATATAGTATAGGTTGGCTAGTTATCCTTTTCCATAAATTTGTCATTGTTGTCTATATTTTAACATGGTGATTTGACGTCACCATGGCACTTTTCCATGGAAAATTTGCAATTTGAATATTGATGATTGTGCATAGTGTTAATGAGTTTGATTATAGTTGTTCTTGGTATGATAGATCCTAAAACAAAGATCAATAATATGAGATGTATGTTTGGAGTAAATTGACATTATTCAAGGAGCATATCCACATAGATTAAAGGTGGAAATTGGCATGGAAACAAGAAGAGATTACATCATGTCAAAAAATTAGAAAAATGTGACACTGCATCACAAGGTGATTATGATTTCAAGAAATAATCAATGATCTATTCCCCTGGATTTTAGATATTTCATCTATAATCCCATAAAACCCCATAGATTTGACATTTTGGGAATAAGAATGTGCATGTTACCCATCTATATACATGGGTTACCCTAGGAGAAGTTTTTTCTCCTAAGGTGTATATTTCTAGCTAACAACCTCATATAATACTCAAATAGTAGCTTCTTATGTGCTTCTCCCCCACCCATTAGTCAACTCATCCACTTAATCAATTTTCCCACTACATGATGGTAGGTCAATGACCATGAGGTGCACTAGCCATTTTCTCATACAAAGTGCTTACATTTACTATTTAAGTTATCTAATTATGGATTGAAATCAAATAATGGATCATGATGCTTTGAAGTTGTACTTGTTGCTTTATTTCACCTTAGTGGTTATCAGTTCTTCATGGTCAAGTGTATCACTTGGGGTTTTTCTTTCATTGCGTAGGAGGGGCACAAATAGGGGGGCTTGATTGATGTAGTGTGCCCATATAATTTCAAACCTTTTACATACTATTTTTCCTTAACCTATTGTCCCTTATTTTGTTTGGTTGTTGTCACTTTCTTGCAATGGTTGTTAATTTTCCAGTGTTCTATGCTTAACACAATCCACACACAATCACTTATTCCCATTTTTCTTCAATTAGCAATCAATTTATCCAATAATTTAATCTTCCTATAACAATAAGCAATTGTAGATAGAACAATAAATCTAATGCACAATTGAAGACAACCAAGAACAATAACAAGAGACACAATATTTAGTCAAAGACTAGGTAAAAACCCCATAAGGGGGGGAACCCTTTCCAAATCCTTCTTCTATTAGATTGTCATAAAATGTTCAGCATAGATATATAATGTTCCAATTCATAAAAAAAAGAGACAAAGTCCAATATTTGACATATCCAACAGTCAACTAACCAATATTCAAAAGATGATCTCAAAAGTCAAATCTAATCAACAAGTCAAATATGCAATTCAGGTAAAAACCAATGACAACAAATGATGCCCTAACTAGTCCAAAAGTTAACAATCAACAGTCCTCCAAGGGATGTTCGTTAATATTCAAACAAATCAACCTTCTTTGTTGGCTAAACCTTAGTCAAAATATTCCTCAAAATTTTAGTCAAAGGAGAGAGAATTCTTATGGTCAAACTTTAGTCAACAAGCATATGGTCAACCCAAGTCAAACTGCCTAGAAAATTTTGGTCCTTTTCCCAATGAATTCGGCCTCCAAAAATTGGATTTTTCAAGTCAAACCAAGTCAAAGTTGGTCAAAATGTCCCAAACAAAAAATTCAACAAAGAAATCAAAACTAGTCTACATCTCTTCACACATGTGAGTTCAAACCTCCAATTGCAAACCTATACAAACCAATCAAGAGAAGAGAGGAAACATGTGATGGTGTGATGATACTCCAAAGTGATGTGACTTGAGGTCTACTTATATGAGTCTTAGGAGGTCAAATTAACTTGCCGAGGTCGACTTGTACTTTTGTGCACATGTGTTTTCACGTTAAAAATTATTTTTTTCCATGACCAAATTAAATTCTTCCAAGGGCTAGGAGGGGTCTTTCTTGATGAGGAAGGTTATCGAAAGGATGGAATCTATCCTTTGGATTCCAAATTAACACTCCCTCTTAGCTAGGGAGAAACTTTCAATCACATCATAAGTCCCATATAAAATGTCTCGTCATCATCATCAAGTCATATGTCGTCTCTTCTCATCTCTTATCATCTATGTTGATCTCTGCTCATATGTTGAACACTCTCAAATCTAAAGAAGAATAATCATCATAGGGGAGCTCAAGCTACCAGCCTATATCCAAGGACAATAGGCAAGAGACTACTTACCGTGAGGTAAGGATCACAATTTTCCTATTGTCTATTGATCTTTCCAACTTGACCCTCAAGAGTCAGTGGTAGAACACCTGCATCCCTTCAATTAGGAAGGATATTACTTACCATAAATGGAAAGGATCATAGTTATCCTAAGTCTCCTCACCATTTGGCTAGATGGGTGGTAATCCTGACAAGCCCAACTGATGGGCAGGATGCCAACTGGGGTATACTCTGTCAAGATCCAAAAGTGGAAATAGGCAAGATACTACTTACCATGAGAGGTAAGGATCACAATTATACTATTGTCAGACAATAGGAAATATGTTAATTACCATGAGGTAAGGATCACAACTATCCTATTGTCCATAGTTCCCTCAACCCCAAGAGAGCTCTAGAAAAATTCCTCTCCATGGGATCTTAGACAAGGGGGAAGAGCATAGCTCAGTGTTCTCGATCAGCCAAGATGCTTGCCTAGGAGGGTCACATCCATCAGTCCAAGCTGCTATCTGAATACCAAGAACTTCCCTTTTGGAAAAGCATTGGTAAGAATGTCTGGTATCTTCTCATCTATCAAAATGTAATGGAATCTCACTTCTCCTCTTTGCACCATATCTCGAATGTAGTGACGCATAATCTCAATATTCTTGGACTTGTCATGAAACATAGGATTCTCTGCTAATCAGATCCCACTCCTTTTGTCACAATATATCACTGTCGTATCTAGAACCTACTCAAACAACTCTCTAAAGAGCATCCTCAACCATACTGCCTCACAGCTATCCATGCTATCATTAATATACTTTGCCTCGATCGTGCAAAGTGCAATGAACTTTTGTTTCCTTCTCATCCAAGTTATCATGAAAAAAACCAAAACTAAATCATCACCCTAATGTGCTCTTCCCATCAATAACATTTACGACCCATTCAATATCAGTGTACCCATGAAGTCTCACATCTTCAGTAGTATATCTCAAACCAAGATTAATCAACCCATACAAATATATCAACACATGCTTGGTAAAAACCCAGTGTGCATGAAGAGGTTCAGTCATGAATTGACTCAAAGAGTTCACTGCAAAACATATGTCTGAATGGGTGTTCACAAGGCACACCAATGCCCTAATAAATTGTCAATACTCAGAGGTATTTACCAAGTCAGGTCTTGTAGCATGTTCACATAACTTTTTGAAGTTCATCTCCATCGAAGTGGTCATAGAATTGCATTTTGCCATTTCAAATATTTCCAATAGTTTCACCACATATTTTCCTTGTGAAAGGAAAATCTCACCAAGACTTTCCCACAAATCTAAGCCTAGGAATTAGTGCATCAATCCAAGGTCCTTCATCTCAAACTCAAATGCCATCTCCCTCTTGCACTCGAACATAAGAGGCTCACCGCTCTTCAAGAATAGATCATCAACATATAAACCCAAAATCAAAGGCATACCTTGGACCACTTTGAAGTAGAGGTTCGGGTCGTCATTTCTACTTATGAATCCAAGCTTCACCAAGTTACTATCAATACAGGAAAACCAGGCTTTGGGGACTTGCTTCAATCCATAAAGTGCCTTTTTCAGCCTACAAATGTGAACCTTTTTGTCATGTACCTCAAAGCCCTGTGGCTTCTCAACATATACTTCTTCCTATAGTATGTCATGCAGAAATGAAGTCTTTACATCCATATGGTGAAGTGTCCATCCTTGGATAGCAATAAGGGAAACAATAGATCTAATGGTGGTATAGCGGGAAATAGGTGTGAATATGTCATCAAAATTTTATCCCTCTTTATGGGAGAAACCTCTAGCCACGAACCTCGCCTCATATTTCTCAATGCTCCCATCAACTCCATCTTTTATCTTGTACAACCATTTAGAAGTTACAATAGACTTCCCTCTGGGTCTTAGAACAACTTCCCACACATCATTCTTCATATTAGATTTGTATTCTTCGGCCAAAGCATCTTTCCAAACCTGCTCTTTCACTGCTTCTTCAAATGTGGGAGGCCCAACCTGTATGATGGTGCTCATATCTACAACATATCCCTGGTATCAGAATGGATTCTTGCTTTCTCTAAAGGTTCCTATAATAGCAACATGTCTTTCAACATCTATAAAGCATCACGTGTTGAAAATTGTAAATAGGTTCGATCTTCATTATGATGTAATTGTAATCATTGAAATTTTATATTCTTTGTAAAGAAAGAAAATGAAATAAAAAGGAATTATATTTGGTGGAGTATGGTTTTCATACTCAAGATTGACTCAAAAACATGTTCTTCGTGCTTTTAGGTCTTCTAGGCTTTTCTACGATAAAGAATAATATTGTTCATGTGTCATAGTCCCATCTAGACTCATTGTAATCAAGAAAAAATATTTATTTTATCAAGAAAAAACTATGGATATTCCCAAGACCAAATCAGCCCAAGAGCAAGATCAAGTCAACCTAAAGGAGGGTTATTAGACCCTCAAGAAAGGTTATAAATACAAGGGAGATTTACCTCATTTGGACACACATCTCAAGCAAGTTTGATATACAATAGAGAAGGAGAAGAAGATTAGTTGGGAGGATGAAGAAGGAGAGAAGAAGTTGAAATCTTGTCAAGGAAGCATTTCTCTTGTTTTTCTAGGGTTTTGTGAAGCTGCGAATTGTACAAGGATGAAATTTTGTGGTAGTTGTTGGGGACAGAAATTGCAGGGTCGAAATTCTATTGCAGGGCTTGAAGTTGCAGTGGTAACGAAGAAAAATCAAAATTTTGGAATTTGTCTCAAGGAAGATCTTGCTGGGGTGGCTTGGGGCTTGGAGGGTTTGTTGGCTTTGGTCTTTTGGTTTTGGAAGTCTCTTTTGTAAGCAAATTATAAAGAAGAAGAGAAGCATTTTCTGGGTTTTCCCCTTGGAGGGATTTTTCCCTTGCTTGGAACCTACATCTTGTGTACTCTATCTTTCTATGATCTTCATTGTTTTGGTAATTTCTTGATGAACATATCTAAAGAAGTAATAATAAACCAAATAACATCACAAGTAATTATCATGATAAGGAAAATAAGTTCTAATCTACAAGTCTCAACCTTTTCAAATATGGTATCAGAGCTAGGGTGCAAAAAGGAGATTGAAGATCACATCTTAGTTGGTTCTATGACAAGGGTTATAAGGAAGGGTTTCAAGGTTATTTTAAATCTAGTGACATCTATCAAGAATTATCTATTAAATATTATCTCCAAGCTCACAAAGGAAGTAACATATGGAAGCTGTCTCTCTACTTTATTTGGCAAATTTAGGGACGAGAATGTATGGGTTATTGATAGTGGTGCATCTAGACATATGACGGGAGAATGCAATGAATTCTAAACCCTGTCTAAGGGAAAATCATCTTTCTCTATCGAACTTGGAGACAACAAGAGATATCCAATGAAAGGCATTGGGTCTACATCATTGGAGATTAAGTTAAGTGGAAGAATTCATCTCAACAACATTTTATATCAGATATCATTTTGGTATTCAACTGCGTTAAGTAATTCATTCATCTATGACTTACTTCACGTAGTTGAATCCCAAAATGATACCTAATATAATGCACTACGAAAACCCCTAATACTTAACATTTTATATGTTCCAGATTTAAAGAAAAACTTACTTTTTATTTCTTGTCTAGAGGATAAGGGTGATAGAGTTTCTTTTGTTAATGGCAAGGTTTGGTTTTGGGTAAGGGATCTAGTATTAATGAAGCAAGTGTGATTGGGATTTGTCAGGGTACATTATATAGAACCTATACACCCCTAGCTCAATCCCTAATTCACCGAGAAGTGAGTCCTTCCAAACTATGGCATAGAAGGTATGAACACCTTCATTATAAGATATTTTCATATATGAGTCAAATGCTTAATGGAATCCTCGAAATAAAGGAATATCATGAAGGGATCTATAAGGGATGTGCTCTAGGCAAGAATTTAAATAAACCATTTGCAAGTAGTGACACCAGATCTAAGAAAATTTTAGATCTCATACAGTCAAATGTATGTGTACCAATGGCAGTAATGTCTCTTGGTGGGCATTAGTATTATGTAACCTTCATTGATGATTACTCAAGGAAGAATTGGTTATACCTTCTCAAGAAAAAGGATGAGGTATTCGAAAAGATTTAGGAGTTCAAGAATGAAGTGGAAAACCTAACCAAGAGAAAGATAAAAATCCTAAAGTCAGGCAATGGTGGATAATACATCTCCAAAGAGTTAATATCTTTCTGCAATGAATCTGAAATCAAGAGGGAGCTCGTTGTTCCCTATAATCCTAAACAAAATGGCGTGGTAGAAAGAAAGAACTATATTGTTGAAGAATGTGTCAGCGTTATGCTACATGATCAAGATCTCCCTTAATTTATATGGGGAGAGGCATGTATGAAAACTATCTACATACAAAATCAAAGTCCTCATAGGATTCTTAACAACATGACTCCAAAAGAAGCATTTGCAAGAAAGAAGCCAAGTTTTGATCATCTTTGGATATTTGGGTGTCCTTTGCATATTCATATACCAAAGAACAAGAGGAAGAAGCTAAATCATACTAGTCTAAAGGGCATCTTTGTGGGATATAGTTCTTCATCAAATGCATATATAATATATATCAAGGAGGATCATTGAATTGAAGTAATCAGGGATGTCATCTTTGATGAGAGCATAGCTTACAAGAAATCAAGGGATGTTCCGATTGAATTTGATGAAGAAGAAATCCATATATTTGAGGATATCTATAGGGAAAATGATGGTCAAGAACTAGGACTTGATAAAGAATATGTTGAAGGTCATTGTGAGCCTATACAACAAGTAATTTTTCCACAAAATGGGAAGAGACTTGTTTGGATAAAAAAAATACTCTTTAAGAGTCAAAATGACATAAAGCATCAGGGACATCTAGGGAAAGTAAGAGACCGAAGAATTATGGGTATGTTTCATACATGACAAGGCTCATTGAAGCAGAACCTTCCTCCTATGAAGATGCAACTAAACATAAAGAATGGAGGAATGTTATGCAGGAAAAATATTGGTCCATAACGAAGAATGATGTCTAAGAGATTGTCACCAGGCCAAGTGATAAATCTACATTCACTTCAAAGTGGATTTACAAAATAAAACACATTGCATATGGGAGCATAGACAACACAGCAAGGTTTGTAGAAAGAGGCTTCTCGCAGAGGGAAGGAATTGATTATGGGAAACCTTTTCTCCCATAGCTAGGTATACAATAATAAGATCACTTGTTTCATTAGTTTTTGCTATGGGATGGAACATCCATCAAATGGATGTCAAGAGATTTTTTCTGAATGGGACCATTGATGAGGAGGTTTACATTAAGCATCCTCAAGGATTTGAAATAAATCAGAGGGAGACTCATCTCTGCAATTGAATAAAGCTCTTTATGGCTTAAAGCAATCACCTAGGGCCTGGTATGCAAGGATGGATGCATGTCTATTGAGACTTGGTTTTACCAAGAGTACTCTAGATCCTAACCTATATACCAGGGTGGTCCAAGATGAACCATTTATCATACTCTTGTATGTGGATGATATACTAGTTATAGGTGTATAGCATGGAATTTAGGAAAGCAAGAAGCAATTAGCAGCAAAATTTGATATGAAGGATCTTGGGATTATGTATTATTATTTGATTCTAGAGGTATGGTAGAAGCTAGGAAATATATGTCTTGGTCAAGGTAAGTATGTGATCAATATGCTTCAAAAGTATGGCATGATGGATTGCAAGCCTATGATGACTCCTATGATTACCAATTTAAAGAAGTTGAGGAGATCATAATATAGTCTGGTGGATCCTAGTTGCTACAAACAATTGATTGGGTCCTTGATGTATCTAATAAATACTATACCAGACATTTATTTTACAGTAAATGTCTTAATTCAGTTTCAGATGGAGCCAAAACATGATCATTGGATTGCAGCCAAGCATATCCTAAGATATTTACATGAAACTATATATCACTACCTCTGGTACACTAGTAATGAATTCAAACTTGTGGGATATACAAGATCGGATTGGGGTGGAAATGTGACTTACGGAAGAAGAAAAATGGGTGGATTCTTTAGCCTAGGATCTTCCATGGTCTCATGGATGAGAAAAAACATGATACAATTTCTTTGAGTAGCATTGAAGCTAAATATGTCACTGCAAGCGATCTGTCAGGAATCAGTTTGGCTTAGGAAACTTCTATCGTACTTGTTTGAAGGGCCACTTAGCCCTACATGGACACATTCTGATAATAAAAGTTGCATAATATTAATAGAAGACTTGATGTTTCATGCTAAGACAAAGCATATAAACAACAAGTACCACTACATCAAAATCTTGGTACGAGATGGGGTTGTGGAGTTGCACTATCTACCTGCAGATGAACATGTAGAAGACATACTAACTAAAGCATTACCAAACAAGAAGCTTGAGTACCTAAGAGGTAAGCTTGGTTTGGTAGATATCTTCCCTAATTGAGATGGAGTGATATCAGATAGTTCTTGTCTTTATGGGTCAGACACTAGATAAGGACTAACAATTGTAAGTCTTAGTCAAGGCCATAAAGAAAGAATGGAGTATGGAGGATTGGATAAGCATCTATATTGGAACTTCTTATGGATTGTGGAATCAAGGGAAATAAGTTGTTGACCAATGCTCTTTGAGGATGAGGTGGGTCATCCAAGATAAGAGTAGTTGAAGAGGACCGATATTCTTTGAGGATCCGGTTTGGGAATCCAAGATAAGAATAGTCCTAAAAGGACATACCTTGTAGACATCCATATGGTTTATGTGCCTTGAGAGGTAGTGTGGAAGCTCATGTAAAGCCCCCCAACATTATGCTTATAATTAAATATGAGCTTGTCTAGTTAAGGCCTTCAGGAACATTGTTGGTTATGATAAAAATATGCTTGACAAAAGATGGCTTATCAATCTGACTCTTCTTATGAGAATGCTTCAAGTTTGAGATTCCTTGTGCCATGAATACCTCCCTAGTTAAGAGGGAGTGTTGAAAATTGTAACTATGTTCGGTCTTCATTATGATGTAATTGTAATCATGACATTGTATATTCTTTATAAAGAAAGAAAATGAAAGAAAAATGAATTATATTTTTTGGAGTATGGGTTTCATACTCAAGATTGCATCAAAATCATGTTCTTCGTGATTTTAGGTCTTCTAGATCTTTCTAGGATAAAGAATAATAGTGGTCATGTTTCATAGTCCCATTTGGACTCATTGTAATGAAGAAAAATATTTATTTTATGGAGAAAAATCCATGGATAAGCCCAAGACCAAGTTGACCCAAGAGAAAGATCAAGTCAACCTAAAGGATATCTATTTGACCCTCGAGAAAGGTTATAAATACAAGAGAGCTCGACCTCAGTTGGAGACACATCTCAAGCAAGTTTGATCTACAATAGAGAAGGAGAAGAAGAGTAGTTGGGAGGATGAAGAAGGAGATAAGAAGTCAAAATATTTTCAAGGAAGCTTTTCTCTTGTTTCTCTAGGGTTTTGTGAAGTTTCCAACCGCAGGAGGACAAAATTTGTTGCAGTTGCAGGGGAACAAAATTGCATGCTTGAAATTTTGTTACAGGGGTCGAAGTTGCAGTGGCAATGAAGCAACATCAAAATTCTAGAAGTTGTCTCAAGGAAGATCTTGTTGGGGGTTGGCTTGGGGCTTGGAGGGTTTGTTGGATTTGGTCTTTAGGTCTTGGGAGTCTCTTTTGTAAGCAGACTCTAAATAAGAAGAGAATTATTTTCTGGGTTTTCCCCTTGGAGGGGTTTTTCCCTGGCATGAAGCCTCTATCTTGTATACTCAGTCTCTCTGTGATCTTCAGTATTTTGTTAATTTATTGTTGAAAAGATCTAAAGAAGTAATACAAAACCAAATGACATCACAAGTAATTATCATGATAAGTAAAATGATTTCTAATCTACAAGTCTCAACATTTTCCAACATCGTAAAGCCAAAGTGATCTCTTCCTAGTAGGGGGGGTCACATGGAGCAGGATTTAAGGGGTCCATAGGCTCCATGGGATCATCAACAACGTATTTCTCTACCTCGAGCACAAAAGGACCTTCTAGTAGGTCCATGTCATCATCCTTCTTCTCAAAAACAAGAGGAGGAGGAATGTCCCTTGCTTTTCCAATGGCGTCATCTTCATCGAAATTCACATCCATGCTAAACTCGATATTCCTTTGACCAGACACATATATTCTAAAAAATTTAGAATTATCACAATACCTAACAAACATACCTTTCTTTCCAGTGGCTTCCAGCTTGTTCCTCTTGTCCTTTGGCACATGAAAGTACATGGGGAAACCAAATATTCCCAAATGATTAACATTAGGCTTGATACCTATGAAAACTACTTCAGAAGTCTTGTCACCTAGGGCTTGATGAGGAATCTTGCTTTTAATATAGATTTTTGTATTAGTGGATTCTCCACACAGGAAATTTTTAAAATTTTAATCATGTAACATGCCTCAAGCAACTACTTCCATGATGGTCCTATTATTTCTTTTAGCTACACCATTCTACTCTAGACTATAAGGTACAATGGTCTCATTCTTGATTCAAGCCTTCTTTCAAAAGTCAATGAAGTCATTAGAAGTGTATTCCCCACCACTATCAAACTTGAAGACCTTTATCATTTTCCCTATTTGATTCTCTATCAAAGCGTTGAAATCTTGAAACATATCAAATGATTTTTCCTTGTGCTTTAAGTAGAATATCCATATCTTATGGAAGAAGTCATCCACAAATATTATGTAATATAGAAAGCTATCCAAATATTTCACTAGCATGGGTCCACATATATTTGAATGAATGAGTTGTAGAATATAATTGGTCTTGCTTTTTCTGGAAGGGAATGGTCCCCTTGACTTCTTTACACTAGCACATCCCAGACATACTCCATCATGATTAGATTGAACCTTAGGCATTCTAGAAACCATCCTTCTTACTTTAGGCAAGGCTTCAAAATGTAGATGTGCAAACATTCAACACCATAGCTTACTTTAATGATTGCTATCATGTACCATTTCTTGTAGTGGTCTTCCATTAACTCTATAGAGTCCTTCAATTCCAGATCCCAAGGTTAATGAATCCCTTATGCAAGATCCATAGACCAGGTGAGGACCTTTCCTCTTATCAAGGAAACTCTCATCCCTTTTTATTCCAAGGTTGATATACATACAAGGTTCTTCTTCAATACCAGAACATACATAACATCATGAAGATGTATGATTTTCCCATAATCCAAATGAAATTTGACAGAACCAAAACCCTTTATAGTATAAGTCGAGTTGTACCCAAGAATGATCATCAGATTAGTCTCCCTCTCAACCAGATTTGAGAGGACTTCACAAACCCAAAGAAATGTCGAGAGGCCCCACTATCTATTAACCAACTATCACATGAATTCGAAGGAGAAGAACTGGAAAGAGTAGAAATAAGAATATATTCAGATTGAGTAGCAACAACATTATTTCCATACCTTGTGTTTCTTGGTCTCTTTTGAGGGCAATGGCCTTCTTCACGATCATTAGGAGAATATCATCTTCTTCTATCATAGAACATGTTTTTATTGAAGCCACAATTGTTGTTGTATTTAGATCTTGGAGCATCTTCCTTTTCCAAACATTCTCAGTCATAGTGACCATACTTGTGGCAATTGTAGCATTCAACTTTTGATCATTCCCTTTTAAGTCTTCTATTGGAATCCCTGGAATCTAGAGAAGGTTGTCTAGAATTGGATGATCTTTATCTTCCTTTCCTTTTCTTTTCTTGAGTAGTAAATGTAGAGGGCTCTCCATCTTCATGCTTTTGAATTCTTCCTCTAGATATCATCCTGGTTTCTTCTTGAGTGCACTTGCCAACCAACTCATCAAATGATGGGACGTTATCATTGTTTCTAATAGTTGTAATGAATGTCTCCCATATTGGAGGAAGACCTTGGAGAGCAACGAGCACTGACTCTCTATCAGAGATTAATTCTCCAACAGTCAGCAATTGGTCCCGAAGTTGAGATAATCTCATGAAGTATGATTTCACAGTCTCTCTCTTGTTCATCTTGATGTCCTTGATTTGATTTTTCAAGGAAATAATGTGATTCAAATTTTTGACACCATCCCAACCAAATTGTCATAGATATCCTTGGACTTCTTCAACTTTCCAATGTAAGTAAGAAAATGATATTTCAAAGAATCAATAATTATTTTCTTGGCTTTGATCTCACCTTTCTTATACTTGGCCTTGGTAGAAGTAGGAGAATTTTCTGATGGCTTAGGTATTTTTCCTTCCACATATTCCAAAACATCATTTTCATCCAATGTCACTTCCAACCTAATCTTCCAAGCAACAAAGTTTGATGAGTCACCCAAATTCTCTACATCCTTGAAGTATGAGGTCAGCATATTGACCAAGTAGCTTCTTCCAAATAGATTCCTTCAAAGGTGATTGCTTATCTCTTGTCTCCTTGGGCTTATCTTCACCTCAACTCTGATACCATGTTAGTTTTTCTAGTGTTATATGCTTAACACAATCACTTATTCCAATATTTCTTCAATTAGCAATCAGTTGATCCAATAATTCAATCTTTAGCTAACAATAAGCAGTCATAGATAGAATAGTAAATCTAATTCACAATCGAAGATATCCAAGAGAAATAAAAGGAGACACAATATTTGGTCAAAGACCAGGGAAACACCTCACAAGGGAGAAAACCCTTTCCAAATTCTCATTTTATTAGATTGTCATCAAATGCTCAATAGAGAGATACAATGTTCCAATTCATCAACAACAGAGTGAAAGTCAAACCATGGACTTATCCAACAATCAACTAACCAATATCCAAAAGATGAGGTCAAAAGTCAAATATGATCAACAAGTCAAATTTGCAATTATAGTTGAAGTCAACAACAATAAATGATGCCCTAACCAGTCCAAAAGTCAATGATCAACAGTCCTCCAAAGGAGCTCGGTTAACAGTAAAACAACTCGACCTTCTTTGTTAGTCAAACCTCAGTCAGAAAAGTCCTCAAAAGCTCAGTCAAAGGAGAGAGTATGCCTACAGTTAAACTTTAGAATTATGTAATCAAACTTCAGTCAACAAGCCTGTGATCAACCCAATTCAAACTACCCATAAAATTTTGGTCCTTTTCCCAATGAATTTAGCCTCCAAAAATCAGATTTTTCCAAGTCAAACCAAGTCAAAATGTTAAGTCAAATCGAGTCAACAACTAGTCAAACTATCCCAAATAGAAAATTCTAACAAAAAAATCAAAACTAGCCTTCTTCTCTTCACACGTGTGAACTCGAATCTCCAATTATAGACCTGTATGAGCCAATCAAGAGAATAGATAGAATATGTGATGATGTGATGATACTCCAAAGTGATGTGACTTGAGGTCTACCTATATGAGTCTTAGGAGGTCAAATTAACTTGCCCAGACCGACTTGTACTTTGTGTAGATGTGTGTTTCACCTTAAAAAAAAAAATTTCCTTGACCATATTAAATTCTTCCAAGGGCTAGGAGGGGTCTTTCTTGTTGAGGAAGGTTGTCCAAAGGAGGGAAATTATCCCTAAGCTGCTAAATTAACATTGATTCTCTGCTTGCCTCATTCAATGACTATAGGGGCTTGGAAATTGCCTAGAGGTTGATGGAGCTACAAAAATAAAGAAAGATAAAAGCATATGCCAAATTTTCAAAATGCAAAAGAATGGTAAGGGATGATTGTTAAAATAAAATTTAACTTGAGCTCTACCCCCTCATGTGAGGACATCACCCTGGTATGATCTTTATCATGCCTATCAAAGTAAAAGGGACTTATGAAAACATTCCAACCCCAATGAACAATAAACTGCCTCATCTTAAAAGGGGTCGAAATGACATTAATGAAATCTTATTGAGAAAGATAAATGAAAACAAATAAAAAGGCTAAGTAAAGGGTGGAAAAATATTGTCGAGGAAAGGGAAGCTCAAGTCGATGTAAGTGAGCACTCATGGATGATGGTTTATCATAACCTAGTATAATACTATGACACCTCTCATGAAGTGAACCCCATGCCATGTCACTTATCACCTACACATATTGATTGAAGGGCCAACCTAGTGTTCCTCCCCATGGCATCTGATAGGGGCATTTTTTTATTCTCCATACCTAAATTTGGAAACTTGTATGATGTTTTAAGCTAATGTGAAATTTCAAGATACTTGTTGTGATATGCTTATGTGACTTTGACATTGAATATGGTCCAATTTTTATGCTTCAATGACTCTTGTGCCCGTGACAAATTATCTTACTTGACTCATTAAGCTTATGCTTGATGATAATTCAAACATGTTCATAGTCCTTTAGAGGATGTTGATGATGCTTCACTCATACCTCTTGGATGTTGATGATATATCCTTGCAAAGAACTTTCGACTATACCTTGGACATTGTACCCCTATTGATGGGCATTGAGCTTGATGATGACTTAGCATGCAACATGGGACACCCTTACATTTATAACACTTGGAAATTTCCCACTAGAGCTAGGGTATTGAGCCTAGATGATGACATGGCACCCTAAATGATGGTGTGGGCTTGAGAAGTATGGCGTCGGGCTTAAGGATGCACTTTTCGATGATTGGATGTGACTTTTGCGCTAGGACATTCCACCTTGATGAGGGGAATGCACCTTTTTATGATGAGGCATGCCATGTGGATTTATTTTAGCCCTTTTTTGGGATGAAACCTTCCTTGGAGACAATTAAATTCACACATGTGGGTTAATTTAAGGATAATTTTAATGTTTTAGCATTGATGATGTTGTTTCAGGGTTCAACTTGATAAACTATCCACCTTGTGTTGGAGAGGTAAATCCCCTCTACGGATAGAGGCGATCCCTACTAGCCCAGCAAGGGTCTAGCAACAATCAAACAATGCTGCTATGCATGTTCCTAATCACAATTAAACAAGAGGTAAAGAACACCTACTTGGATTCCAGCGCTGTTGTTTGACGAAGAGATGTCGTCTTCGCTCCTTCGCTTTGGCTGGTCACGATCTTCCGCGATCTCCGCGAATAGATACCTGCACACACGAAGAGGAAACAAAAACAAGCGTGAAATCTAGTAAAAGCAACTATACATCAGTCAGAAAAGATGTAATTCACATTTAACCATTGCATAGACAAATGAGAATGGAACAATAATAGCAGTCATCTATTATTAATCAAACAGAGAAGAGTACAACCAAATGTTCTGACGTCGGTAACCTTCTCAGGAGGGGCCAGTCAGCAAGTGTCTCAAGCATTCACCTTTGGAAATGATTCTCCCAAGACAAGCAACTTTCTCTCTCACACAAGCAACACAAAACAACCTTCCCTAAGCAATCAATCACTTCCACACCTAGCACACCAAATACCTATAGTAGCAGCAATCTGAGCACTATAAGCTCTATACAATCCAAGCTATTCCAAACTAGCTGCTCATGGTAATGGTGGAAGTTTATATAGGAGAAGGAGCCTCCTAAAAGGGTGGAAGGATGAGCTTATCTTCAAGAGAAGTGGTTGCAAAGGGTCGAACAGACATGCCATAGAAGGGAATCGATACTCACAAAGCCAACAACCAAGCCTGGAATAATCTGGAAGGCTGGCTGTTGGAACAAATTCGCCCAAACAGGATCAGCGCGGATTATAAGGTAACTGACGCGCTGATGTCGCGCCTCAATAACTGGGAAAGTCATGTCAGCGCGACCCAATACAAAGGAGAGGTGCGCTGGCTCATGAAATGCGACCAGCGCGGAAAAGTGATGTGCTTCCGCGCTGGCAGCGCACTGAATACACTACGAGCTACCAGTCATCGCGGATATTTTAGAAACAGACGCGTTGATGAGGAAAACTTTGGAAAAATGGGTTTTGGGCCAGTTCAGAAGGCATGAACTTGATTATTGTGAATTCTTGACACAGTAGGGTGACTGACAGGGAGACAGTGACAAATTACTGTGTAACAGATGCCCCCTAAAGCATGAAGACCGAGAGAGTGCGAGGGGTGAAATGCTTTACAACACTTGCCGAACTGGAACACCACCAGGAAGGACCGAATATCTCTGATAATCAAGTACATGCAATCTAGGCATGGGCGCAGCCATCCGAAAGACATGCGAAAGGGTCTGTGGAATGGACGCAGCCACCCAGCTAAAGAGACCAGAATAATGACAAGGTATGGTCGCAGCCATCCGTGAAGACTCAGGTATGGGCGCAGCCATCCATCAATGAGTCACGTAATGATCATCCAAAAAATTGCAACCTGGATCATAACAGATAGGGATCCAGGGTCTTGCACTCCGTCCCGACCCGAACAAAGTACAATTTCAAGCATGTGAATACATGAGCTGAATTCGAACATGCATGAACATCTTCTGATTACCAGTCAATGATGAAAACTGTTAACAGACGCGAGAGGGGCCACCAATAATGACAATGGTCCTCAAGGTACTATAGGTACAATCCACGGCATGCGAATCAATGAGCTGGCGTCGAACACCCACGGAATCATTCGATCGGAGGCCAATGATGAAAACCTCGCGTCGAACACGAAGAACCTGCCATTGAGGCATGCAGGCTCTAAGGCACCTGAAGGGAGTCTCTAAGTCACCTTCCCGGATAATGAGCTGAAGTCGACAGGAAGTGACCTTGATCGAAGGTGGGCCATAATGTTTCCCACATCATCGACACGAGACAGAGGTAAAATGATTTGTGTGAGGTAGCAGAGGAGGTTGTATTATTGCAGAGGTCACCTTCTCTTGAACATATCGGCGGCACTATAGCGGATTTGGCAGTATTTGACATCAAATGAGCAGAGGGTATGGTAATGATGGCAATGAGCAGATGAGAGGTCAAATAGGATAACCCAAACCCACGGAGGCCAGTGAAAAACAAGATGAGATGGGCCCACCCAGACATGAAGCAGAGGAGTGCCATGTTCAAGAGTGACATACTGCCGACACAACTACGATTACAGTTCCATTTTCCCCACCATTTCTGGCAGGTACCCCGGTTATTTTTGGATGACAAGCTTGACGGGGATAGCATATGCTTGAGGGGTGTCATTTCGACAATGCCCGATGTCATCAAGTGTTTAACGAGCCTGACAAAGGGAAAACTCGGCGTCTTTTCTTGTTTAGAGAGTCTGAAAAGACAGCGGAAAAGGAGACTCCAAGGGGGTCCTTTTTCGTACAGTTGTGTCTCTCGAGCCCGAAAAAGTATAAAACTATGCTCGAAAGAACCACCTGACCATTACGATCGAGGAGTACTTTTCGTAAATAGTGTTCTCGACCCGAAAAAGTAAAAAAGCGGTCGGAAACACGTCGTTTTAAAGCCGATAACGAGTGCGAAACGACAAACACCTGGCAATCTTTTTAAGTTACACGGTCGGAAAAAGAGCTTAAAATGACCGCCTCTCGTTCCCTTTAACGAGCTGAAAGGAGGCTCGGCTATCTTTTCTTGTTTTATGTCGGAAAAGAGCTCAAAGACGACATTTTTTGGGACCAAGTGATTTTAGGATCATTATGATTTCCACTGTTTCTGAGGACCTGCACAATGAAAAATACCTGCATAAATCCGTTCGACATGTTAAAAATATATTAAAACATGCATAAGACATTGACAGAAGTGCTAAATCCATGGTAAAAGTATGACAAAAACCCACATTTGCAAAATCTATAGTTAATTGAGCCATTTTTACTATAAATAGGAGGGTAAATAGTCATTTTTACCATTGTTACCATATTGAGCCTCTGAGAACGTTGTGAAGCTGTGAAGTTGACGGAGCAAATTCTTCCCCGTGCGGACACCATTCGGCGAACGGCTTGATCCAGGTAGGTTCCCCTTGCCATGCGCTCCATTTTGATTATATTTAGCAAAATTTTAACGGTAGAATTCGCCCATTTGGGCAAATTTTTTGAGTATGGGTGCGCTCTCGGTCAGCGCGGGTTTCCCGCTCGGGACCGCGACGACCGATTTAAAATTACACGTACCAACTTTTGGGTCAGCGCGGAAAACCCGTGTTCTTCCGCGCTGACCCAATGAAAAAACAAAGGGGCGCCATTTTCAGCGCGACTGTTTTTAAAACAGTCGCGCTGGCGCGGAAAAATATGAATTTTAATAAATTGAACGTAAATTTTTCCACCAACGGCGATCTAATATTTTTTCATGGCTTTGCAGGGCACAATGTCTTTCGTGTGGCAAGAGAGAGCTCACGATAACGAGGATATAGTTGCATATGGGCTTGCCGAATGCCGGGATGCAATGCGGGCATGCGGTTTCCTAAAGTTCTTCCTGACTCCGCGCCTGAGGGCGCAACCTGACTTGCTGGAGTTCCTGATCAGAGCTTGGAACCCAGTAGATGGGAAATTCACCATCCGCGGGCAAGATATCGAGTTTGATGCCTCGGATATCTATTTTCTGACTGGTTTGTCGCGCCGGGGCCAGAGGCCCATCTTGGAGGGGCAGCGACCCAGCGGTGAGACTCTAGACCAGCTGATGGCTAGGGTATGCCCAGGAGCTGAAAAGACACGGAGTGGGAAGGTAGCTATCCCGACAGTGCGGGACATGCCTCTCCGCACGATACTCTTCATGGTGACACGGGCAGCGGGTTCTTTGGCCAACCATGAGGCCTCGAAGAACCAACTACTGTTAGCTCTCGAGTGTCTACAGCCCACCATCTTTGACTGGGCGACTGCTGTGACTGCTAGCATGAAGAGGCAACTAAGAAACTGTCGTCGTGGAGAGACGAAGCAGTTCACCTATGGGTCACTCCTTCTGCCGCTCATGCTGGAGCGGGTGCCGGTTCTACAGCTACAGACCATGGCTGTGGATCCACCTAGAGGTCTCCGGGAGACGAGGGCCAGTCGATGGGCCCGGGTCATGCCACGTGGAGGTGGTGGTCGCCCAGTATCTTGGGGAATGTACTTCAGAGAGTGGCTGGAGCACCAGGTTGTCATTGTGGAGGACTAGCCATATGCCGGCATGGACTTCCGCAATGATCCAGACATGCCACTGCCCGCAGGAGAGCATTGGGATGATGGAGGTACGTCACTTGATCTCATTTTAACATTTTTTAATGTTTTTGATTTTTCATGTACATGTCTTAATGATTGTCACTGTATGCAGATGTGGGACCTGTGAGACCTGTGGGCCTAGCCCTAACGGCACGGAGAGAGGGACCAGATGCTGGAGCCTTGGCCTTAGTTCCTCCAGGGGTGGATACATCGGAGACTGTGGCCCGCAACCTTGAGGGTTTGCTGGAGGGAGTGCCGGATTATCAGGGGGTTGAGGAGGTCCCCATAGAGCACCAGATCCACACAGTGGGGGTGGCACCCAGGCTGCACCGCCTTTTGAGGCGGGTGGCACGAGCGGCTGTATGCTATAGAGAGCATAACCCAGCCCACTAGTCGCCTAGGTTTACTTTTGATGTTTTGAGAGACGTGTGTCTCGGATGTATTGAGAACAGTGACTCTATTTTTGACATACACACTTATTTTTGAGCGCCTTAGTGCGCCACACGATATATATATATATATATACATACCGGTTTTTGGATGGATCTTGTTACATGTGATGATGTTTTGTTTATGTTATGCAAATATTCAGTACAAATGTAATCTTATGTATGAATTGCACAACATATGACCCATGTATTTTAATGTTTTTAATGCAAGCTTAAAAGCACACACACACGCATGCAAACTATGCTTGAGAAAATATCTTATTTACATATGCTTTACTCTATTATGCTTTCTATGTCTTCTTGTATGATGTTATCTATTTCGCAAATGTCTGTCTAACACATGATTTGCTAATGCATCAGTCAACGTGTTTAATCGTCTCGGAATATGTTGATATGTGATATAGTCAAAATTCCTTTCTAACAATCTGACACGTAGATACAACCTTAGGATACGTTGGTCTCTGACGGAATATCGCCCGTTAAGTTGATGAACGACCAGCTGGGAGTCCAGGTTTACCATCATTGCTCGAATGCCGAGATCAACTGCTTCGGCTAGTAGCTCAATTACGGCACTGTATTCAGCAACATTATTAGTGGTGCGACCGAGGCAGACTCCTTGAAGATCTAGCAACTCTCCGTGAGGATCATAGATCGCCCATGCCGCAGAAGACAAATTGCAAGTACTACGGCAGGCACCATCAGCGAAACCAACATAAGGTGCACTAGACATCTGCACAAGAAGAAGAAAACACAATAAGAGGCAAACACGTCTTCACACCAAAGGAAAACATGAAATCATGCACACAAAACACACTAAACACGCGTATGTACAAAGTGAGTGCACGAAGTCATGCATAATATTTCTTCAGATACAGCCCGTTGCGGGGCTTGTCAAGAGGATTTCCTTCGTAATCAATCAACTCATATGCGCCCTTTTGTAAAACTCTTTTCACGATATAGGGACCTAGCCACATGGATTCGAGTTTTCCTGCCCCCAGCTTATCTTTAGCTTGATCGTAGAGCAGTACTAGATCTCCCTCAACGAAGGAACGAGGATGAATGTTCTGGTCAAAGTGAGCTTTGACTCTCTTCTTTTGCGCTTCAATAGCCAGAGAAGCTAAACGACGAGTCTCGTCTAACCGTTCTAGGTACAGAAGCCGCTCCTCCACCGGAGTGGTGTTGGGAAGCAACTCGACAGCTAATTTCAACGAAGGAATCTCACATTCGATGGGAAGGGTGGCCTCCAGTCCATAAACCAACTGAAACGGAGTGAAACCGGTGGCGTCCTTCACAGAAGTCCGGTAGGCCCACAAGGTTGGGAACAGCATCAGATGCCAATTAGACTTATGCGTATTGACGGTGCGTTGAAGCATAGTGATCAAAACTTTGTTCATGGCTTCGACTTGACCGTTAGATTGTGGATAGTACGGCGTCAAACTATCTTGACGCAAGCCTAGTTGGGTCGTTAGTTCCGTCATCATGTGATTTCGGAAATGCTTTCCGTGATCTGTGACAATAGCCTGAGGGACTCCGAAACGAGTAATGACATGATTGAATAAAAACTGCGCCGCTGTGTAACCGTCTTCGTTCAATGTAGGCATCGCTTCGGCCCACTTGGTGAAATAATCCACAGCAACGATGATGTACCCATGCCCCCCAGCCGAACGAGGGTTACAGGACGTGTAATCGATGCCCCATTTGGCAAATGGACCTACGGTGACAACAGGGTGCAGTGGTGCAACAGGTGCACGCATCTTCCGGTGGTAAACCTGGCATTCATGACATGCACGTACAGCAAGGATGCAATCCTTGAAGATGGAAGGCCAGAAATAACCAGCACGGAGGATCTTCTGGGCGGTAGCGTATCCAGACATATGGCCGCCACAAGCGCCGGAGTGGCAGTCATTCAACACCCGCTCAGCCTCCTCGAGAGTTAAGCATCGGCGGAGAACGGAATCAACGCCGAGGCGGTACAGGGTATCGCCCAAAATGCGGTAGGGTTGAGCTTGGTGACGAATTCACCGTCGAGCATCTTTCGATACATTCGGATGGAAGGAAGACGTCTGTAAATATACGATAATGTCCCCGTACCACAGGTCGAGGGTGCTGATGAGAAACAATGTTTCATCCGGAATATGCTCCTCCGAACGGGATGGTGCAGAGTGAGATGGTAAGGAACAGAGCAGTTCAGCAAAGACCAGAGATTTCTTAGACTTGGCCGCAGTGAATTCCAAGTCAAACTCTTGGAGGATTACAATCCACTTCGAGTATTTGCCCCCCAGCAGCTGACGCGACAAAATGTAGGTCATGGGGTTGCAGTCAGAGATCACGGTCGTTGTGCGCAACAGGATATAATGCCGGAATCGTTGGACGGCGCAGACAGCTGCCAATGCCAACTTCTCGACATATGCGTAGCGAGTTTCCGTATCCAGAAGGTTGCGACTGAGATAATAGATAACGTGCTCGGTGCCGGCATCATCATCCTACACTAGAACCATGCCGATGGTGGTGTCAGCGGCAGCAAGATAGAGAATGTAGTCATGGTGATAATTCGGAGGTCTTAAGAGCGGAGCTGAGACAAGAAGATCTTTAAGGTGCTCGAAAGATTCCTAGGCGATAGCATCCCAACGAAAGGGTGTGTCTCGCTTTAACAACCGTGTGAAACCCTTAGCCACCTCGGCATAATTCGGAATGAATCGTCTGAGAAAATTAGCTTTTCCCTGTAAGCTCTGCAATTGCTGCAAAGAGGCAGGGGGAGGAAGATTCAAAATGGCCTCGACTTTGAGGGGATCCAGACGGATGCCTTCCCGAGAGACGATGAACCCGAGTAGTCGGCCAGATTCTACGCAGAAGACACACTTATGCGGATTGAGTCGAATACGGTAGTGTCGACAGCGGAGAAAAATTTCGCGTAAATGAGATGGATGGTCTTGACGTTTAGCTGAATGAGCTGGGAGGTCATCCAGGTAAGGTTGTACGATGTGTCGGATATCATGAAAAGCATACGACATCGCACGCTGGAAAGTGGCACCGGAATTTTTAAGACCGAAAGGTAGCTTTTTATAAGCGAAGGTGCCCCAAGGACAAATGAAAGTTGTCTTATGCTGGTCTGCAGGGGCTATGTTGATCTGGTTATAACCAGAGAAGCCGTCCATAAACGAATAAATCTCACTTCCTGCGCAATCATCAATAAGCTGATCAATAAAAGGCGTAGGAAAGTTATCTTTTGGACAGGCACGATTGATATCGCGGTAGTCAACACAGACCCGGATAGTGCCCTGCTTTTTATTCATAGGGACTATATTGGATACCCACTCCGTGAGGGGAATGGCATAGATGAAACCAGCTCGAAGAAGCTTTTCAACTTCGGCCTTGATGGCTGCAGCCTTTCGAGGGTGCACTGGACGTAAGCGCTGACGAACAGGCTTAGCGCCTGGATAAGTAGGTATTTCGTGCACCACAATACTAGGGTCGATGCCGGGCATTTCCTCGTAAGACCATGCGAAGACATCACGGAATTCACGAAATAAAGCGGTATAAAGTTGAACTTCCTCAGGAGTGCATGTGACTCCAATGAAAATATTCTCGACAATCCCTGGTTTGACAGAGATGTCGATAGTCTGGGTCTGCGTGATGTTACCCATATTGACTTCCGAAGACACTTGATATAACTGAACAGGTGTTTGGAGAGGCGGAGATGGGACACATGAAGCAAACCGCTCGAGACAAGCGACCATTTCTGAATGTGGAGGGAGAAACGAAGAGCGATGGTGGTGATCTAACCAAGGGAGCTCTTCGAGAGACATAGTCTCAATGATGGCCTCATCGGAGGGAAATGATTCCTTCAAGGGATCCGAAGTGGCCTCATCGCCCAGCCAAGGGAAATGATCATATGAATCAGGAACGCTGCTTGGAAAAGCAGGTTCTGGAGGGGGAGCCGATGCAGCGACAATCTCGATGTAGTTGAGCTCGGCAGGACTCAACGGCATCATATCACCCCATGAGTCTTCCTGATTCAAGGGAGGAAGAACCCATGGATCAGAACGCACTGAAATCATGTTAACGGGGGCGAGGTTCGGAGGTGGGAGGGGAAAGACTCCCATTAAGGAGGGATCTTTGAATAATACAGCACCCACACTCACTAACGACTTGGAGGTATGCTCCACAAATGGCACATTCCCTTCAGAAGAGGAAGCAAAAAAGGACAGCTGGTCCACTGTGACGATTCTTCCTTGATGGGGGAAGCGAACGACACGGAACAAGGAGGAAGCCACGGCCTGCATGGCGTATGTCCAGCTTCGTCCAAGGAGGAGGTTGTAAGTGAGATTAGCGTCAACAACTTCAACCTCTACTTCTACGGTTTTCCCTTCTAAAGAGATAGGCAATCGTGGGAGGATACCATATGGACGGGATTCTCTTCCATCGAAAGCTTCCAGGGTCGTAGGAGACTGGCTCAGAGCAGGAGAACCAATAGCCTTCCAGCAAGCAACTGACATGATGCAGGTTGAGGCACCCTCATCAATAACTGTACGATGGATCGTTTTGCCGTTGATGAGGACCTGTATAAGGAAAGCCACCTGATGAGGCAGTCTCTGTGTAAAACCCTCGAGATCAAAAGAAATTAAATCCGAATCTGCCGGGTCTATGCCACCAATCGCTGATAGCAGGGACTTCCTCTGGGAGGGGCAGCTCTGGAGGACTTCTAACGCGGACATAGCAGACGGAGCCTGAGCTAAGTCCTCGACAATGCTATAATGCTGGGCAGCACGAGCATTGGGGTTATAAGATGACTTCCTGAGTACACCTTTAGGAGGGGGTCGGGGGATCGTCTCAGTGCTGGGCCGTTCAATGTGAAGAGGACCAGAACTGGACGGAGGAGCGCTGGAGGGAACCTCCGGCTCTTTCCCGGCTGGAGATGGATAATCTTTCGCTCGAGTTGAAACATGGATGGGGATCGTTCCAGCCATGAACACTTGAGAACCGAACGAGGAAGAGGATTGAGAGGGATCTGCCACCTAATGCGTCTGCTGGGAAGGGAAAGGCTCTTTTAGCACAGCAGGAGGCCCTGGAGCACCTTTCAAAAGTCGACTAACCTCGGACCGCCTAGGGCAATCTTTGGTGTAGTGATCCTCCTCGCAGATGAGACAAGGATACTTAGGCTTTGTTTAGCTCCTTCCTCGGAGGGAGGTTTAGGAGGGTTCTGCTTGGGCTGTCCAGATTTATCTTTAGCCTTCCCTTTCTTTTTTCCTTTCGAGGATTTATCTGCCGCGGTGGACTGGACGGCGTTTACCTCGGAGGTAGTCCCAGAAATAGATTGGCCCTGAGAAGCATTTTCGTTAGAGGCGTTCTGTTTCTGCTTCCCAGGGTTCGCGGCCGATTTTTTAGACGATGAATTCACAGAACCAATGACTCCATCAACAGAAGGCTTTGGTGGAGCCTTGGGCTGTCCAGGCCTCGGGGCATCTGGCAAATACTCATACAAAGTACCCGACTGAGAGTACACTAAGTCGAGGTACTGAGCTCACGCGATTGCTTGCTCTTCAGTTACACACGCTCCCATTGCGATGTCTTTTGCAATCTTAGGGACAAAGGAAGTCGTGAACCAGTCGGTCAGGAGTTGATCAGGAATCCAAAATTTAATCAAGCGGCGACGCCTTCTCCATTCATGTATATGATCAGAGATGTGCGTAGCCGTATCCTGTTTGAGAGACGTGAGAAGATGTGTCCCAGTCTCGTACCGAATGGGTAACTGAAAATGAGTCAAAAAGGCCATAGCCAACGAGTTGAAATCTTGAAACATGCCGCGATTGAGTTCGATGTACCACTTAGCAGCTGAACCAGTGAGAGTCCTCTGAAAGAGGCGAAGCCGGATAGAATCATCAAGCCATGAGTTGGATGAACACCAAAGGTGATAAGTCATTACATGGGCCTGAGGGTCTTCACCAGCTTTGCCATCGAACTTTGGACAGTCACCTGGTATTTTGGTCGGAACCGGTGGCCAATACGGATTATGCAAAATAGGATCATTTGTTAACTTGGACACATCAGGCAGTTCCAACGTTGCTAAGAATGGTAACTGCGGGTTAAAGGACATTTGTGGTTGCGGATTCGAGGTGACATTAGGGTTCCAACCAGATGGTGGTTGCCCCCACGAACTCTGTCCGGACGGACCTGGCCCAAAAGGGCCTGGTGCATAAGAACTTTGTCCCGATGGACCTGGCCCGAAAGGGCCTGGCGCATAGGGCGCTTGTCCGTGGGGATTCTGTCCATACGGATTCTGGCCATATGCGGACGTTTGTCCCTGTGTCTGCCCCCCAGCTCCCCAGGTATTAGCAGCTTGCCCCGCAGGTGCTCCATATTGATAGTTTTGGTAAGGAGTGACCTGTGGCTGTTGATAATTTTGATAAGGAGCAAACTGATTTTGCCCCTGGGGTTGCTGGTAGCCATATGGTTGCTGGGCCCCATACTGAGCCTGATAGGGAGGCTGCGTCTGGTAAGAAGGTTGATAACCCGTTTGAGTTTGAGGCCCAGAGTAATGTCCTTGAACCGGCTGGGGTTGAACCATCTGTCCCGAAGGTTGACTTGGTTGGATTTGAGATGGACCTGGTTGGCCAGCAGGATGGACTTGCTGGGTACCAGGTTGTCCATGCGCCACCAAGGGTTGTCCTTGCGGAACGGATGACTGAGCTGGCTGGATAGCTGGTTGACGCTGAGGTTGGCCAGCTTGTCCAGATGGACGATTAGGGCGGACAGCGGGTCGACCTTGCTGCATAGAAGGTTGGCCTGTCTGCCCCCCAGGGTGAACAGACTGAGCAGAGGGCTGGGCTTGCTGTATAGCGGGCTGCCCTCCTTGGTGCATAGGCTGAGCAGAGGGTTGGCCTTGCTGTATAGCAGGTTGCCCCCCTTGCCCAGAAGGATGCATGGATTGAGCAGTGGGTTGACCCTGCTGAACATAGGGTTGCCCACCCTGCCCAGAAAGATGACCGGACTGGGCAGTAGGTTGGCCCTGCTGTAAGTAGGGTTGCCCCCCCTTCCCAAGGGGATATCCCTGCTGGACTGCTGGTTGATTTTGAGGATTATAAACTGACCCAGTTTGTCCAGATGGGTACCCTTGCTGGAAACCGGGTTGGCCTTGTTGAATGTAAGGCTGCCCAGGTTGTCCAGTTGGGTAACCTTGCTAGGTACCAGGTTGCCCTGGATATCCAGTAGGTTGACCTTGATATGAATACGACGGACCTCCAACGGCCGAGGGTTGTCCCGGGTAGGGTTGTCCTTGTGGGCCCCCAGATTGTCCTGGGTAAGGCGGGCCGTAAAGTGGTTGCCCCTGAGGGGTTTGCACATAAGGCGGCTGGCCTTGATTGGGTGGTCCTTGAGGCTGTCCGGGAGGATCCCGGCTCCCATGGAAGACATGAGTAACGGGATCATACGTAACGTTCAACGGTTCCTGGTTCTCCTCGAAAGGACGATGAGGAAGGCCCGAGACGTTCTCGAGGTACTCGCTGTTCGCATCATAATAAAAGAGTGGACCATCGTAATCTGGGTCCACAATGGGCTGCCCGTGGGCATCATACGGCCCTGCCCCTGGAATGCCACCAGGAAAGGGCCCAGCTTCAGGGTTTACAGATGAGGATGCTGGTACAGCACTGATGACCGGAGTCGAGCGTGCTACACAAACGGTTGGATTGGTAGGAACTGAGGTAACGGGCGTGTTAAGCCCTGAAGTAAGAGGTGTACTAAGAGGTTGCGAAACAAAAGGTCCGGTGGTGGCAATAAGACTAGGATCCCATATAGTCATAGAAGTAGTTCTAGCGGCTATCCTATCCCTCATTGATTGATATCGTGGAGGGAGTGGAGAGGAAGCCAGGATCGGAGTCTCAATGTCCATCACCACGGGCGTCTCACCTGTGCTGGAAGCTGTCTCATCCATGGGGGAAGTAGACATTGGAGACGACATACCGAGAGGAGTACGAGGGGTACGAGGGGTATAGTCGCTGTCAGGCTCCCAGATAGGATTCCAATCTTCTATGTAATCTTCGTCGCCTGGGGCACGTACGTTGATAGGCTGGATACTCGGAACAATGGGAAGAGTACCGCTTACAACTGGTACCTCTGGAGCAACAGAAGATGGAGAACCTTGATCACTTGGACCGGGAGTTGACGGGTCAGCCAGGATGACCAGACCCCTTAGAAAACCTAAAGCAAACTAACGATTAAGACCCTACTCAAAACTAACGCACACAAGATCTAATCAGGTGATGTTATCGTGGCCGAATTAATTTTAAGACACAAGAACCAAACTTGACCTTTTCATGTTTCAAGAGTCGAGAAAAGGATGAAAAGATGACTCCAGTCTCCTTCGAATATTTAATGAGCACGAAGTGACAAGACGCTCACAGGCACCTTTTCATTTAGGGAGTCCGAAAAGGATCAAAAGTGACTGCTCTGGAGACTCTAGGTATAAGGTTTACCAAGCAACCCGTAAAACTGCTTATACACCTCAGCAATCGTATGAGAGCCAAGGACTTTCCGTACTGCAGTCAATCTTCCCGAATGCTGTGTTCGGTGCGTTACGGTTCACAAGGCGGCAGACTCGGCTTCCTATGGATAAAGGATAAAAGCCTAGTGGGGTCTCCCTATATAAGCGACGGTACGTGGGAGCGCAGTCCGTGTTAGACCACTATCGAGTCACAGAAGGAGGAATCACCCAACCATAATGTGAAACAACAGTGACTATGTTTAAAGACGCCGGAACACGTCTCTAACCTAGACCTCTAGATGTTTGCGTTTAGTTCCAATGCGTTTTTAGATTCATTCGGTTTATTTTATAGTTGATCTTGAAATTAAGTTTCGATTTCAGGTCCTATCGTATGTTCTCTCACAATTACCTAGATGCAAACTACATGCCAAAGAATTTCATTTTGTTCGATGAATTCTAGCTATGAGAGGGTAAAGAATTTCTGATCAAACAAAATGAATACAAGCAAACAAGCAACCTAATGCAGCTAAAAGCAAGGAAAGGAAACTTTTTCTTTTGAAAATGCAAATCAATGAAATGTTCTTTTCCTTTTCAATTCTCAAAAGCAAAGCTACTAGTTTGATTTTCTTTCAATGGCACAAATCATCTAAATGAATTTGGAGGAACCGGAACACCAAGCTAATCACTTAATGAAAGCACACAAAGTTCCCAAAACATCCAACAAAGATTTTCCAAATCAAAAGGAAAACAAAATTCCGCACGAGCTATGTGATCTAAGCTCGGCAAGGCAAGCAAGGATTCAAACAAGGAGGAAGCGAAAACCACTCGGAAACACGACCAAAAACACTTCAACAATCACTGAACAAGTGCAACAACAAATCTGAAGTTGGCTGGTCAAACAAGCAAACAAGATCCCTACGGAAGTCTTGACACACACACGGCCACTAGATGCCCTAGGGCTAGAGTGCGAAACCAACGGAGAAAAGCAAACACCCGGAGGATAAGAGCCCCAACCAGTCAAATAGAGATTCAACACAATCCAGCAGCTGTAAAAGTGATGGCGGAAATACAAACCAAGCAGCGAAAGCAAAGAGGAAGGTATTCGCAAAAACGAAAAATGAGCAAAACGAAACCCTGTGGGACAAGACTTCGCAAGCAAGCAGCTCAGAGTTCAGATAATGAAAAACAAGTCACAAACCAAGTGGAGAGAAGAGGGGAAAGCTAAAGCAACAAGTTCAAGAGGATAATCTGGACAAAAATGAATTCTACAGGATCAGCGCGGGTAGCCTTCAGCAACTCGGCGCTGACAGGAGGAGGCCTGTAGCAACTTTGCGACGTCAGCGCGGGAATACAAGGATAAAGGGCGCTGTCTCAGAAAAACGAGGTCAGCGCGACTATTAATCACACAGGCGCGATGACAAAGAGGACAAAGAAGCAGGTGTGCGACGTCAACGCGGAAGAACACGGATAAGGCACGTTGTCTCTAAATACGAGGTCAGCGCGACTATTAATTGTACAGGCGCGATGACAAGGATAACAAAGAAACAGGGGTGCGACGTCAGCGCGTCTGTTCTGAATTAAACCACGATGAAGGTGAAAACGAGTAGAATCAGGGCAGAAAACTCCCAAACCAAAGGTAGAAAGTCTTTTAACAGTCAAGACACTTCCCAGATGGACCCAGGAAGGCTACGAGCAGAAAAACAATCCCCAAAACTCGAAAAGAGAGAAAAATCAAATTCAAGCACAAAGAGTGGACACAAGAGACAAAAAGGCTGATCCCCAGCGGAGTCGCCAAATTGTTGGAGAGGTAAATCCCCTCTACGGATAGAGGCGATCCCTACTAGCCCAGCAAGGGTCTAGCAACAATCAAACAATGCTGTTATGCATGTTCCTAATCACAATTAAACAAGAGGTAAAGAACACCTACATGGATTCCAGCGCTGTTGTTTGACGAAGAGATGCCGTCTTCGCTCCTTCGCTTTGGCTGGTCACGATCTTCCGCGATCTCCGCGAATAGATACCTGCACACACGAAGAGGAAACAAACACAAGCGTGAAATCTAGTAAAAGCAACTATACATCAGTCAGAAAAGATGTAATTCACATTTAACCATTGCATAGACAAATGAGAATGGAACAATAATAGCAGTCATCTATTATTAATCAAACAGAGAAGAGTACAACCAAATGTTCTGACGTCGGTAACCTTCTCAGGAGGGGCCAGTCAGCAAGTGTCTCAAGCATTCACCTTTGGAAATGATTCTCCCAAGACAAGCAACTTTCTCTCTCACACAAGCAACACAAAACAACCTTCCCTAAGCAATCAATCACTTCCACACCTAGCACACCAAATACCTATAGTAGCAGAAATCTGAGCACTATAAGCTCTATACAATCCAAGCTATTCCAAACTAACTGCTCATGGTAATGGTGGAAGTTTATATAGGAGAAGGAGCCTCCTAAAAGGGTGGAAGGATGAGCTTATCTTCAAGAGAAGTGGTTGCAAAGGGTCGAACAGACATGCCATAGAAGGGATTCGATACTCACAAAGCCAACAACCAAGCCTGGAATAATCTGGAAGGCTGGCTGTTGGAACAAATTCGCCCAAACAGGATCAGCGCGGATTATAAGGTAACTGACGCGCTGATGTCGCGCCTCAATAACTGGGAAAGTCATGTCAGCGCGACCCAATACAAAGGAGAGGTGCGCTGGCTCATGAAATGCGACCAGCGCGGAAAAGTGATGTGCTTCCGCGCTAGCAGCGCACTGAATACACTATGAGCCGCCAGTCATCGCGGATATTTTAGAAACAGACGCGCTGATGAGGAAAACTTTGGAAAAATGGGTTTTGGGCCAGTTCAGAAGGCATGAACTTGATTATTGTGAATTCTTGACACAGTAGGGTGACTGACAGGGAGACAGTGACAAATTACTGTGTAACACCTTGTATCATGGATTTTATGTTTTTGGGATATTTTAGCCTAATTTGTTGGCATCATGGTTGCAATTGATGTCAAAAAGTCAATAAGCATGAAATGATGCTTTGATGTTCAGAAAGTAGTTGCAAGAGGATGCACAAGTGCCTGCCAAGGTAATGTCTTATGATGATGATGTGTTACAAGGGTGTGTATGATGTTTGTAGAGGCTCTACGGGTGTTAGAGAATCATTTAAGACAAATGGAAAAGTTTTGGGGAGAGAGGAGGTGATTTTCCTTTAGTTAGAGCATCTTCCCTGGGAGTCAATTATGCATAGAGTGAAGTTACTTTATCTTCGTTGGGTTTCCCATACTGTGCCTGTGAAGATCTTCTCTTGGAGCCAAGCTTATCCCCACAAAGATGCTTATAGATGAAGGAAATTAAAAAAACCAATGGCCAAACCATTGAATTTCCTAAGGTAACAATGAAACCAAATGGATTTAACATCTATTTAATCAAGTCAAAAAAATCCATCAACAAACCAATGGATTTTCCTGTGGTAATCATAATATGGAGAAACTATAAATGGTCAAGGAGATAAATCAATTTGGGTGTGCATTTCGCGTGATCTATTGCCTCTAGAACTGACAATATTCATATGTATTTTGAATTATTCATTTGCTTTGTTATGGAACATGTGTAAGGTAAAGAAAATGACCATTTTCCTTGAACAACTAGTTCTGCGCTTATGATCTAAAGTGAGACTCCACCAGTGTGCAAGGACACAAATATGATGGTTAAGCGAGAATTAAGTAGGAAAATGGTTCAGATATTTGATGGTTTGTTTTGTCATAAAGCCCATCTTTTGACTTGTTATGAGTAAGCATCCTTTGAAACATCATTATAGTTTTGGATCGAGCAGGATTTTATAATTGTTGGAGGTTCCTTTAGATCTATGTGCATAATATAATAGTTATTATTTTTCTCCTCAAATTTATTCAATGCGACTGTAGGAGTTGAAGCATCATATTGAGATTGATGTCCATATGAGCATAGTTTATAGAGGTTTAGGACAAAGCTTTGTATAACTAATGTGCATTATATTGTTTTGAAGATACTTTATTGATAATTTTTGCAGCGATTAGAAGTAAATTGATGATCTCCATGTTCAATATATGAATTGATGTTGGTGATCTATCTCTAAGATCTTATGTCTATCCATTTTTCTTTGTTGGGGTATTTTTTAGTTGCGGGAATGTGCTCTGCAAGTGTCCTATTTGGTAACATATTCATTATATGAATGTTGTATTTTCGTAATCCAACAATTGGGTCCAGTAAATTATTTTATGTTTCATTTGAATGCGATCTGGGAGACCTTTACTGAGGTCTATTTCTACACATATTATGGTGAAAGTGAATAGAGCTTTCTCCATTCTTTCGAAATCCATATTTCTGAATGATCCCAAGTTGTTCCCAATTTCCTCTAGAACTTTGTGGTCCCGAAAAAGAAGAGGGAGGTTTTGTAGTCTCACCCATACTTATATTTTTGAGACCACCATTTTTTTGGAATCAAAATATGGGAACAAAGGGATGATCAAGAGCCCAAATCTTCCCCAAAACCATGGCCCATCATTCACTACTTTCTCCGCATCTTCCTGAGTATCAAATTGAACAATAAAATAACCCTTGGAGCATACGTAAATATCATAGTTTGGGGTCTAAGATGAGAAGGCCAATTGTGTAAGGCATCAGAGTTAGGCTAGAAACCGTTGAACCTATAGATCACATCCCTAGATTGGAGAGCAGAAAAAAGATGGTTTATCTATGATATATTAACCTCCATGGAAGACACTTGTTTCGTTTGTTCTACAACATAAGGTCTCAAGTCGTATTAAGGCGGATCAACTAATTTGGAGCCCTTCCCTTGTGTCGCATCCTTGTAGGAGACAAATCCACCCTAGTTTCTAGATTCGTGAGCACCTCCATGCCTCAGATTCAATATTATAGTATAATTTTTGTAGATGTGGTAGTCCTTCATCTGGGATAAGTCCTGGAGCAACTTTCCTTAGAAAAGAAGACACTATGTTTTTGTTGGAATACCCATCCTATTCTCTATGTTTTCTTCAACTTTTTCATTGAATTCGAATCCACAATCTAAAAAAGGGTAGACTTCCCATGTAGATTCTTGATGATGATCTATAAATATTCTTGTTCCCATTCTTCCTTTCTTCCCTTCCACTCAGATCAATGAGAGCCACGCATGACAATAGTCGCCTTGTCCTCTGCAACCTGCACTCCGATGAAGGCAGAGCTGCAACATAAGTATGAAATAGAATAATAATCAGACAACAACCCAAGTGAGCTAGACTACCACAACCTCCCCAATATTTCCATGCCTCTGTCGTTGAAACAAACTTGGAAGCCCTTAATCAATCATAGATTCTTTGAAGCAATTATAGTGCGAGGTTGAACATGAGTAAATATGTCCATCCACCATGTTCTATATAAAGTGAGCTTATCCTTGGAGAATGGAAGTATGGATTGATTGCTATTCCCCAGTTTAAAATTGAGACCTAATTTCCTTTTGGGTTTTGAAGGCTAATCCACTTTGAGGAGAAATCTTACAAAGAATCCACACCGCAGAACAAGGCATTCCACATGTTTGAGCCATTGGTTGAACATTGAAGCCCTGGGCAATCTGTGGCAAGGAAAATATAGATCCACATTAGGAATCATCTCGAACAACTACCATCTGATGCCTTGGGGGATTCTAAGCACCTCATCTTCATTCCACAATAATCCTTCACTGTGTAGCATGATCCCATGGTCGCTAGCAATGCATGGCGAGAACCCATAGATGATGAAAACCCTAAAGCACCAGGCAAACTCCATCTCTTTAACCTTAAAACATTCATTTATCAAGTTATATCTTATGTTAATTTGTGGTTTGTAAGTTTTATTTCACTATTCTATATTATGTACATAATTTTAATTTGCATGCATACAATAAAAAATAATTTATAGATCCATAAATCTAAGGAGAAATAAACCCTAATAGTGAAGATTTTCAAATTTTAAGCATAGTTTTATCAGATTTGTTGTGATGAATTGTCCATTGGAATATCCATGATAGTTTATGGATTAACGGGTCACATTTGGGTGCACACCACTAAAATATAAGTGCATCCATAACACCACTATTGTTATTGTAATGTGCACATGAATAAACTACAATGCATGATCAACATGAGATATTTTATAAGGTAAACTCTTCCCTAGTGTGATTCATTTCGATAAGGAATTAATGGATCTCTAAGTATTCTATGGAACATCAATGGAGGATATAAGAAAAAATATATGATGCCCTCCTCCATAACTCTATTTTTTCTCCATCCAAGGTCATCAGAATAATGAGTAAACTTCATTCAATAATACTCTTCTTTGGCTATAAAAATCCTCAAGCAACATCAATTTTACTCCTTGATAAGCTCCAACAAACTCTTCCTCATTGTTTGAGAATGCCCTAATTTTTTATTTCATTTTGGATAAGGCATCCTCAATTTTGACTCTAAAGGCTGCACTTGAATGGATTAAAGATGTTGAGAACCATCTTCGAAAGATGGGACGATATACGAGCTAATGGTTTATGGCCATCACCAAAATTGTCCAAAAATAGATTTTGGATTTGTAAGTTATTTCTTGGAGGATTTGGTGTTTATTTCCTTGAATGAAAAGGTTTTTTCATTCTTGATTTAAAATTAGAGAGAAAGGACAGAATGGATTACTTGTAAGAGCTTTTGAATTTTGAACATATTCAGGTTCATTATCAATCCAAGGAAACATGGTTTCAAACCATTTATGAAAACATTTATATAAGAACCAATTTAGGTTATGATGCCAAATGTCCCTATGGAATATTGGAATCATAATACCCTTACAATGATATATAACACTTTAGGCAAGTTTATCACCATGATCCTATAAATAACAAAAAGGTCTATAATCACTACTTGATCGATGTGATTTTGAGTAAATATATTGCAAATGAAATCATGCTAGAGTATGATAATGTTGAAAAATGTAGCAAGAAATTATCAATTTGATTTTGCCTTGATTAAATTGAGAAAATTCAAATTTCCACATCAGCAGACAACTTGGATAATGTTAACTTGGGTTACATGGCTTGTGTCACCTAGTTTACTCAGTAAATTCAAGTTGGAGGAGTTAGGTTTCAATAAGCATGTGTGATTGCTAATTTGTAGCAATCAAGTCCAATTATCTAAGGTTGTTTTCAGTTAAACTAGTTCCAATTGTTGGAGGAACTAGTGGAGGGTCAAGTTTTACAGTGGGACTTCATTCAAACTTAGTGATCATCTAGTTAACTTATCAATTAGCCCAAAATAGCTAGTGCATGTAGAATTCAAGTTACCCAATTGAGGTGGAGATTCCAAGGCAATATAACATCAGTTGTAGACTAGTCTTGAGTGTACAGGTGTTCCATGCAGTAAGATGATCATGCTAAGGAATTGCACAATTAAATTTGAGGAATTTCCTAAATAATAGGGGAATAATTCCTCAAGGAACAATGCAAGGAAATAGGAGCTCAAGTAGAGGTTGAAATTGACTAATTTTGGGTCAAAGCTTCTCAGTGAGCAAAGAGATAAGTTATGCCGCTTGCAAGTTGTGCTCAGTTGAGAAAATAAATTGTAATACATCTCTATTCATCATACTCATGCAAGCATGCATTGGGGTTTTTAGCAGTTTTCTTTCCCTAGGAAAAATACTATTTGCATGTGTGTAATTCATTATTGCATGTCTGATTTTTTTGTTCTAAACTGTGAATTAATGTCCATGGATCAATAGAGTAGCTTTGTGTCTTGTGATTTTGATTAAAACTTCATAAGCAGTTACAAATATACATCATAATTTCTACATGGTATCAAAACTAAATTGACATCAAAGCAGGAAATTTGAAGTTGCTTCTTAGAGGTTTGAATTTGAAGATCAGTGTAGCAAGATTTATTTAGAGTTGAGAAGATGTCCTTCAATGGACTAAGGCCATAGTATGCCTTGGAAGACACCTCAAATTTCGTTGCATGGAGGTACTGCACGGAGGCAGTATTGGATGACAATGGATTGCTTGAATATGTTAAGAAGGATATTCCAATACCACCAACAGCTGATGTCCAGGACCTTGCACAATGGAAGAAATATGTTTCCAAGGTGAGCAGAATAATCTTGGAGGGAGTACAGGATCATATCATCATGAATCTCCACAGAAAATTAACTTCATTCATGATGTGGAAAGCAATGACATAATTGTTTGAGAATAGTAGTGATCACAGGAATTTGGAGCTTAAGGATAAACTTCGAAGTATCAAGATGCAGAAAAACGACATTATATCGCAGTATCTGAGCAGGTTCACACAATGTTGTGATGAATTGAGCGGAGTCAATGTTACTGTCCCTGAAGATGAGTTGGTAAGCCTAGCCCTTATGGGCCTTCCCAAGAGCTAGCATAACTATTAATATTTGGTGAACGGGAGGGGGAAACTACCGAATTGGGAGCACTTATGGTCCAATTTAGTACAAGAGGAAATAAGGCGAAATACCAGAGATGAGACTTTATCAAAGGGAGGGGATGAAGAAAAATTTGCATTGGATGGAAAGGGAAAGAAGGGAAAAGCGAAGAAATCCTAATCCAAACTAGAATCCAGTCAAGGGTACAAGAAGAAAGATTTGTCAAAAATTAAATGCTCCCATTGTCATCAATTTAGGCACTATTCCATGAAGTGTCCACACAAGAAGCCAAGCAAAAAGACCTCAGGAGGAGAAGCAGGTGAAGTTTTGGCTTCACTATTCGAGCTTTACTTTACCCTCATTGCATGCATGTCCAACACAGTGATGGGGAGCGTCTGGTACTTGGACAATGGTGCATCGTTCCACATGACAGGGTGTAGAGACTTTTTCAGTGACCTGGAAGACAAATATTTGCAGATGCACATCGAGAAATGGGATGACGGAAGGTATAGCGCAAACAAGATTGGTAAATTCACCTTTTATAGGGAGTCAGGTTCCCCCCTCAGGCTCAAGGACGTTATGTTCTTTCTAGGCCTAAAGAAAAATTTCATCTCTATTACAGTTTTGGAAGATAGTGGTTATGATGTGATCTTCAGCAAAGGAAAGGCATTCCTGAGACACATAACCATGGAACATGTGAAGCAGATTAGGGTTTGTGTGAAGACCTTGTACAAGCTAGATGTGGAGGTTTGTGTTTCATTAAGCACATAGGTGGATAATGTTGTAGTAGTACATTCCAACAAAGGAACAAGATGCTAAAATTTTCACAAAGGCCTTGTCAAGAGGGAAGTTCGAGTTCCACAGGTGTGGGATAGGTGATCCGAAGATCAAAATTTTGCTCAAAAATGAAATTGCCCAAAATATTTTTAAACTAGCATCAAGTCGTGGTTTTCGTCATTTTGATTCCAACGACACTTGAACCGCATCAATCTGATGTTATATGACAAAGTTATGATGTTCTTATCATTTGGCTCAACAGCTCAAAAAAATTGTAGGTGTGCTGACTACGCTACTAACTGGGAAGTCCATACTGCTGATGTTAGCATGCCTACTAGGTGTACGGGACCCATCATAGCTTGCCAAGTGGTGGGATCATACAAGTGCACGTTTTCACAATCTGATTGGTCGAAGTTTTGTTTTGGTGGCCCAATGGAAGGCTGCCACGTGGCCCAACCGGAGGTCATCACGTGGCGCCTTCACATTGGTCAAAAAATTTGTTAATGGCTAGGTAGCCTCGATAGGATCGAACTGATGACCTGCCGCAACTCAAATCCAACCTCTACCAACTTGCCTATAGGTGGTTCTTAACGCCATAAGTGGTCCTCCCTATTTAAACTTTAGTTATGGATGCATTGAGAGGAGGGGTTGGGTGGTGAGCCCTGACCCCCAATCGTATTACCGCCATAGAACCATGGTGTAGTCACAACAGAGTGCCAATAGGAGTTTAAGGATCGGACCTTGATAATATACAACCTCCACACGATCATGGAGAAGAGCGCAGGCAGAGCATCGACAGGACTAGTCTAAGTCCTATTGCAGTCCATGTGACTGGAGGCAGAGAGGTAAATACTACAATGACAGGGGTGGAATTTAAGGCCTAACTCCTAGACACATGGTCGGCATGGAACCCCTAGACACATGGCCACATTACCTGTATGCAACCAACAGCCTCACGGAGAAGGTGCCATGATCGGCGGGGGTGGAATGTTGGCCCAACCCTCGCCCTTATGGCACCCACGTGGCCCTGCTTTTGTGCTTAAAGGGTTATTGCGAAATTAAACTAGGTGAAAAAATGCACTGGATACAAGTGAAATTTTCATCTCTTGAATGGTTTAAAGAGTGGATATGTCGCTTAGTTTGCAATTTCAGCCAATTTGGAGGACGAATAGCAGAAGAAACTTGGGTGAACCATAACTTGATGAGTTTTTGGTATTTTTGAGCCCAAGAAGAGCCCAAATGGGGGCTTTTTCACATTTTAAATCCAATGCAAGCCTCTATTTACTGAATGGAGTACTTCTAGAAAGGATTTTTGCAGGATTGAGTCTATGGGTGCCAGGGATAATCAATGGCTTGAAGCAGTTTTTGAAGGCTTTTGAGCATGGAAACGACCTTGTAGGGGTTTTCCTGCCTTCATAAGTTATCTGCAACAAATGTGAATTCTATGGAGTAGCTCATGTTTGTCTTTTCTCATTATGTATTTTTTAGGAAAACTCTCTTTTAGTACTTCAATGTGGAATTGTTGTACATGTATGCTCATTTTCAAATTGAGTACAGAGTCTTGATGTGAGAGCCCTTTTCTTATTAACTATTTCATGGATGACTGTAGGTGGTCATGCTTTTTAGAGTTAGAGTTCTTCAAGGGATAATGTTTCCTTGAAGGGGAAACTAGACACTCATTTGTCAACACATTTCATGTACTCTTTTATCACTGAAATCTATGGAGCGGTCTAGTTGTGATAACAGGCCCGAAGATGTGGCCCAGGAGGGGTGAAATCTGTCACCAAATTTTGTTTTGTCTCTCTTCTTGTTTAAATTTATGAGTTACATGTGGATATGTTTCTTGTTTCGGTTCATATGGAAACTAACTCATCATCCTTGAAGAGAACATAAAACTTATTTTTACATAAGACCCATTTTTGTTTACTTGCAAAGTGTCAGAGGACGGTCAATGTTTTAGGAAATTAAAATTTCTCCTCCAATTTCAGGTCAATTAGTATTAGAGTTGGTTGTGACCAAGTTGCAGGTATGGTTAAGAAGCTTAAAAGTATCCAAGAGCTAGAGGAGATGAACTTGTCTCTTCGAATGGAGAATGTTGAATTGAGGAGATTGCTTGAAGTTTTTGAAGAGGAGAAGAGGCATATGCACCTTCAATTGCAACATGTGCTTGAGGAACAAGTTGGTGAAAGTTCCACTCTAGAAGCAGCAAATAATTCCTCCAAGATGAAGCCAATTTGTGGGCATGGTCCAAACACAGGTTATGGACCCTATGTGGAGAATGATGCTTGTGAGTTTTTTCAGCATCTCAAAGATTCTCATTATGTGCATGTTGGTAAAAGTGGGTGGCTTGAATCATCTTCAAATTCATCATCAACATTTGAAACAGAAAAGATGAATGGAAAATCCAAGGAGGTAATTAACATCTCTACTTCAAATCCTTTAGTTTATGTTAATAACATGTCTTTTGTAGCCTTTGAACAACATACTAAAGGCATTGGTATAAAGATGCTACCTCGAATGGGTTATGAAGGAGGAGGCCTCGGAATCAATGGAAAAGGTATCACGAATCCTATCGAAGTGAAGGAGAGACCCAAATATCAAGAATTGGGTTATGGTCATAGAGAGTTTGGAGAGTGTTCTAAACTTTTTGAGGCAAAGAAATCATCAGATGATGATATGTCACACCAAGATGGTAGTGATAATGGAAATTTGTCTCCCATGAGAGATGAATGTTTTAAAGGACTTTTCATGTCATCGTCAAGTCCTCGTCATCAAAGATACAACCCCAAGGATAGGTATAAATGTCATGGGAATTTTCCAAATGTTAGTAATTTTAATTATTTGTGGGACATATATCCTTGCACTTTTTTTGATGTAGTTGATCATTGTGTGGCTGATTATGAGCAACGCAAAGTGATGGTCAAAATAATGGACCAAATTCTTGGCGTGAAGCATGAAAAACCTCCCTCAAATTTGAATAATTCCTTGTTGATGGGCAAGCGAAAGTATTTTTGTACCCATTGTAACATGAATGGGCATGGGAATGAAAGGTGTTGGAAACTTCATCCAGAACTTCGTCCCAAGAAGGATAAAGAGGTCATGTAATCCAATGCAAGGAAAGCAACAGGTGGAAAAGAGGATACTAGCATAGTTCCTAAGGAAACCTTCAAAGTAGAATAGATGCAAAAAGAGAACCCATAAGCCTAGGAGAGGCAAATATTGGGTAGACAATTTATATAGTTTGTTTCTTTGTAAATTGTAAATACTCGTTGTTCATTACCTTCTTTGGGTGTTTTGTAAAGTGAAACAAGAATAATCACTATTTGCAACAAGTATGTTTTTCATTGGCATGTCATGTTATGTTGGCTTGTTTATGAGTCCAATTGTTAGAGTACTTTTGGGGATGAAAAATGTTTGTCATCCAATATGTCTACAGTTATGTCATGTACTCACTGATACAAGTGTTTCAAGATGAAGCTAGTTGTGACTAAAATTTTGATAAATATTGTACAAGAAATGACTATGTTTTCTGGACAAAGACAAATGTGTCATTGAAATAATGCAGCCATAGTTCATCCAAAATGGATTCAACATAGCCTCCAGATCAAAAGTCTTCAAATACAAGTGAAATGGAAAAATATTGAAGCGCTTGTGAATACGAAGCCAATGGTGCAAATCACATGCAAATCAGAGTTCGGACAAGGAAATTGGAGCTAATCAAATATTCGGGTCAAAGAGTCAAAGCCTACATCAACAGGACATGTGGCAACCCAGGAAAGAGTCGCAGGTACCTGATGATGTCAGTGCAGAAGATGATGTGGAAATCAGAGATTGGTTCAGACCTAAAGCGATGAGGAACAGAAGTCAAGAGCGGAGATCATCTGATCAAAGGAGATCGATGCATATCGCATCGAAACATGAAGGCAAGTTATCTAGGAAAACGGGCACGATAAAACTATGAAAAAGGAGTTAAACTTTTTGAGTTCTAACAGGAGGGTGGTAAATGGTTTATCGTGTGCCCTCAAGGCAGGAAGCGCTTTTAGACCGGCAGCACGTGATTCCACTCAGCACTCAATGGCCGTCGGATAGCAGAGAACAGATCAACGGTGCAGGTTTTCTGAATTAGTTGAAGAGCAGGATGCAACAGCCATCAGATGGTTTGTTCTCGAGATTAGTTTCGGGGAAAGGCCGAACAGTCGGGGTCCACCCGCGACCGCCAGTGCTTTCGTTTATAGCCTGTTCCTATTATAAACGTATTTGTTCCATGTTTATTGTATAATTTGTAATTGTACGTGTTATATAAACACGATAACATAGAAAATTTGACAAGGGGGGTGTTCAGAGGAGTGTATTGTGAACCATTCCATGGGGTCTCGCGGTCAGGGTGACCAGTACGGTCATGTGTATGCTCATTTCAACTCGAAGTTTCGAGCGGAACATAGTGGTGAGTTCCTCTTCTGTGTTGAGACTCTATTTTTGAGCTCACACCTATAACAACCATTTGAAGGCATAATAAAGAGGTCAGCACTGGAAGCTAGGAGTAGGAGACGTAGCCAGGAAGTCTGGTGAACTCCTTTATCAATTTTGCTTGTTGATGTGTCTGATTATGTTTTTATAATTGGTTTTGTGCATGTGTTATTCGCAATCTTATCAATCCAATGCACTAAGTAATATAGAAAACTCCACACATAAGTCTGTAATACCTTTATCAATTTCAGATCAAGTGGTATCAGAGCTTAAGGTTTTTAAGGTTTGACAAGTTTGTGTGGAGATTTGAATGCTAACTAGGTTAAGGCTTGGACGAGGTGAAGGAGAACTTGTTGAGGCAAATCTAGAGATTGGAAGGGTCTTTTCACGAAGAAGGATGGCAGATGAAGCTCCACTTGGGTTAGAATCCCAGTTCTTGGATTGCTTCATGATGATACGTGCCATGGTGGAAGAAATGTATCATGAGTTTAAAAAGGGTAGAGGTGAAAGCACTTCATCACCTAGACCAGACAAAGGAGCAGAGGAACCTTTTCTCTTTGTCCCTCCAGAGAAAGAAGATAAGGAAGATAAAGGAAAATGTGGAATGTCGCCTCCACCATATCCTCCATCATCACCATCATCGTCATCATCATCATCTTTCTCTCATAAAACTAGTTCTTCTAAGAAGAAGAAAAAGAAAACCTCTTTGATCAAATTAGATGTAAAATTTGTTTTGCCAGTTTATGATGGAGAAATTAATGCTGAAAAACTTGATAATTGGATAAGGCAAATTGATGTATATTGCAGGGTGCAGAAATTTGATTCAGAAAGGAAGAAGATTCAGCTGGCTAGCCTTCGACTTGGAGGAACCGCATTTGTGTGGTGGGAAGGCAAGACACAATCTTCAAAAGCATGGTAAAATCATTTCAACTTGGAATGAATTTGTTTTTGAGTTGGCAAACACTACGTCAATTGAAAGGTCAAAGTGTTCAGAGTTATACTCAAGAATTTCATAAGAGAGCTTTAACATTAGGAATATCATTGGACTCACCAGAGACATTGTTAAAATATATAGGTGGTCTTCATAGTTATTTGAAGCATACTATACTTATGTTTAATCCCACTAGCTTAGATGATGTGTCAATTCAAGCAACTCATCTAGAGGCTAGAGGTAAAAATGTAAACCCAGATGTTGGGAAATCATCCAAATCTATTAAGAACAAGAATAAAGGAAAGAAGAAACTGAAATGGAAGGAGAGGAAAACAAACACTGTAAAGAAGGATAAACCTTCATGCACTCATTGTAAGAAGGAAGGACAAGATGATGCACACTGCTGGTCTTTGCATCCAAAACTGAAGCCTAAGAAGTTCGGAGGTAAAGAGTGAAAGAATGTTGTTGCTATTCAAAATGACTTGGGGTCAGACTCAGGTGATGAAACAACAGTTACAGCGATAGGTATTAAAGGTAAAAAATATGAAGCATCTACTAGTAATTCTTCACATTTTGTTGATAATGAAAATAATGAGAGGAAAGAAATGAGCTATTTCATATTAGAGTCATTTCCAAGCACATTAAAATTGATACTTTATTTGATAGCGGATCACAAGTAAATTTGATTTCTGAAACAATTGTAAAGAGGTTGGGTCTAGAAACAAAACCTCATAAGAATCCATATCCATTAGGTTGGGTGTGTGATAAAACAAAGCTACAAGTTATGAGACAATGTAAACTTCGGTTTGTTATTAGATCAACATTTGTAGATGAGGTTGAGTTAGATATAGTCCCATTGGACATATGTGGAACTGTTTTAGGGAGTCCATACTTGTACGATAGAAATCCTATCTTCTATCGAGCTAAAAATAAGTATCAACTCACTAAGGATGGAATTGAGTATATTGTAAGAGCTCATAAAATTAAAGATAACTTCTCTCTATAAATTCACGACATATGAAAAGAATTGTAAATTCAAGTAAGCAATTTTTACTAATGATTGTAAAGGCAAAGGCTCTTGATAAATCTGATGCATTTCAAGGTTGTAATCCTAAACAGAAAGCATATATAATTAAAGTTGTTTCTGGTTATGATATTTTGTTTAAAGAGCCTAAGGGGCTTCCACTCAAGCGAGAGATAGCACATGATATTTATTTACAACAAGATGCTCCACTACCTAATATTGGAATGTACAGGTTATCAACTTTAGAGAATGCAGAGATAACGAAGCAGGTACAGGAGTTGCTAGATCAAGGGTTTATATGACCAAGCACATCACCGTGCGGATCACCAATTGTGTTGGTGTGAAATAAAGACGATTCATGGAGAATGTGCATTGATTGTAGTGCACTAAATAAAATTACGATCAAGAATCGTTATCCTATTCCTCGTATTGATGATTTATTATATCAATTAAAAGATGTAGTTTACTTTTCTAAATTAGACTTGCAAAGCAGCTACCATCAGATCAAAGTTGCAGAACAGGATGTATGGAAAATTGCTTTCAAGACAAAGCAAGGACTTTATGAGTGGTTGGTTATGCCTTTTGGCTTAACTAATGCTCCTGCTACATTTATGCGAGTCATGAATGATATATTTAGACCATTTACTGATGATTTTGTAATAGTCTATTTAGATGATATTCTCGTTTTTAGTAAGACATGGGATGAACATGTAAAGGATGTAAAGCAGGTTCTAGATGTTTTAAAAAGAGAAAATCTCTATGTGAAACTGTCAAAATGTGAATTTGGTAGGACATCTTTGAATTATTTAGGTTATATTGTAGGGGGTGATGAATTGAAGATCGATCCCTCTAAGGTTGAAGTCATTGTAAACTAGCCTAAACCCAAATCTGCTACAGAAGTTAGAAGTTTCTTAGGGGCAGCGCAATATTGGAGAAAGTTTATTGCTAACTTTTTGTTGATTGCAGCTCCTTTACATGCTTTGACAAGTTTGAAATAGGTGTTTCAGTGGGGATGAAAACAACAGAAATCCTTCGATACCTTGAAAGAAAGGATCAGTACAACGCCAATACTAGCACTACCAGATCTTGAACATCCATTTGAGATCGAGACAGATGCAAGTGACTATGCCATGGGGACAGTGTTGATGCAGCACAGGAAGCCCCTATGCTTTCATTCTGAGACATTTATATCAGCAGTAGTTAAATATCCTACATATGATAAAGAATTGTATGCATTAGTTCAGAGTGTTAAAAAGTGGAAACGTTATATAATGGGTAAAGAAACAATCATTCACACAGATCATCAACCATTTCAATATCTACATTCACAAACTAAATTGCAACAATCCAGACATTACAGGTGGATAGGTTTTCTACAACAATTTCATCTTGTTATCAGATATAAGAAGGGCATACATAATAAGGTTGCATACATGTTATCAAGACCAATCATAAATGCATCCACTATAATTAAGCATAATTCAGTAATTCATGAAAGTTACATTGAACAATATGCTCAAGATACATATTTTAAGGAGGTATATGAAACTTTAAGTCATGGCAAGAAGGTATAAGAATTGGATTACTACATTAAGGACAAAATCTTATATCATTTGGGAAATTTATGCATTCCACAAAGTGAAAGAGTTAACATAATTCGAGAAGCACATACTTCTCTCATATCAGGTCATTTTGGTGTAAGTAAAACAGTTGCACAATTGTAAAGGTTCTGTTGTTTGCCACGAATGCATGAAACAGTTTCTACATATATCAAAGGATGTACTATGTGTGCTACAAGCAAGCCAAGTAATAGAAAATTAGGCTTGTATACTCCACTTCCAATTCCTTCTCGTCCTTGGGAAAGCGTTTCCATGGATTTTGTTGGGGGATTTCCAAAGTCTAGAAAAGTTCATGATTATTTGTATGTAGCTGTGGATAGGTTCAGTAAGATGTGTATTTTGATACCTTGTAATAAATAGGTCACAGCTGAACAAACTGCAAAGCTGTTATTTCAAAATGTATGGGTTCATTTTGGGTTACCCACTTCTATTGTATCTGATCAAGATTCTCGATTTCTTGGGAAATTTTGGTCAAGTCTATGGGAGTTAATGGACACAAGGTTAAAGAAGAGCACAACGTTTCATCCACAAAGAGATGGTCAAATAGAAGTGGTCAACAGGACAGTGATACAGTTGCTTCGAGGATATTGCAGCAAGCATCCCAAACTTTGGGATGAGCATTTGTGTTATGTGCAACATGCTTATAACCTCGCCAAACATTATTCTACTCAGAGATCTCCTTTTGAGACTTGTTTTGGTTTTATACCAAAGTCTCCCTTGGGTTTTTTCTTTGGTAAAGACATAGTTGTTGATGGACACAGTGATGTGAACAAAGCAACCAAGTTCATTGAACAAATCCAGGAAATTCACCAGGCAGTACAAGAACAACTAGAAAGAAGTCAAGCCAAGTATAAGGCGCGACATGACAAGCATTGATTTGAGCATAGTTTTCAATTTGGTGATCAAGTCTAGTTGTATATAAGTAAATAAAGACTGTAAGGGGAAGGCAAAAAGTTAAAACCAATTAAATATGGTCCTTTCAAAATACTTGATAATATTGGTGAAAATGCTTTCTTCCTTGATCTACCAGCTTATATGCAAATCTATTCAGTCAATAATGTTGAAAACTTGAGGTTATATGAACCTTCAATGATTGAAGATCCTGAAGAGCAAGGTTAGTTACCTTCCATTGAGGATCTGTTGCCTGAGTATCTCAATGAGTTACAGGAGGACACAATTCTTGACAGGAGGATAAAAACTTCACGACAAGGTGATGTTGAGTACCTGAGAGTTGGACTTAAAGGTAAAAATCCAAGTAAAGCGTGATGGATAGAAATCAAACAAGTGAAGGAACTTTATCCTCACTTACTCGATAGCTAAAACCAGCTTTTGGTGGACCAAAAGCTTCCAGTGGGGAGGAGTGATCCAAAATGGATTCAGCATAGCCTCCAGATCAAAAGTCTTCAAATACAGGTGAAATGGAAAAATGTTGAAGGGCTCATGAATACGAAGCCAATGGTGAAAACCACAAGAAAATCCGAGTTCGGACAAGGAAATTAGAGCTAATCAAAGATTCAGGTCAAAGAGTCAAAGCCTACGTCAGTAGGACATGTGGCAACCTGGGAAAGAGTCACAGGTAACTCATGATGTCAGCGTAGAAGATGATGTGGCAATCGGAGATTGGTTCAGACCTCAAGCGATGAGGAACAATGGTCAAGAGCGGAGATCGTCCGATCAAAGGAGATTGACGCATATCATGTCAAAACATGCAGGAAAGTTATCTGGGAAAATGGATGTTATAAAAATATGAAAAAGGAGCTAAACTCTTTGAGTTCCGACAAGAGGGCGGTAAATGGTTTATCACGTGCCCTCAAGGCAGGAAGTAGTTTTAGACCGAAGCATGCTATTTCACTCAACGCTCGACATGTAGCCTCCCAAAAACCACTTTATTGTGTGCCTTTGGAGAAATAGAGAACGTGCTAGTTGGATCATGAAACCGCGCGATAACCATCGGATGGTAGAGAACAGATCAACGGTGCAGGTTGTCCAGATCAGTTGAAGAGAAGGACGTGACAGCCATCTGATGGTTTGTTCTTGAGATCAGTATCGGGGAAAGGCCGGACGGTTGGGGTCCACCCACACCCACCGTTCCTTTCTTTTATAGCCTATTTCTATTATAAACGTATTTGTTCCACGTTTATTGCATAATTTGTAACTGTACGTGTTATATAAACACCATAACACAGAAAAGTTGACAAGGGGGGTATTCAAAGGAGTGTATTGTGAGCCGTTCCAAGGGGTCTGGAGGTCAGGGTGACCAGTATGGTCATGCGTATGCTCATTTCGACTCAAAGTTTCAAGTGGAACATAGTGGTGAGTTCCATTTCTATGTTGAGACTCTGTTTTTGAGCTCACACCTGTAACAACCATTTGAAGACATAATAAAGAGGTCAGCACTGGAAGCTAGGTCCAGGAGACATAGCCAGGAAGTCTCGTGAACTCCTTTATCTATTTTGCTTGTGTTGATGTGTCTGATTATGTTTTTATAATTGTTTAAGTGTCTGTGTTATTCGCAATCTTATTGATCCATTGCAATAAGTAATATAGACAACTCCACACATAAGTTTGTAATATCTTTATCAATTTCAGATCAATAGTACTTTTGTGTACGAGCACAGTTTCAGGATAGTAAAGAAAAGTTTCAATCAGTGCATGGAAAGCATTGAGTTGCTTCTGATTTCCAAGATGGGAATTCAAGTTTGTCTTCAACAAAGGGACTTCAATATGAAGTTGCTTGAGCTATGAAAAATGGTTTGGAGAGAATGTTCAGATTCCATCCGTCGATGTTTTTGTTACTGCATGGTTATAAGAATTGTGGCTTGATTCTTGACAGGAAGGTAAGGACTTCACACAAAGGATAGGTGGAGTACCTTGATAGGAGCTTTAAGACACCAACTGAAAACAGAACATTAAGGATTGAGATTTGGAAAGTTTTGAGATTTTTCCTCATTTTTTTGCTAGGAGAAGATAAACTTTTGGAGTCCAAAATTTTCTAATGGAGGTATGATCCGGAGATCAAAATTTTTCTCAAAAATGAAAATGCCCATAATATTTCTAAATTGGAATTAATTCATAGTGTTCATCATTCTGATTCCAATAACACTTGAATTGCCTCAATCTGATGTCGTATGACAAAGTTATGATGTTCTGATTGTTTGGCTCAACAACTAAAAAAATCTACAGGTGTGCTAACTGGGAAATCTATATTGCTGAGGTTAGCATGACTACTAGGCATATGGGACAATTCATGACTTTCCAAGTGGTGATCTCTTACAGGTGCATGTTGTCACAATATGATTGGTTGAAGTTTTTTTTTGGTGGCCCAATGGGAGGCTTCCACGTGGCCCAACTGGAGGTCACCATGTGGAGCCTCCACATTAGTCAAAAAAATTGTTAAGGGTTGGATAGACTCTGCAAGATCAAACCAACAACCTGCCATAACTCAACTCCAGCCTCTACCGACTCTCCTACAGGTGATTCTCAACCCTATAAGCATTCAACCTTATTTAAAATTTAGTTATGGGTGCAGTGGGAGGAGGGGCTAGGTAGTGAGCCCCGACCCCTAGTTGTATTACCACCATAGAACCATGGCGCAGTCGTGACGAAGCACTAATGGGAGTTTAAGGATTGGACCCCAGTCATATACAACCTCCACACGACCATTCCGAAGAGCGCAGGTGGAGAACCAATAGGACTAGCCTCGGGTCATATTTCAATCCACACGATCAAAAGCAGAGAGGTAAAGACTATAGAGAAGAGGGTGACATTTAAGGCCCGACCCCAGTCACATGGTCGACATGAAACCCCTGATAGAGTATTTGAGGGCTAGCGTGGCGGGGGTGCGTGGTTAGCCCCAACCCCTGGCCACATCACCCGCATGTGATGACCAGCCCAATGGATAAGGTGTCAAGGCTGGTAGGGGCGGACCGTTGACTGAACCCTCGGCCTTATGGCATCCATGTGGCCCTGTTTTTGCGCTTAAGGGGTTATTGGGAAATTAAACTAGGCAAAAAAATGTACCTGATGCGGGAAAACTTGTCGCCTACCGAACGGTTTAAAGGGTAGATTTATTCCTCAGTTTGCAGTTTCAACCAATTTGGAGGACAAACAATAGAAGAAACTTGGGTGAGCCATAACTTGATGAGTTTTTGCTATTTTTGAGCCCAAGAAGCGCCCAAATAGGGGTTTTGGACATTCTGAATCCAATAGAATCCTCTGTTTACGGTTTGGAGCATTTATGGAAGGAATTTTTGTAGGATTGAGTCTATGGAGAGGACCTTGTAGGGGTTTTCCTGCCTTCATAAGTTATCTACAACATTTGTGACTTCTAGGTTGCGGCTCATGTTTATATTTTCTCATTATGTATTTTTTAGGAAAGCTCTCTTTTAGTACTTCAATGTGGAATTGTTTTATATGTATGCTCATTTTAAGATGGAATACAGGGTCTTGATGTGAGAGTCGTTTTCTTGTTGACTGTTTCATAACTGACTGTAGGTGGTCATGCTTTTTAGAGCGAGAGTTCTTCGCATGTGAATGTTTCCTTGAAGGGGAAACTAGCCACTCATTTGCCAACACATATCATGTACTCTTTTATCATTGAAATCTATGGAGCGGTCTACCTATGTTAGCAGGTTCATAGATTTAGCTCAGGAAGGGTGAACTCCATCACCAAATTTTATTTTCTCCCTCTTCTTGTTTTCCTTTATGAGTTACAAGTGGCTATGATGCTTGTTTAAGTTCATATGGAAACTACCTCATAATCCTTGAAGAGAACATAAAACTTATTTTTACATAAGACCCATTTTTGTTTACTTGCAAAGCATCAGAGGGCAGTCAATTTTTTAGGAAAGAGAAGTTCTCTGCCAATTTCAAATCAATAGGGGTGGTTGATAATCCATTTCTTGCTGAGAGGGAGTGTTGACAAATGCAGCAAAAAATTCTCAATTTGATTTTTCCTTGATTAAATTGAGAAAATTCGAATTTCCACATCAACGGACAACTTGGATGATGTTAATTTGTGTGACATGGCTTGTGTCACCCAGTTTACTCAGTAAATTCAAGTTGGAGGAGTTAGAGTTTAGTTAAGCATGTGTGATTTCTAATTTGTAGCAATCAAGGTCAATTATCTAAGGTTGTTTTCAATTAAACTAGTTCCAACTATTGGAGGAACTAGTGGAGGGTCAAGTTGTGCAGTGGCACTTCAGTGAAAATCAATGATCCTCCAGTTAACTGATCAATCAACCCAAAATAGCTAGTGCATGCAGAGAATTCGAGTTACCCAGTTTAGGTGGAGATTCCAAGGTAGTGTAACATCAATTGTAGACTAGTCTTGGGTTTACAAGTGTTGCATGCAGTCATATGATCAACCTAAGGAATTGCCCAATTTGATTTTAGGAATTTCCTAAATAATAGGGGATTAATTCCTCAAGGAAATAGGAACTCAAACAGAGGTTGAAATTGACTAAGTCTAGGTCAAAGCTTCTCAGTGAGCAGAGAGATAGGTTATGCACTTGCAGGTTGTGCTCAGTTGAGCAAAGAAATTGTAATACATCTTTAATCATCATATTAATGCAAGCAGGCATTGGGGTTTTAACAATTTTCTTTTGTTGGGAAAAAATACTATTTGCATGTGTGTGATTTCTTATTGCATGTCTGATTTTTTGTTCTAAATTGTGAATTAATGTCCGTAGAGCAGTAGAGTAGATTTGTGTTTTGTGATTTTTATTAAAACTTCATAAGAAATAGAAAATCTACATTGTAATTTCTACAGAGACCCATAATTTGACACAACATACGGATTATGAAAATATAACATTCAAGAGTAAGATTTGTTTTCAACATGGGCACATGGAAATAATTTTCCCAAAGGGAATGATATCCTAGGTTTAACAAGTGATTTAATAACAAATATCGCGGAGAAAACATTGAGCATTAAGTCATCATTGAGTGATTCCACTTATGTTTACAAAGTAATCTCTAGTAAATATATGCAACCCCCAATTTCTATAAGAGAGATAAACATTAATTTGGAGATAATTAAATAAACAAGTTTGCAACTACAAGAGCCCCTACATGAATTTTCCCTTACAACAATGGAAATAAGACATGACTTGGAAAATCTAAATCAATAAAGGGTACTTATCCCTTTGACCAATTCATAATATGTACTACAATTAACATTGTAAAGGAAATCCTATAATGTCCAATCAATTTGCTAGTTGGATGGCAATTCAAAAGAAAACCTTAAAACAAAAATGTTTTATCAACATCAATAATAGTGGTCTCCAAGTTGGTTTGTTTCACTTTTGAAGAAACAAATTTGTAGTTACTTTTTTTAGTAGTTATAGGAATCGACAACTTGGTTGGGATTGTACTTGTGCGACACAAGGTCAATTTGAACCACCACCACTATAACCCCTAGTTATACTCACCTCACACCTAGGATGGTTGTTACATAGTAATTTGTCACTGTCCCTGTATTCCCCATTCCACGATCCTGGAGGACCTCTATAGTGAACCTGACATGTTTTCCCATCATGAAGAAACTCCCAGTATGTCCCTCTTCATGAGAAAAATAATCCCCCATTGCATCGTTTCCCAAGAATCTTCCTTTTATCCCAATTTACAAGACCGACGCTACTGACCCGTTTCCTCCTCGCGCAGATTTGTAGAGATTAAAACTAGCCCTCATGTCATACAGAGCGACTGAGCCCTTTCCCAGTCACACTGATCCTCTTTTGGAAATCTTTTTGAATATGGAGTTGAAGCTTCTAGGTCTAGAAGCTTCGTAACAGAAGTCTGGTAGATGGTTGGGCAGGATGGAGCCGAGGAAGTTAGTTTGGGCTCCTTTCCCCTATTAGGATGGAACAAACTCAAGGGATAAGACCTTCTCCCATGATGAGAGGAACCATTTCCCATCCATCTAAGCTATATAAACCTCTCTTTTTCCCAAGCAAAAGCTAGTTGGAGTTTTTAGTTTTGGAGTGAGTTTGAATGATCAGCAAGTCATTTATAGCTTGCAGCTTTCTAATGTACATTTGAGGGAGAATAGTGTGTTTTTTATTTGGTTTGAAACTAGAGGGAAAGAGGCCTTAAAACCTCCATTGTTGGGGCTATCCATGAAGTTCTAGTAGAAGTGTGGGAAACCAGATACGTCGGAGGAGACCAGCAACGTCAAGGCACTGGGTGTCATCTCTTTCTAATTTATATAAATGCAGTTATTGATTGATTTCCTACATGAAGTGTCATTTTACATCTTTATGGCTTAATGTTCCTTGACCTATTAAGTAGGCTGAATACAATATTGTATGCTATCACGTTTTTTGTTGTTATTGTTTGCTTGTTTCAGGTATTTGAAGGAAGGAAACAGAAGATAGCTAGAGTGAGGAAGTAGGATCATCACGAAGCAGAATAGCATTCTAAGAGGTAGGCCCTCTTAATTGATTCTAGATTAAGGATATTTTCCATAGATTTTTTTTTTGTGGCTAGACCCGCTCTCTCGGGCTAGAGGAATTGTTTGTGTCCGCACTGAGAATTTACCTACACCATAAATTGGCGACTCCACTAGGGAGCCAATCCTTCTGTTTGATTAATTGTCATTTTATGGTTTTGCATGAACTTTTCTAGTATCACCATTTCCCTTTAGTGTTCTCTGCTTTGCCTAGTTCACTGCTCTGAGCCTGAAATTTACAGTGGCAAGTCTGGTCTTAGCCTTTGAATTTATTTATTTCTCCTTGAATCCTCGGTCAGCACGTTTATTTTTCTGACAGTCGCACCGATCAGCGCGAGTTTCTTAAAAACATTCGCCCCAACCCCCTTCTAGCGCTTGTTGTCAGTTAGGTAGTCACACTGAATTCTGTAGGTGAAGATCAGGGTGTACCCTAGATCATAACTAGTGTGTCTTGCCCTTCTGATTTATGTCTCTCAGCTTGTTTTGATTGTGTTCTCCCTAGCTGGAAAGCTTTGGCTTGGTTTGTATGCTTGTTCGATTTTCATTTTCTTCACTTGGTTTCTTGGGTTCTTAGATGGGGTATAACCCGCGGGCATCTAGGTCGTCACCCATTCACTTGTTTACATTCTCAGCAAGTCAAGTAGATAGTCAAATTTGCTCCTTGCATTTCGATTGATTAGTCCTTTTGTTGCTTTGATTTCCATTTAACAAGTTTCAAAAGTTTCGTTTGTCGTTTGAACGTCTCTTTTCAGGCATAGATCACATTTCTCATCTTGTTATTGGTTGGATTTTTGCTTCACTGGTTTGAAAAGAATTCTCTTTTGTGCTTTATGTCTACCTATGATTGATTGTATTGGAAATGTTTCATTGAAGTGTTTTTGAAAGATTCATTCCGTCATTTCATTGAAAAATACATTATTCTAGTTTGTTGAATCAATATGTTATGTTAGTTAGCATCATTGAAGGCTAGAGTTGCATCGTCACTTGCATTGGAAAAGAAATGAATTCTCTTTACTGTTAAAAGGACTAGTTGAAGTGCATTCAATAGGAAGATTCAGTGCATTTTGGAGATTTATTAGTGAAATATTTTATTCTTTGATTGTTGCATTGATTGTGTGTTCTTTATCTCTCAATTATTGTTAACTTTCATCGAAGACAAAGATCTCTTTTCTCATATAGATGCATGTAGGAGTTTTGTCAGATGACAGCGATAGGGCCTTGTAATTGAAACCTAATTCAAGATAAACTGTTAAAATTTATTGAATTAACCTAAGGACGCATTGAAACTTAATGCTCACATTTAGTGGTCTAGGCTAGAGATGTGTTCCGACGTCCTTAAACCTAGCCGATGTCATTCACTTCGGCATTAGACATCGCTAGTACAGACTTGTGCTCACCGTACCATCGCATATATAAAGGGAGACCCCACTAGGTTTGTAATCCTTTATCCATAGGAAGCTGAGTCTACCGCTTTGTAAACGTGATACACCGAACACAACATTCAGGGATATAGCCTGCTCGTACTTTTCGGTTCACCGAGAGGTATTCTGCAGTTCACAGTTACCTGGTAATCCCTTTTGCCTAGATTATCTTGAGTAGTTGTTTTGGTCTTTTTGACTCTTTAAATTTAAAAGATCACCGAGCGCTTGTCCTTTCAAGCTCATTTTAAATCTGAAAGCGACTAGAGTCACCTTTCATCCTTTTCTCGACTCTTAAAATATGAAAAGGAAAAGTTTTGTTTCAGTGTCTTAAAATTACCTACCCATGAAATATTCTTGGTTAAAGTTATCTTCCTTAGTGATTCTTTAGGGTCATTTCCAATGGCAACATTTCTAGAATCTACCAGTCAAGGATTCCCCTCAGATGGGAATCCTGGTCCTTTTCCTTCTTTTGGAAATGCTAGTGCTCCTTATATGGCGACGGTGTCCCTTCCTGGGTTAACCATTGGTCTACTTGCCTGGTTGTTTTCAACCTCAATGGTCCCGAGCGTCTCGACTCCTGTCCAAACGTATCCTTCATTCGAATCACATCATGATGATTCTAAGGTTGACCCCTCACCTTCTTCCCCCATTTCTTCACTCTCCTCTTCTACTTCGCCTAGTGAAAGTTTCAAATCTAGTAAACAGGAGGCTAAGAAGAAGAATAAGAAGTCAGATAAGCGAGAGGCCAACTGTGCAGCTATTTCTCTAAATGCACTTCCTGTCGAAAAATCTTATGATCCTTTGCGGAAGGTCAAATTCCCTTGCAAGTTGTGTAAGGGTGACCATCTCCTTCGAGATTGTCCTAGCATTCCCAGAGTCTTAGAGGTATGGTCTCAAAATCTGTATCGACCATCCCCATCGACCTCTAGAGATCATGTTTATGTTGTGCCCTCGGTTAGTGATCGTAAGAAGAAAGGGAAGATTATATTCCCCTATAGGTTATGTGAAGGAGAGAATCTTCTTCACCTTTGTACTCTTATGGATAAATCTTCCAAAGTTTTGGAAAACCTTATAGCTCCTCAACCCCGACTTCTTGTTGGTTATCAGAGGCTTTCTTCTAACCCTCTCCTAGTTGGTAAAGAGATTGACTTGGATTCATCTCTTGCGCATCCTACTCTTCCTGAGCATGACTCTCTTGTGTTTGTTTCTGACCAACCTCTGGTCGAAAAGAGTGTCGACTTGGCTCCGCCTTTAGTTGTTCACTTTGTTCCCAAAGAGAGTAGTGATCATACTACTCATGTTCTTCTCATCTCCTCGGATTGTCATGAGTCGAAGAGTGGCCCTCCCATCCCAGTTTTTCAGGAGAGTCCTTCTCCTATTCTCGCTGGGCATGGGGGAAATCATATGATACCCCCACCAAGTAGTTCTATCGTTTCTTTTGATTGGATTCAATTGACTACATTCCACCTTCCATCTTGTGTGCCTTTCTAGATCATAGTACAAGCCTATAATATGGTAGTACATGGCACTATATTATATGAAGGTGCATCTGGCAGCATCATGTATTCTACTACTTTGCAAGCTTTGGGTTCCCCACATCTTATGCCTATCACCCAGAATCTGTTGGCTTTAAACGAAGGAAGTAGTCAACCCTTAGGGATCCTTCCAAAGTTCCCTATTACTTTGGGAGGAAAGATTGTCTATATAGACGTGATGGTATTCCAAGGTCCCTTAGATTTCAATATTCTCTTTAGACGCAACTATGTTTATGTCATGGGAGCTCTTGTTTCTTCACTTTTCCGCGTGGTTTGTTTTTCGCACGAAGGGAGAATTATGGCTATTAATCAATTGTCATTTATTGGTCACCAGACACCTCCTTTGCAACCATCGTCCCCTATCAACTCTTGTTTGCAAGCAGTACCTTCCCTGCCACGAGTCAATTATGTGGCTACCTGTTCCATCTCCACATCCGCTAATGATCACACAGATGGTATAGTAAATTACGTACGGGAGGCATTGGAACCTGTTCTATCATTTGTACCAGTTGACATGTGTTCCTCCTAGAGCGTAGTTCTCCTGTCTAGTGAGGTTCTCTTAGGAGCCATGTTCTTGTATGGTCCATGATCAGATTACGAGGATAGTTCTTTTTCTATCAACCTCGTTAAAAAATGAAACAACATTCGAGGATACTTTTTTCCTGTATCAACCTCATTAAAAAATGAAACAAAGTGTCAAAGCATAGTTCCTTGTCTTGTGTCAAGATCCTTAAAAAATGAAACAAGGAGTCATGAGGATAGTTCTTGGTCTTGTGTCAACCTCGTTAAAAAATGAAACAAAATTTTAGAGTGTAGTTCCTAGTCTCATGTCAAGCTCTTTAAAAAATGAAGCAAGGAGTCCAAGGATAGTTCTTTTACTGTGTCAACCTCGTTAAAAAATGAAACGACTCCCTTTTCCTAGTCGAGTCTTTCCTGGATCTCGAAAGTGAACCTTCATTCCATCCACCTAGCTAAATGAAATGAAGCTTGGGGGGTATGTACCTCGGATTGAGTCATTGTGATGGGGGCATGCAAACCTTAACTCAAGCATATTTTTTCGTTTCAAGCTTCTGTAAAAATGAGACCGAATTGAAGTATAGTTTTTCGTTTCAAGCTTGTGTAAACATGCAACTGAATCCAATCAGAGTTCTCCATGGTTCAAGCTTGTGTAAAAATTAACCCATGCCCAATTTACATCTCGTGATTGCCTTTTTGATCAACTAATTTCTGCTAGATGAGCCTTGGTTGTTTCATTCCATTGCCACCATCTCTTTGGCCGATCATATGCTTTCACTTGGTTGTTTTTCCTTTCCTGAGGAACCACGACAATGAGTGGTTTTGTTAGCCAGCCTCTTGACCATGTATACCACTCATTCCTCCAGAACGAGTCGTGTTTAAGCTCTTTTCTCAACTCGTAAAAAAAGCTCAAATGAAAATATCACCGAGTATTTTTCCCTTTTTGACTCGTTAAAGAGAATAAAAATGGGGGTTCTACTTTCAACTCTTTTCCAACTCTTTAAACACGAAAATATTGTCGAGCTCTTATCGTTTTGAACTCGTTCAAGGTTGTGAAACGTCATTTACCCAGTATAAATTTACCCCTTTTTTGGGTTGGGATAAATTATACTCAAGTATTGTTTTCTACCTTTTTCGGGCTCGAGAGACACAACTGTACGAAAAGGGACCTTTTGGAGTTTTCTTTTCCGTGCCTTAAACATGAAAAAGATGTCGAGTTTCACCTTTGTCAGACTCATTAAAAGATTAGATGACATAGGACTTGTCATTATGACGATATCGAGCTACTCCTTCCTAGGGCTCATAAAACTTACTAGGGTGGATCCATCCAAAGGATGGATTTATATTATAAGCATATGTATCCCCGTCAAGCTTGTGTAAAAATAATTGGGGCACTCACTAGAAATGGTGGGGGGAAATTGGAAGTATTTCATCAGTTGTATTCACTTGAGGCAGCTTGTCACTCTTAAACATTGACACTCATCTATTGTTCGTGTCGAGTTTTGGGACATCCTCACTCTGTCACTTGCCTCCCTAGGTTTTGGGTTATCCATTTTAAACCTCTCATATGATCTCTACCATGTCACCATGACCTTTGATTCTATGATGTCAAAATGCTGCCAGAATTTGGAGTCATGTCTTCCATATGTTCAAGAGAAGTCTTGCTACTTGTACATTGTCTAGTGATCATCCTGGATTACTCTCATTCATTGTGTTCCCATTTCCTGTCGATGATGAAGGATTCATTATCACCTTCCTTTGATGGACCGCTTCCGGTCGACTTCAACTCATTATCTAGGAAGCTGGCCGAGAGACTCCCTTCCAGTACCTTAGAGCTTGCATGCCCTAATGGAAATTTCTTCACACTCAAAGACAAGTTCACATCGTTGGCTTTCGATTGGGTGATTTCACGGGTGTTTGACATTCGTTCCTTTATTCACATTCTGTGAACTGTGCTTCTGGTACCTTGAGAGCCATTTTCATTATTGGTGGTTTCTCTCACGCTTGTTAACAGTTCGCATCATTGACCGGTAATCAAGCGAATTTCTAGCATGTTCGACTTCGACACATTTATTTACATGTTAGAATTTGTACTTTGATTAGGTCATGTTGGAGCACAAGACCCTGGGCTTAGATTACAAAGTCTAGGTTGAGAGGAGTAATGAGTCATTCATGATTATATATGTTGGGTGTGGAGCCTGATTATCTTCTATATTCAAAGGTATTGCCACATTGGACCCCAGTTCGAAATGGGGGCGGCAACGCCGCCCGTAAAATATTCGCTGCAGGGAGGTCCAGGGGGGCGAGAGCCCCCCCCTGGCGGGGGGTTTCGAGGGCAGCGCCCCCAAAGCTAAAAATAGCTGTAAAATTGCCTTGTAAAAGTATAGTAATTTCTAGTCAATCTGGGCCGTTCATTAGGCGGATGATCTGACAGTAGAACTTATGTTTAGTTTAGGGTTTTTTTCCCTAGAAGGAAACCCCTCTCTTCGTATAAGGGCATTGTATTTGAGGCTATGTGATAGATGTGTATTCTGTGAGCGGGAAATAGCGAGGTGAGACTGTGAGAGAAAATAGAGGATATTACAGCGGATCTGCTATAGGTTGTGTCTCTTCATTTTGCTGGATAATAGAAAGGAAGGACTAGCTGTTCGGGGTGGACGTAGCCCAAACTGGGTGAACCACGTATATCTGTGTCTCTCTTGTTTTATGCGCTTTCTGTGTTTATATTTCTGCAATATTTTATGTGTTCCATTGCTCTATAATATATAATTTTCTAACAACTGGTATTAGAGCCGAAGGTCTATTTGGCTGATAAACTCGAAGGAAAGAAGGGTTCCTGGTTCGAGTGGGAGCAATGGCGGAAGATGGTAAGTTTAGAGTCGAGAAATTTAATGGCCAAAACTTCTCGTTGTGGAAGATGCAAATGGAAGATTATCTGTATCAGAAAGATCTATACCTACCATTGGGCGGAAAATCAAAGATGCCGACGGGTATGACAGACGAAGAATGGAACCTTCTCGATAGAAAGGCACTTGGAACAATACGGTTGTGCCTTGCTGCGTCAGTCACCTTCAACATTTCGAAGGAAACCACGACAGAGGGTTTGATTCAGACGTTGTCGAAACTATATGAAAAACCCTCGGCCTCAAACAAGGTATTTCTTATGAAACGTTTATCTAATATGAAGATGTCGGAAGGTGGATCTGTTGCAGACCATTTAAATGATTTTAATACAGTTACAAGTCAGTTAAGCTCTATAGGGGTAAAATTTGATGATGAAGTTAGAGCTCTGTTATTCTTGTGCTCATTACCAAAAATTTGGAATGGTTTGGTAATGGCCATTAGTAACTCCGTTTCTAGATCTGGTACTTTAAAGTTTGATGATGTTGTCGGTGCTATCCTTAGCGAGGAAATGCGACAGAAAATCTCCAATGAGACATCGGGAAATGCTTTGAGTGCAGAGTCTAGAGGAAGAAAAATGGAAAGAGGAAAGAGCTCAGGATATCGCAGTAAATCAAGGAAAGGTAGATCCAAGTCCATATCGGGGATAGTGTGCTGGAAATGTGGAAATAAAGGACACCTAAAGAAAGACTGTAGATCTCGGAAGGGAAAAGAAGGAGATGCACAGCAAGAAAACAATCATGAAGCAAATGTGAGAGGTGAGGTGTTACAATATGCTTTGATTCTTTCTTTCGAAAATATTACTAATTCCTAGGTGGTAGATTCAGGGGCTTCATTCCATGCCACACCTGATAAGAAATACCTTCATGACTATGTTCAAGGAGATTTTGGACAAGTTCGTCTGGGTGATGATAAACCCTGTAAAATCGTTGGAATCGGTAAGGTTCTTGTAAAACAGCAGAATGGAAACCAATGGCTATTAAAGGAGGTAAGGCATGTTCCAGATCTAAAGAAAAATCTGATTTCAACAGGGCAGTTAGGCGGTGAAGGTTGTGTGACAACTTTCACAGATAAAGCTTGGAAGGTCACCAAAGGAGCCCTGGTAATAGCAAAAGGTGAAAAGGTTTGTACATTGTATTTATGCAATGGTATTTCTAACTCTGTTAATGATTTAACTTCCAAAGGAGCAGATGCAGCATTATGGCATCATAAGCTCGGACACATGAGTGAAAAGGGGATGAAGATTCTTCACTCAAGGAATTTGTTGCCGGGTTTGAAGAATGTTGATTTGGACTTCTGTGAGAATTGCATTTATGGAAAACAGAAGAGAGTCAGATTTCTCAGAGTTGGGAAAGAAAAGAAGAATGAAAAATTAGAACTTGTGCATACAGATGTATGGGGACCTGCTCAGGATCATCTCTCGGTGGCTCTCGTTATTATGTTACTTTCATTGATGATGCAACTAGAAAAACTTGGATTTATTGTATTAAGAATAATTTGATGTATTTGATGCTTTCAAGAAATGGAAAGCTTTGGTTGAGATTGAGACAGGAAAGAAATTGAAGTGTCTCAGATCAGACAATGGAGGTGAATATTGCAGCAAAGAGTTTGATAGGTACTGTTTAGAGCATGGAATTTACAGAGAGAAGAAAATTACAAGAACACCACAAGAAAATGGTGTGTCAGAAAGGATGAACAGAACAATCATGGAGCGTGCAAGGTGCATGAGATTGCATGCAGGATTGCCTTTACAGCTTTCGGCAGATGCTGTAGATACTACTGTTTATCTAATAAACAGAGGGCCTTCAAGTTCCTTGGATGGTGGTGTTCTAGAGGAAGCATGGACAGGTAAAAAGGTAAACTACTCCTTTTTAAAGCCTTTTGGTTGTGAGGCCTTTGTCCATATTGATAAAGAAAATAGAGCAAAGCTTGAGGCAAAGTCAAAGAAATGTACCTTTATTGGATATGGTGTTAATGATTTTGGTTATCACTTATATGATTACGAAAATCACAAAATCATTAGGAGCAGAGATGTAATATTCAATGAAAAGGTCTTGTATAAGAATCAGTTGCAGGAAAAGAAACAGGAAAAGGAAAACAAGGAATATGCAGTTCTTGATGAAATCATTGAAAAAGTAAAGGTGCCTGAAAATAATAATAATCAACAACCACAACAACAGCAACCACCACAACAACAACAGGCACCCCAAACACCTGAAAGTGGTGTTAGAAGATCTACCAGGATAAGTAGACCCCTTGAACGATACTCTCCTTCATTATATTATTTATTGTTGACTGATTCTGGTGAACCCGAATGTTATGAAGAAGCAATGCAGGTTGAAAGCAAGAAGAAGTGGGAAGTAGCCATGGAAGAAGAGATGGACTCCTTAATGCATAACCAGACTTGGGATTTAGTCAGGTTGCCTGTAGGAAAAACTACATTGAAGAATAAATGGGTTTACAGGCTGAAGGAAGAAGATGGAGGAAAACAGAGGTATAAAGCTAGACTTGTGGTGAAGGGGTTTGCAAAGAAGAAAGGTATTGATTTTGATGAAATATTTTCTCCTGTTGTTAAAATGACTTCAATCGGAACTATTTTAAGTCTTGTAGCAGCTGAAGATTTGCATCTTGAGCAGTTAGATGTAAAGACAGCCTTTCTCCATGGGGATTTGGAGGAAGAGATATATATGCAACAGCCACAAGGATATGAGGTGAAAGGGAAGGAGAAACTAGTGTGCAGGTTGAAGAAGAGCTTGTATGGCTTAAAATAGGCTCCAAGGCAGTGGTATCTAAAATTTGACAAGTTTATGTCTGAACAAGGTTATACTAGATGTCACTCTGATCATTATGTTTATTTGAAAAAGCAAAATGATGGCAGCTATATTATATTGTTATTGTATGTAGATGACATGCTTGTTGCAAGATCTAACATGCAGGAAATAAATGTGCTCAAAAGAAAATTGGCAAAATTCATTTGCAATGAAGGATTTGGGAGCTGCAAAACAAATCCTTGGTATGAGAATAACTAGAGACATGAAAAATCGTAAATTAACATTGTCTCAGAATGAGTACATACAAAAGGTGTTGAAAAGATTTAACATGCACAATGCAAAACCAGTTAGTACACCTTTTGCTAGCCATTTCAAACTTAGCAAGGAAATGTATCCAAAGACCCAAGAAGACATGGATTATATGTCTAAAGTTCCATATGCATCAGCAGTTGGAAGCTTAATGTATCCAATGGTCTGCACAAGGCCCGATATTGCACATGCAGTGGGAGTTGTAAGCAGGTACATGAACAATCCAAGAAAGGAACATTGGATGGCAGTGAAATGGATTCTCAGATATTTGAAAGGTACCACAAATCAAGCATTATGCTTTGGTGGTTCAAACATCTCCCTACAAGGATATGTTGATGCAGATATGGCAGGTGACAGAGATAACAGGAGGAGCACTACAGGATATGTATTCACTGTTGGAGGAACAGCTGTCAGTTGGGTTTCAAAAATCCAAAGTGTTGTTGCACTTTCAGCAACAGAAGCAGAGTATGTTGCTGCTACAGAGGCTAGTAAAGAAATGATTTGGTTACAAAGGTTTATGGGTGAATTGGGTAAGGAGCATGATATGGGCACGTTATACAGTGATAGCCAAAGTGCCATTCATCTTGCAAAGAACTCAGCATTTCATTCTAGGACTAAACACATACAGCTCAAGTACCATTTCATACAATCAGTGTTGGAAGATGGAGAGTTGAAGTTGGAAAAGATACACACTAGCCAGAATCCTGCAGATATGCTAACAAAAGTTGTAACCAGGGAGAAACTGAGAATATGCTCAGTTTCAATTGGTCTTCAAGGATGACGATGAAGATGAGAAACAACCAGGTCCAAAGAGGAGTCATTGTCCAGCAAATGGAGCAGCGGTGGAGTTGCTGCAATCAGTCTCCAAGTGGGAGATTGTTAGGTGTGGAGCTTGATTATCTTCTATGTTCAAAGGTATCGCCACATTGGACCCCAGTTCGAAATGGGGGTGGCAACGCCACCCATAAAATATTCGCTGCAGGGGGGGTCTAGGGGGGGGCGAGAGCCCCCCCTAGCGGGGGGTTTCGGGGGCAGCGTCCCCGAAGCTAAAAACAGCTGTAAAATTGCCTTGTAAAACTATAGTAATTTCTAGTCAATCTGGGCCGTTCATTAGGCGGATGATCTGACGGTAGAACTTATGTTTAGTTTAGGGTTTTTTGCCCTAGAAGGAAACCCCTCTCTTCGTATGAGGGCATTGTATTTGAGGCTGTGTGATAGATGTGTATTCTGTGAGCGGGAAATAGAGAGGTGAGACTGTGAGAGAAAACAGAGGATATTACAGCGGATCTGTTGTAGGTTGTGTCTCTTCATTTTGCTGGATAATAGAAAGGAAGGACTGGCTGTTCGGGGTGGACGTAGCCCAAACTGGGTGAACCACGTATATCTGTGTCTCTCTTGTTTTATGCGCTTTCTGTGTTTATATTTCTGCAATATTTTATGTGTTCCATTGCTCTATAATATATATTTTTCTAACAATATACATGACTCTTTAGATGGATGGTTGCACCCATGCCGTGGATCTATTTCATATGATCCCTCTAGTTCGATGGTTGCGTCCATGTCAAGGATCCATGCACCTGATCTTTTTTTTGATGGATAGTTGCGCCTATGCCATGGATTCATGTATTTTTATATGCCTCCCATGTTTAACAGGCACGACTATCATATTTCATATATGTACATGTGTGTTTGCTTACAGGTTTTCTGATGACAGACTCTGGTTCCCCCATCTACTTGTAAAGCATTTCACCCCTCACTCTAGTTCGACCTTCATGCTTTAGGGGGCATCTATTACACAATAATTTGTTACTGTCCCTGCACTCCCCATTCCATGATCCTGGAGGACCTCTATATTGAACCCGACATGCTTTCCCATCATGAAGAAACTCCCAGTATGTCCCTCTTCATGAGCAGAATAATTCCCCTTTGCATCATTTACCAAGAATCTTCCTTTTATCCCAGTTTGCAAGACTGGAGCTACTGACCCGTTTCCTCCTCGCGTTGATTTGCAGATATTAAAAGTATCCCTCGCACCGTACGGAGTGACTGAGCCCTTTCACAGTCACACCAATCCTCTTTTGGCAAGTTTTTAAAATATGGAGTCGAAGCTTCCAGGTCTAGAAGCTTCGTAATAGAATATTGGTAGATGGTTGGGCTAGATGGAGCCGAGGAAGTCAGTTTGGGCTCCTTTCTCCTATTAGGATGGAACAAACTCAAGAGATAAGGCCTTCTCCCATGATGAGAGGAACAATCTCCCATCCATCCAAGCTATATAAACCTCTCTTTTTCCCAAGCAAAAGCTAGTTGGAGTTTTTAGTTTTGGAGTGAGTTTGATGATCAGCAAGTCATCTATAGCTTGTAGCTTTTTAGTGTACGTTTGAGGGAGAATAATGTGGTTTTATTTGGTTTGAAACTAGAGGGAAAGAGGCCTTAAAACTTCCATTGTTGGGGCTATCCATGAAGTGCTAGCAGAAGTGTGGAAACTCGGATACGTCAGAGGAGACCAGTAACGTAAAGGCACCAGTTGTAATCTCTTTCTTATTTATATAAATGCAACTATTGATTGATTTCCTACATGAAGTGTCATTTTACATCTTTATGTCTTAATGTTCCTTGACCTATTAAGTAGGTTGAATACAATATTGTATGCTATCACATTTGTTGTTGTTGTTGTTGTTGTTGTTTGCTTGTTTCAGGTATTCGAAGGAAGGAAACGGAAGATAGCTGGAGTGAGGAAGCAAGATCATCACCAAGCAGAATAGCGTTCTAATAGGTAGTCCCTCTTAATTGATTCTAGCTTAAGGAGATTTTTGATAGATTGTTTGTTTGTGGCTAGACCCGCTCTCTCGGGCTAGAAGAATTGTTTGTGTCCGCACTAAGAATTTACCTGCACCATAATGGTAGATGGGCTTGGCACTGAGGGGGAATTGAACATGGGATCTTCATCACTCACATAACTTTACATATCATGTGCTTGCTAAGTGAGCTAACCCCTTGGGGGCACTAGCTACCTTTAAAATTAGATAAATGATTAAACATATAATAATTTTAAATCCCGATGGAAGCATTTTAATTATTAAAATTAAAATATCAAATATCAAATATTTTGTTATTGCGCCAAGAAGTACTTTACAACCCAGTATGGGGGAGATGTTGTGGTGGTGCGTAAAATGAAGTGTTAGATGAAAAAAAAATCGGTTCAATTCAAATTGTTATATTGTAATTTTGGTTTTATTAATAAATTATAAGCATTTTTCTAGAAAATTAAATAATAATATGTATATCATATTAAAATAAATTTAAATAATACAATTATAACTATGACATTTCATAACACGTAATTAATAACATATAAAAACTTAATAAATTTAATTAACTAACACATATCCATCTTAACTACAAAGTGTCCAAAAGGATTAAATCTCTCACAATGCAAACCTATTTTTATGTGCAAAATCAACGCTTCCAAAGTTTTGATTTCTCGCAAAATCAACGCTTCCAAAGTTTCGATTTCTCTCAACACTTGGTAGATTCAAAGTTAAAATGGATATATGGTAATTAAAAATAAATATCAAAATTTAATCAATAAAGGAAATGTTATAAATTATTTATTTATGAGAAAAAGTTATATATTACAGTAGATTATTTTACTTTTATATTTAAAAAAATAGAAAGCAATTTAGTTAAGTAAATAACTTTATTTTGATTATTAAAATTAAAATATCAAATATTAAATCTTAAATAATTTATTTACGAGGAAAACATTGTAAATTACTTTTAATAATTATAATTTTATTTAAGAATAAATAAAAAGCATTTAAGAAAATAATTTAATTAGTAGGTAGAGTTTTTTCAAACACTTTACACACACACATATTTATTACTTTTGAAAACCAGATTACATTATTGATGAGCTCATTTTCAAAATATTTTGCCTCGTAAGAAACCAGAGATATTGGCCGGTAATAAAAGTACAAAATATCTACATAGAAACAAAAAACAATGACTTAACAAAATACCATAAAACATAAGAGCCAACATGAGCATAACCAAAACATAATATCCAAATCATGTAGTTGCTAATGTGAGTGGAACCAAATCCTTCACATTCGCACTAGGTAGCATAGAGGACTTCAACTCACATTGGATATGCCTCTCAATGTGAGCTAAGCGAGCTTCCAGTTTATCTAGACAATCTTGTTGCTTCCACTGATTGCACTTTATATCATTGAAAAAATAGAATATTGTTCTTGTCCTCATGCTTCTCCTTCAAGGCACTTCCAAGTAGAGTCTTTAACTGCCAATGAAGAGCAACATAATGAAAATATTGGTTCTTTCTTCCTCTGTTAACACTAGGTCTAGGAAGCCAATGAGACACCTCCTCTAAAAGCTCCGAGTATGAATAAGCTTGTGTTCTTGTGCAACCTGGGTTTCAAGTCTCTGAATCCTTGCCCAAGTACGATGGGAGGTTGTTGAGCGATAAATAGTTTCCTCCCCTTGTGATTGAGGATAGGCACGTGACCTCTTGGGTTGGCCATGTCAACTAGCCCCTCGATGACCACGCACATTTTTCATGGGCATAGTTGCTACCACAGGTATTAAAACCACACTGTGCCTGGGAGGGAAGCACCACCAATTCCAAAATTCACGTCCCATCAACCTCCCCTTTGGATCAAATACATAAAACATGATCTCAAGAAAAATTACCCTTCTCACTACAGTTTCCAGCAAAGAGCGTTCTAACCTCCTACAATGATCTGAATGGGAAAATTAGTTTTGTTGTGCTAAATTCCTCTTCAAAATATGTAAAAGTGATTAACGATTCATGAGGTTAATTGCAAGTTTTAACATGAGTTTTTGAATGTTTTTATGTAAATTTCATGTACAAATTAACATAAACAAATGACTGAACAACAACATATAACAGACATGAACATCACCAAAATAATATCACAACAACACATGATGAAGGAGTTCACCCCTCTTGGGCTACGTCTCCTTGGTCCAGCTTCCAATGGCTTGGCCCTCTCTATTATGCTCAAAAGTGTGAATACATCAGTTTACAATGCTTAGATAGCTCTGAAACTTGTTCCAATGGCTCCAGAATGCCCAAAAATGCTTGTCTAGCCTCTTTTTGCTCTTGATTTGGTCAAAAACTGAAGAAGTTATGGCTTCCCCAAGTCTTTCTACTAATCACACCTCAATTTCCCCAAAATCCGGCACCATCCTACAAATTTGCCTCAAAATCCACTAAATGAGCACCTATTTCGCCTAATTCTGGGTGAAATTGTCAGATGGATTAAATGTCCTATAAGGCCTTAAATCCGAAAATTTTGGACATGTGGGGGGGCCACATGCCCAGGGCTAAGGCCAACGGCCCGCCCTCACCGACCGGGCCCCCACTCTGCTCCATTGTAGTATTGTGGATGACCATATGGCCAATGGCTGGCCCCATGGGCTGGCCCCTTCCTCTGAATGGTGCAGACTTAAATTTTAAATATGTGTCAAACACTATATATAATGAGAACTAATGTATGGCATGTTGGCAACTACCTGGACTTGGAGTTTGGAGGTCACGGATTCGACCCCCTCATGCTACTTCTTGGACCTTAACCCAATTTTTGGTGGGCCTCAGGTTTCCATGTGACGGTCCCTAGCTGGGCCACGTTGCAGCCTGTGGTTCACCACCAACCAACCAATCAAATACACACAAATCATAACCAATAACATCATGCCACTTGGCACCACACCATTTGTCGGAGGTCAAACAGTCACTTGCACTGTCACCTTGCCACGTAGGCATGGCAATCAGTTCCACGTTAGCAGTACGGACTGCTAATTGGGTTTTCTACATTTTTTTAAATTACCCTATTTAGGAAAATGAACGGAACATGTTTCTGGGAGCATACGGTGTTTTTTTTGTGCGAAACAAGTTGCACTAGATTCAGGATAAAAAGCACTACGGGGTCATTCAGGTTCCACACTGATCCGACAACTTTGAATTTTGAGAAAAAATTTGAGCACTTGATCATTCCTCCCCACTGGAATCCTTTTGGACCCAAAAATATCACTTTTAGTTGTTCAGCAGGTGAGGGTATAATTCCCTCACCTTTCCAATCTCGATCCATTTGGTTTTGGAAGGATTTGTTCATGTTGACGGTGTTGGACCTGCCAACATGTAAGGGGATCTCCTCGGTAAGAAGTCCTGATTAGACCTCAGACCGTTTGGTGTAGGAGTCCCAGCAGTGGGTCGTACAGTAATGCCTTGACCACAATTTTGCACAGAGGAAAGTAAGATAACTCCATTGGTAGCAAGGGTGTGACATATGCAGTGAGCCAAGGAAGGTGCATGAGAGGTTCTAACATATGGGGGCTTAGATGAGTACGCCCCTTGGAAACCTGTGATAGCAGGGAGTTAAGAAGGGAACACATGAGCAAATATGCATCACAACATGGAAGGCAAGTTAGCTAGCAATCCAAAGTGATGGTTAAACCAACAACACATTTCAAAAAGATTCATACATACATACCCAGATAATTATACATGCATGCGTAGGTAAACAGATACATATATCATTTAGAGTAAACTAGATAGCATAAAATACAATACAACATATGCATGAAACGTGATGGCTTTTGTTATATTAAGAAGTATAAGTTCCAGTCATACAATACATCCATGTCTAACCACTAGTTCCGACAACGGAACATTATAGCCACAACTGCATGCTCCTCCAAAGAGATGTACTAGCTCTACATTATGGAGAAGCCAAGGCTCGTTACAATATTATCGAAGCTCTCTCCAAGATAGTCATATCATAAGCTTGGCTGACCAAAAGCCTTTACAATGAGTTATGAGGTTCTATTTATAGCAAAGGGTGCGGTGACCCTTAACATTCCCCTTTGTGATAGTTCATCTACCCTCATGACTCTTCATCTACTCTATGACTGTTACATCCAACTATTGACACTTGAACTTCCACTTGACAAGACATTGCATTACAATGCACATGTGCCCATGTGAGACAAAATGGCTTGAGAAAGCCATGCAAGACATCACTGACACTCGATCCATTGTGATGATACCAACTCTTTGACATGCTTGTGATGGTGAAGGTGGTGAGTTGATGTCAAGCTTGGTCGTTCGTGATGGTGTGCAAGCGCTCCATGGTGACATCCTACTGAAGCAAACTCTTGCCTCCATTGCATCCGGGTGCATTGGTATGGCTCCTCCATCCAACTCATCTGCTAGCATGTGCATGCTCTTCTTGGGTGCGGAAAAACCGACAACACACTGATGCATAGTGTTCGTGCTGGTCTTCGAGTGTGTGTTGGTGGTCATGCGCATCAACTGTCAACTACATGTTCTGCTCCAGTCGGACTTGCTTCTTGTCTTTCCCTTAGTGAGTGTGCCAAATGGGTGGGATCACATGAGAGCACACAATGACATGCATGCTACTGAATTCCCTTGCATGCGATCAACAACATTGCTCACCATGTCTGCTCCATGCCAACTGTTGGAATGGATCTATAACTTGTACGGGCAGAGTTTCATCCATGATTACATGTTGCACCCCTACTGTACCTGTTCTTGTTGCAACTCATTCTCTTGTCTATGTATCTCTTGTTCTTCCTTGAGTTGCAGCTTCAGCGCATGAAACTCCTTCTCTGTTATTTTCTCTGCCTTCGCACAATCTTCATGTCATGTTGTCACCTCATAGTCTAAGGCTCTAAAGTTTCTTTCATCACAAGTGGATCTGTTTGACCTTGCAACTTTGTTCCGCCGCTGTGTTGTCAACAACCTTCCTCTTGCGTTCGTTTCATCTAGTATGTTGCCTTCATCTGTTATTCATGTTGTTGCTTGTTGTGATGTTGGTGTCATCATATCTTGGTGTCCTTGTCTATGAACAACTTGATGTCTTCGTGGGTAGGCAAGTTCATAGACACTTAATCAACTGCATCCCCAAGTGTTCTCTGAATAGTGTCTTCAACTCTGCTCTCCTGGAAACCATTGTACCTGTACTACTGTGAAACAGATGAACACCTATGATACCTGGAGACACGGCAACACTCATGGCAAGCAATTTTTCAGTCGAAAACCAAAACAAACTTGAGAACTGACTTGCAACATACCTGTGTGACTGATCATGAAGGTTGCACAATTTCCGCCATGAGGTCAACGAACTGACTGCCAAAACTACGCAAGGCACATTCTGGGCTATCATTAGGCTAAATGACTGCTGGAACTACAAAATGCACAGTCCAGCTTTGCCTGCTGAGGACTGAAACTGCACAATGCATAATTTTAGTCAGCAGTGACATCCAACCAGCAAACTGCATTGCGTAGTTTCTGGGGCCAACAGGATGCTACCTCCAAGAATTGCGCAATTCAAGCTTGGAGGTCAGTGTATGGCTAGACTTGCACAATTTCTGGAGGGAAGGTAGAGTCTTCACTTTCGGAAATGTGCAGTGCTAGTCCGGCAAGGCATGGTCTAGGCCAAGGCAGCCCAGTCCGGCCGACGGGTGACTGAAAACATGAGAAGTCTGAATGCATGGTGAGATGAGTGCAAACGAGAGTGAATGATCATTCATGCAAAAAAAAAGTGCAGGATTCGAAAACCGGGAGAGCATGCATGTGTTTGAAGCGAGTCTCCGCAATGACGACCCTCCGTGCAAAACAGTGTCATGCATGTGATAACAGTGAGATGCAAATGAAAACTAAAATGGTACTAGTACAAGCTAGTAGGCTTGAAAACGACAGCAAGCACTCATTGAAATCAAACAGATAGCATTCATATGAAGCGAAACACAAAAAATGCCAAAAACATAGCGCAAGTCATGAGCAGTGGGCTTACCCACAGACAACTGAGTTGAATATGCCGATGACTCCTAGATGCAATGTGGGATAAAAGAGATGCAAGGTCGATGTGAGGAATGAGATCTGTAGCATCTATTTGATGAGTTTTGATAATATCGAGGTTGTGACATGCATGCCACAAATCGAGGAAAAGTGACACTTGGTGGGAGGTTTCTAAGATGATCCTTGCATGTAACCTCCAGCTGCTAAAAATAGATCCCTGAATTAAGGGATTCCTTTGCATGTTGCCTTGGGAGGAGCAGCCCATGCATTCAAATTAGTTTTTCTTGGTCCCGCAGGGAACCGGTTAACTCAACTACACATGCAATAGTCTACTCAACTGGGAGGAAAAAATGTGCATTTCTGGGAGGGAGATACGCTGGCTGCCCAGAGGGATAGCGCAATTTTTGGGCAGAGTAGTTGACTGCTGCCTAGAATTGCGCAATTTCTGGGCTGATTAGACCTGCTCGGAGGAATTGTGCAATTTTTCCATGGAACAGTGACAGGCAGATTTGCGCAATTCTGGAGCCCAGCAGGCTGCCAAACAAAATTGCGCAATTTCTAGAGGGAAGGATGGTGCCCCTCCAAAATTGCGGAATTTCTTGAGGGAGATGCTGAGCTTGCAACTAGACCAAGTCTAGAGAAACAATCTATGATGGGGATGCAACAAGCTTTGATGGACAGGTTGTCATTCTGTAAGAAAAACATTGAAGCTTGTGTACTATACAAGGCAAGACATGCTGCTGTGAAAGGTTGGTAGGAAGGCTCCAAAACGAAGCTAAGGCAAAATTTTTGGAGGGTGGTTGTAGCTGCTACAACACTTGGCGACACACTGGTAGAACTCCAGCTCTCTGAACGGACCTTCTTCATGAAAATAAAGTCTAACACCTTTGGAAGTATTGTTCAATTCTCAATTCGTCTTGGTTTCCACACTTGCTTGATTGTAAGATGTAGCATCTGCCAAGCTCATGGTCAATTGACACACATTCCAAGCCAAGGCAACATAGTTGTTTCAATTGGGGTTGAGGGATATATTGGTGCACAAGCAATATAGTCGTTAGAGTCTTAGTTTCGTCTCTGGTGTTGCTCCACTGCCAGTAGGCCTGGACAATACCCTGACGGAGTCATGCAGGAACACAAGCATCGCTCTGCTACTAGCGAGCCTATTCAATACCCCAGCAGAGTTACTTGCATCACCTCTTTGCATAGGAAGCCTTTCTCTTCTTTCACCTTATTCATTTTTCATTTTTTCAAACTTTTTTCACTTTTTCACTTTTTTCATTTTTCATCTTCATAACTATGCATAGCACTTATTTATTTCAGAGGCAAAAGAGGGATCCCAACTTGTTGAGAGCAGAAGAGGTTGTTCCTTCAGATAAGTAGTTTATGTATACCTCTGACGTGCTTGTTAAGGTTTTCCCCCTCGCTTTACTCTACTTGACTGAGCTGACAAGGATTAACCCAAAAACGACCGACTAGAGTAGGTGACACTAATTAGCACGTAATCGTTGTGTTTTCACCAAGGTTCACTTCGAACAGTACGTATTTTCCATTGATATATCATGGACTAAAAGTAACAATTTCTTCATACAGAGGAAGGATGACAGATAACCAAGTAGTGATAGTTGCACAAGGCCTCTTGTACTTTACCCAGCTTGTTCCAAGAGTCGTACACAGTCCATGCGAAACTAACCTACAGACAATAACAATCAAACAAACCAAAAATCAAAGAAAGAAGTAGAAACAAATGCAGAAGCAAAGCGAGTAAGCAAACAAACAAACACACAAATAAAGAATCAAACATGCATGCAAGCAAACAACTCAAAATCACACACTACTCCTACTCCTAAGCTAACATCGTGGTTGTGCAAACAGGCAAGCATGAAAGATATAACGATGAAGACAAACACACTTCGAGCTTACAAGCGACCACTAAACAAAGATGAGTGAAAGTGCATGACATGCACTCTATGGAGCTGCCATGGTGCTATGCTACATTGTGTACAGATGTTGAGTGTATGCATTCTCTTGACTATGACATGCAAGCAAACGTGAGAAAGGTAGACCACTTATGTTGTGCATGTGTGCCTGCTCTGTAAGATTCCTCCAATGCATGAGCGATGGGATCGGGTAGTTCGAGTGGAGGAAGAAAAATCTGGGTGTTTGGTTGATCTTCCATGCAAAGTAGAGAGTGATGAGGAGCCTTGAGTGTTTCAACAATTTCCTGACTGGTAGTGAAACCAACCACAGGACAGCGAGGGCCTGACATAGCCATCATCTCGGGCTGAAGTGCCTCGACAGTCTGGGGGGTCTCAATTTCGTTGATAGATAGATCATCGTAGACCAGTGTCTTAGAAATATTAACAATGATTGAATCAACATCATGATCAGATGAAGAAGTAGAGAGATCACAACAATCAAGATCAAAAAATTCAGGACGTTTGTCGACATCCTCATTATTTGGTGAATCAGGGAAAGGGGTAGATGAGAAGCAAAGATGTTCACCCTTTGTGTTTTCAGAAATGACAAATGACAGATTGGATGGATTTTCGGAGGAAGATGTGTCCTCTCCGTATTGTGATGACAGACTGACAACCGACGTGTTCTATGAATGATTGGAAGTAGAAACATCTGAAAATGGGTTTTCACAAGGGAAATCAACATTGGCAGAATCACACGGGATGTCAGGATAAAGCGAATGAGGCACAGATAGAAGGGATTCATCCTTCACCGCGAGTTCTTCTTTAGATTCTCGCACACACTCATCATGAATGATGGTGAAAGTTGGTTGCATAACCCCAACTCCGTAGACAACTTGATCCTCGTTCACAATAGGTGAGGTGTTCGGAATGGGAAAACACAAGACAATACAATCCGGATGATGACCAGAACATGGGGATGGAGGTTGAGGGAACAAATCCACATGACAACCAATAGGCTTGCAAGCCAAATCTGCGCAGATATTAAGAGCAAGTGCGGTGGGAGGATGTGATAGTTCAACAAATGTGTGTGCATGATCTCCCACATCACTCCGCAGTGGTGGAGCTATTTGATGAGGTGAAGGAAGACAGTCACTTGTGACAGCAACTATGCCTGGCTATGATTGCTCAGCTCCATCACTGAAGTGTGTTGAGCAGGGTTCGGATATGCGAAGAAGATACTCAAATCTTCCATAAAGAAATTCCCAATGAATTTCATCTTCGGGAAATCGATATGCAAAATTACAAAAGCGTATGTAAAACTGATCAATGGATTCATAAGGTGCTTTTCATAATTTCATAATTTCTTGATCGAGTGCTTTATGGTTAAATTGATTGAAAGATCGGTCTATCTATGTGACCAAATGAGCAAGAGAATGAATGGATTTTTTGGGAAGCATGGCACACCAATGCATTGGGTGCCCTCAAAGCGTGTAGATGAACAACGCACAGGTCATGTATTCTTCAAAGATTCCATGTCTTTCGCATGAGCCTACAACGTCGACCACATGCCTAACCAAGGCTACGTGGCCTCCACCATCAAATGTTTTATGTGACAAGTTATCTGAGAGCTTTTCTGAGATAATGAAGTCGTTTCCATAATACATACATTCCTGAAGAGAAACTCTGTAGTTAGTCATGATAGATATGTAGAGATTCAAAATAGATGTGAGGACTCAGCTTGTCATCTAGCCCTTCCTCTAGTGCCAAAATGTTGACAATGTTGGACCCGCCAACATGTAAGGGGATCTCCCTGGTAAGAATTCCCAATTAGACCTCATACCATTTGGTGTAGGAGTCCCAGCAATGGGTCATACGGTAATGCCTTGACTACAATTTCGCACAGAGGCAAGTAAGATAACTCTGTTGGTAGCAAGGGTGTGACATATGCAGTGAGCCAAGGAAAGTGCATGAGAGGTTCTAACAAATGGGGGGTTGAGATGAGTGCGCCCCTCGGAAACCTGTGATAAAACAGAGTTAAGAAGGGAACACAAGAGCAAATATGCATCACAACATGGAAGGAAAGTTAGCTAGAAATCCAAAGTTATGGTTAAACCAACAGCACATTTCAGAAAGATTCATACATACATACACAGATAGTTATACATGCATGTGTAGGTAAACAAATACATATATCATTTAGAGTAAACTAGATAGCATAGAATACAATACAACATATGCATGAAACGTGATGGCTCTTGTTATATTAAGAAGTGTAAGTTCCAGTCATATAATACATCCATGTCCAACCACTAGTTCGGACAACGGAACGTTACAACCACAACTGCCTACTCCTCCAACAAGATGTACTAGCTCTATGCAACAGAAAAGCCAAGGCTCGTTACAATATTGTCCAAGCTCTCTCCAAGATAGTCATATCAGAAGCTTGGCTAACCAAAAGCCTTTACAATGAGTTATGAGGATCTATTTATAGCAAAGGTGGGGTGACCCTTGACATTCCCCTTTGTGACAGTTCATTTACCCTCATAACTCTTCATCTACTCTATGACTGTTACATCCAACTATCAACACTTGAACTTCCACTTGACAAGACATTACATTACAATACACGTGTCCATGTGAGACAAAATGGCTTTAGCAAGCCATGCAAGACGTCATTGACACTCAATCCGTTGTGATGAGACCAATTCTTTGACATGCTTGTGATGGTGAAGGTGGTGAGCTGATGCCAAGCTTGGTCGTCTATGATGGTGTGCATGCACTCCATGATGACATCTTGCTGAAGTGAACTCTTGCCTCCGTTGCATCCAGGTGCATTGGTATGGCTCCTCCATCCAACTCATCTGCTAGCATGTGCATGGTCTTCTTAGGTTCGACCGAACCGGCAACACACTGATGCATAGTGTCCATACTGATCTTCTAGTGTGTGCTGGTGGTCATGCGCATCAACTGTCAACTGCATGTTCAGCTCCAGTCAAACTTGCTTCTTGTCTTTGCCTTGGTGAGTGTTCCAAATGGGTGGGATCACATGAGAGCACACAATGACATGCATGCTACTAAATTCCCTTGTATGTGATCAACAACACTGCTCACCATGTCTGCTTCGTGCCAGCTGTTGGGATGGATCTATAACTTGTACGGGCACAGTTTCATTCATGAGTGCATGTCACACCCCCTATTTTACCTGTTCCTATTGCAACTCATTCTCTTGTCTATGCAGCTCCTATTCTTCCTTGATTTGTTGCTTCAGCACATGCAACTCCTTCTCTGTTCTGTGCTCTACCTTCGCATGATATTCATGTCATGTCATCACCTCATAGCTTGAGTCTCTAAAGTTGCTTTCATCACAAATGGATCTGCTTGAGCTTGCAAATTTGTTCTGCCTCTGTGTTTTCAACAACCTTCCTCTTGCATTCGTTGCATCCGGTATGTTGCCTTCAACTGTTGTTCATGGTGCTGCTTGCTATGATGTTGTTGCCATCATATCTTGATGTCCTTGTCTACAAACAACTTGATGTCTTCATGGGTAGGCAAGTCCATAAACACTTAATCGATTGCATCCCCAAGTGTGCTATGAACGGTGTCTTCGACTCTGCTCTCCTAGAAACCATTGTACCTGTACTACTGAGAGACAGATGAACACCTGCGATACCTAGAGACATGGAAACACTCATGGCAAGCAATCTATCAGTTGAAAACCAAAACGAACTTGAGAACTGACTTGCAACATACCTGTGTGACTGATCATGAAGGTTGCATAATTTCCGCTGGGAGTTCGGGAGACTAACTGCCAAAAATGCGCAAGACACAGTTCGGGATGTCAGTAGGCTCACCGACTGCTGGAACTACACAATGTATAGTCTAGCTTGGCCTCCTGAGGACTGAAACTGCGCAATGTGCAATTTCAATCAGCAGTGACATGCAACCAGCAAACTGCATTGCGTAGTTTCTGGGGCCAACATGACACTGCCTCCAAGAATTGCGCAATCCAAGCTTGTAGTTCATTGCATGGATAGAATTGTGCAATTTCTAGAGGGAAGGAAGAGTATTCACTTCTGGAAATGCGTAGTGCTAGCTGGGCAAGGCACGGTCCGGGCAAGGCAGTCAAGTCCCACTGACGAGTGACCGGAAACCTGAGAAGTTTGAATGCATGGTGAGATGAGTGCAAACGAGAGTGAATGATCATTTATTCAAACAACAAGTACAGGATTCGAAAAACAGGAAAGCATGAATGTGTGTGAAGCGAGTCGCCGCAAAGGCGACCCTCCATGCAAAACAGTGTCATGCATGCGACAATAGTGAGATGCAAACGAAACCAAATCGGTACTAGTACAATCTAGTATGCATCCAAACGATAGCAAGCGTTCACTGAAATCAAGCAGACAGCATTCATACGAAGTGAAACTCAAAAAGCTCCAGAAACGCAGTGCAAGTCATGAACAGCGGGCTTACCCAAGGATAGTTGAGCTGAATGTGCCGACAAATCCTAGATGCAATGTGGGATGCCAAAGCTGCAAGTTTGATGTGAGGAATGAGCTCTGCAGCATCCAATTGATGAGTTTTGATAAGATCGAGGTTGTGACGCACATGCCACAAATCTAGGAAAAGTGACACTTGGTGGGAGGTTTCTGAGATGATCCTTGCATGTAACCTCCAGCTACTAAAAATAGATCCTTGAATCAAGGGGTGCCTTTGCATGCTGCCTTGGGAGGAGCAGCCCATGCATGCAAATCATTTTTTCTTGGTCTCGGAGGGAACCAGTCAACTCAACTGCACATGCAATTGTCAGCTCAGCTGGGAGGAAAAAATGTGCCTTTTTGGGAGGGAGCTGGGTTGGTTGCCCAAAGGAATTGTGCAATTTCTGGGAAAAGTAGTTGATTGCTTTCCAGAATTGCGCAATTTCCGGGCTGAGCAGTCTTGATGGGAGGAATTGTGCAATTTTTCCAGTGAACAATGACAGGAAAATTTTTGCAATTTTGGAGCCCATCAGGCTGCCAGACAGAATTGATTTCTGGAGGGAAGGCTTGTTCCCCTCTAGAATTTCGTAATTTATTGAGGGAGCTGCTCAGCGTGCAGCTGGACCAAGTCTCAAGAAATAACCTATGAGGGGGATGCAACAAGGTTTGATGGACAGACTGTCATTCTACAAAAAAACTCTGAAGCTTGTGTACTTGAGAAGGCAAGACATGCTGCTGTGAAAGGTTGGTAGGGAGGCTCCAAAACAAAGCTAAGGCAAAATTTTGGAGGGTGGTTGTAGCCACTACAACAATTCTTTTAAACCCCACATGAAGGTAATCCACATTCCCTCATTTTGAAGACCTTGTTCTTTTGTCAAGAATGGTGTCTTGTTGTAGTTCATCAAGGTATTCAGGAGAAAAATCCTCAATGGAAGGAATCTGGACATTTTCTCCTTGCTCTTCAATCAAAGGAGGCTCATACAACCTTAAATTTTCCACATTAACAACAACATAGATTTTCATATATGAAGGCAAATTCAACCTGAAGGCTTTGTCACCAATCTTTTCCAGAATTTTGAATGGACCATATCTAACTGGTTTCAGCTTTTTACCTTCTCCTTAGAGCCTCTCTTTGCTAATGTGAAGCCAAACTTCGTCACTGACTTGGAACTTGTGATCCACCCGATGCTTGTCATGCCTTGCTTTGTACTTGCCTTGGATCTTTTCCAGTTGTTCTTGAACTCTTTGGTGTACCAATTGGATTTGTTCAATGAACCTTATTGCTTTATCTATGTCACTATGACCATCAATAGCAACATCCTTTCCAAAAATGAAATCCAAAGGAGATTTAGGCAAGTATCCCAAACATGCTTCAAATGGAGATGTTTGAGTTGAAGAGTGCTTGGCCCGGTTGTAAGCATGCTGAATGTAGTGAAAATGTTAATCCCACAACTTAGGATGCTTGTCGCAATACCCACGAAGAAGATGTATCACTATCATGTTCACCACCCCGATTTGACCATCTGTTTTTGAATGAAATGTTGTACTCTTTTTCAATTTGGTGTCCATGAATCCCCATAAGCTTCACCAAAAGTTCCCAACAAAGCGAGAATCTCGATCACTAACAATGGATGTGGGAAATCCAAAATGCACCCATACATTCTGAAAGAATAACTGAGTAGTTTGTTCAGCTGCAATTTTCTTTTTACATGGCATCAAAATGCACATTTTGTTGAACCTATCCACAACTACATACAAATAATCATGACCTGTTTTTGACAATGGAAGACTTCCTACAAAATCTATAGAAACACTCTCCCATGGTCATGAAGGTACTAAAAGTGGTGTGTACAATCATAACTTCTTATTGCTAGGCTTACTGACTGCACATAATGAACATCCTTTAATAAGACGTGAAACACTTTCAAGCATACGAGGACAATAACAATACCTCTGTAGATGTGCCACCATCTTCCTTACATCGAAATGACCAACAATGAGAGAATTATGTGCCTATCTTATGATGTTGATTCTTTCTCCATGTGGAATACAAAGCTTACCAAGATGGTACAACAATTTATCATGCAAATGATAATCCAGTTCCTCTACTTGGTTACCTTGACTCAAGCTTGCATAAGCATCTTGAAAATCATTGTCTAATGCATATTGCTTAATGTAACTTTCATGAAAAACATAATTATGCTTGAGTAAAGTAGCTGCACTAATAATACGCCTAGAAATCATATCAACAACTTTATTATAAATAACTTTCTTATACCTTATTACCAAGTGGAATTGTTGAAGAAAACCCAACCATCGTAAGTGCCTTGATTGCTGCAACTTAAATTGAGATTGCAAGTATTGCAATGGCTGATGATTAATGTGAATGATTGTTTCCTTACCCATCAAGTATTGTTTTCACTTTTTCATACTCTGCACCAATGCATACAATTCCTTGTCATATGTAGGATAATGAATCATTGCACCATTGAAAGTTTTCGAATGAAAACATATAGGCTTACCATGTTGCATTAGGATTGCACCCATGGCATAGTCATTAGCATCAGTCTGGATCTCAAATGACTGTCTCAAGTCTGGAAGTGCGAGTATGGGGGCTGAATTGATCTTTTCCTTCAATGTATCAAAGGCCTTTTGTTGTTTGCTCCCCACTGAATTTTTCACACTAGTCAATACATGAAAAGGAGCTGCTATAGAAGAAAAGTTAGCAATGAATTTCCTCCAATATTAGGTTGCTCCCAAAAAAATTCTTACCTCAGTAACTGTCTTAGGCCTTGGCCAATTCAAAATGAGATCAACCTTGGAGGGATCTATTTTCAACTCACCTCCTCCAAAAATATGACCTATTGGGCACGGGATTCGCCAAGGGAAGTTTTGAGGCTTAAAGCCCAAATTTTGGCTAAAAAGTGTAAATCCGGTGTAAAGACTCCGCATTTTGTGGGCGCAGAGCGAGAAGTTGTAAATGAGTCATAAGGTTGTTCGCCCTCAATTTTGTAATATAATGTCGGCTTTAAAGATCCACCCATGGTCCATGGACCATGGGATTGTACAAATAGAGCGAGGCTCTAAGTTGTAAAAGGGAGAAGTCAAGGAAGGAATGATGAAGAATTGAGTCTTGTTTGAAGTGTAGAATTGAGTCTTTGGTTCGTACAATAGGAGAAGGCTCTGCAGCTGAGTGCACAGAGGCCTAGTAGTCCGCAGCTGAGTGCGCAGGGCAAGTTGAGTCTGTAACCGTTGAAGCATTAATAAAGAGAAGTTTTATACCATCCTTGTGTATTTATTTATTGTTTTCTGCATTGAAGGTATTGGGTTAAATTACATTTCTGTTGTTTATATCATGCACGAACATATATGATTGTGTTGATTAAGTAAATGTGAGATAAAGTATCTGTTTACGCAAAGTTAACCAACATATGTAAGAAGATAAGTAAGATACGCAGTGTAATTTGGGGAAATAGTGCAGATCGCTGCCATAGTAGCGCGATGGCCTCTCAGCTCCTGGTTAGGGATGTGAGCAGGCGATTATAACATATCGTGAAGGTATCGCAGGTCAGAATAGTGCACGAAGTAACCTGTGCAAAGGTAGGCACAGTTGGACTAAATCGACTCCTCAGACATCTCCAGGGTGTAGAAACTAGGTTCCAGCATCCCCCCATACTGCTTCAAGTGAGACTTTAGTTCGTGCACTGCGGTCTGATGCCGAAAGGGCCAATAGTGTAGGGATTTGTTTGGATAATTAACTTTGAACTTGGGTCAAGCCCCATAAATCCAACAAATGGTTCAGTTGCCAGTAACAGAATCTGCATAGAGATGTATGATGTCGTATCATTAGAATCCAACTAAGAAGGAAATTGAAGGTTGGTTGGACAGGAGGATTCACGAGTTTGCGGCGCAGGAGAATAGGAATTCACAACATACAAAAGAAGAGTGGTTAGACTGCTACCTGTACATAGAAATCCACGATATCCTTTTCGCATATTTCCCTACTGAGTTGTACAAGTGGATCGTGAAGCTAGCAGATAGCCAAGGAAGGTGGAAGCTCGACGGTCCTATTGTGTGGACCCCAGACTTGGTGCACATATTGGAAGCATCGGAGGATCAGATCATGCATGCTATTGATCACTGGCTCGATTGGATTATAGGAGGATTCCTTACTGAGTTCGTGGTAGATACTTCAGTAAGCTATAGCGAGGCAGAGCGACGCTTTCTCAAGGGACCGTGAGGTAAGTACGTAAAGTCCCTGAATACTTGGATAAAAATGTTATTGTGTGAAAAGATGGTTATGGAATTACCTTAATGTTTGGTGCTACGCGAAGTGGAAAAACTTACAAGAACGAAGGAAATAAGGGACCAGAAATTAGCCCCTTGATTTCACCTCCGTGAGGGGACGAGGAAGAACTCGCGAAGGTCTCGCCGCGAAGTACGATCCATCTGATAAGGCAAAGAATTCCATGAATACCACCCCCACCCACACCACCACCACCTTCACCTCCATCTTCACCCGTACCACCTCCGCCACCAGTGCGAGTCAATATGGCAAGCACGATAAAGTTGCATGTGTTTAAGGGAGTGGGAAATGAGGACCCGGACCAATTTTATTCATGGTAAGAGTTGTAAGGGAAGTGCAGGGAGTTACAGATGATAATATAAAGAAAGTGACATTGGTCAACGATCTGTAGGACTACGCATTGACCTGGTATATTAAGCACTCCAATGATAGTCCAAATGCAGGAATCGAGGATATCCAGGCAGCGCTAAACAGAGAATTTAGCCGGCCGAATTCTGAAGCACAGTCAATCATTGGGTTCAAAGAAATCACAATGCTACCAGGCAAAACTCCTTGAGAGTTGGATCATAGGTTGAAGTGTACGATTTGCGAAGCTAATATGAATTTGACGGATGGACAACATCGTGAATGGTTGTAGCATCGCTAATGCCACATTTAAGGAGTGCGTTATCACAGCAGAAGTTAACGACTCAGACAAAGGCCTTAGAGATCGTGATGAGGCTGCATGAGACCCCAATGCAGGATCCTAACTTGGGAGTTCGGTAGATCCATGCACAATTGAAAAACTTATGCCTTGAGATGCAGAATCTGAAGTAGGATAGGATAGCCTAACCAGAAGTGCGCGAAGAGGTGTGGTGCGTAAAATGCAAGGGTCACGGTCATGATAAGGACCACCACCCGATGTTTGCAAATTACCTCGCGGGAGGAGGACCGATGCCGTTAAGACTGGAGGCACAAGCAAGACCTAGCGTGACGCCTGCTTTGTGGTGCACCATTTGTCAAATAGGAGGGAAACATGCTATGGACAACTGCCATTGTTACAGAAGTATACACAAAATTCGCAGCAATTGTTCTATAATTTTTGTAGGTCAGTGGGACACGATGAGCGCACTTGTAGAAGCTGTGAGTTAATGATGGATAGAAATCCCACCTACAGAGTTCAGGCTGAAACGTGACCCCTAGACCAGAATGCAGGAGTGGCGCAAATATGATTTCAGGGGCATGGATGAGGCTGAGGTGGAGGAGGACCTGGAAGAGATCGCGGACAACTGATATGCTACAATTGCAGAGGGCTGGGACATTATGCCCCCGATATTACAAACCCAACACGTCCATCGTGTTTGTACTGTACCTTGTTTGATCATGAGACGGAAGATTGTCCTACGCTGATAGCTAGGATACGTGACAAGGGAGCGCTACCACCTCCCCCGACTCAGAATTTGCAGATGATGAGTTCTAAGCCACACAAGGAAGATCTGAATGTGAACATTGTGCTCCGAAGTGGAATCGTGACGGGAGATGATAAAGGCAAACAACCCGAAGATAGTACTTAGGTTCGCAAAGCTCTGGCAAAAGAAGCAGATTTTGATTTGGAGCGCGCTAAGGAAACCTTCATCGAAGCTAAGAAGAGCTTCGCTGATGCCTCCACTTCAGGAATCAAAGATAGACCGGAGTCGGAGATGGACCCATATATGCTTACGACATTCCTGGAAACATGCATGAAGTTACTACGCGACATTAAGGTTGTAAAAGGATTGTAGGAACTCATTAACAGATGCGTTGGGACCGCGCCAAGAGAACCACGCATAGTCTGGAAGATTGGAAAGCATAAGACGAGGACGGGGAGAGAAATGAGGCTAACCATGCAAATTGGAGAATATGAGATGGACCAAGTAATTCTGGATTTAGGATCGGATGCGAACGTTCTGCCGAAGAAAACATGGGAGCATGGGGAAACCTATGCTGCAATGGTCTCCTATTCAGCTGCGAATGGAGAACCGGCAAAAGATAATTCCTATGGGAAGATTGTAGGGAATTATTGTGGATATTGAGGGAGTGAGCATGCTAGCAGAATTTGAAGTAATAGAGATTGTTGATGACATTAATCCCTACCCCATGCTCTTAGGAATTGATTGGGGCACTGACATGAACGAGGTGATTAATCTAAAGAAGTGCAAGATGATTTTTGAAAAGAAGTCACTACGCGTAGTTATACCTTTGGACCCTACTGAAGGATCACGCTATACAAAACCGATGCACAACTATGAAAGTGATGATGGTTTGGACTGCATCTATAAGATAACAGCGCGAAAGTAGGACTGGGTGAATCCCACTACGGATGGACGGCTTGCATGGGAGTGTGAGAGCTCCAATACTTTGGATTCGGATGAGGAAACTGAGCGATGGCAAAATCGGTTACATGAGGTGACCACACTAAATTGTAATATGATGACAATATCGCTATGTTGCGTATCGACAGAAGTAAGGGACCTGCCTACTTATGATGGTTTAAGTGAGGTAGATGTCTTCTGGGATAGATTTGAAAGATAAGTGACGAAAAATCAACACTTCCAGGCTTTGAATTGGGTACTGCGCACTACGCCCACGAGGTGGTATGGTACGCACAAAGGGAGCTTTGAGGATTGGTGCGAATGCAAGAGAATGATGCGCACACGGTTTGGGAAGCTTAGAGTGTGACTGGCAGATAAATACAATTGGCAGGATACTCTGTGCGCATATCTAGCCAGGTGGATGACGACATATGGAAAACAACCTATGCGGATGCGCATGCACTCTGCGCTAAGAGGTATGATCAATAAGCATGTGTTGGGGGGTACAGATGTGCAGTTGGCTCTTAAGGTTGGATAGACAGTATGTGGGAAGAACAATCCCGTAGAAGGTTATCCACGCAAAAGCATTTGACAAAGTGTGCAACGCGTTGAACAAGGTATGAAACACGCAGCAAAGTGGTTGGGACCTGTGCATACTCGGATATACGCCTTTTCGATTGGTTGCTAGAGTAGAGGCCGTAATACCTATGGAGTTTATCATGTCTAGTTCATGCATAATGGCGCTGGCAGGGGTAATAGACCGCAGAGCCCTAGAAGAAAGGATCACGCCATTGGAAGAGCTCAAAGATGAATGATTGGGACTCGATGAGGAGATCCAGCAGGGTGATCTTAGGCTCCAAGAACTCATGAAAAAAAGAGTTCGGTTGAGGGAGAAAAGTGCCATGGCGGAAACAGGAGTCAAGAAACTTGAGGAAGGAATACAGAAGGACTTCCTTGGCCAAAAGACCATGGTCATAAAGCAAGAGGAGCTCTATTACATTGACGATCTTAGATACTACCATCGAGAGTTTATCAGTTTGATGCATTGGATGGGACCTTATGTTATTAAGATCACAAACGGAGGTGCGGTGCAGTTGGTAAAGTTAAATGGAGAACTCTTCCCAAGAAAAGTAAATGGTAGTTAGTTGAAGCCTTACACAGGTGGCCCACCCATCTGACTAGCTGTGGGAAGCATAGTCTTAGTGCTCCAGGTAGCTGAAAGGAAGCGCAGGACTATAAACTACTCTGCCCTAGAGCTGCGCAATGTCAGGACTTCGCTCAGTAGCGAGGTGTCACAGGGTCCGTAACAACGCAAGAGTAGTTGCGCTACAGCGCGGTTTGGCTAGAAAGTGACCGTTATAGTCACTATTCACGATGTGATGCTTGGTTTGAGACCAAATGGAGCAGGCAGTAGGCATTTAAGGCAAACTTCATGGGCTATATTTGGGAAAATCTGCCACCAAGGGAGCATTAATCGACCAAATTTGGGGGGGATAGTCGAATTCGAATTCAAAAGGCGCTATAAATTGCAAAGGGTCGCCCATCAAACAACACTTGGCCATTTGAGAATTGAGCTATTGTGCGCCCAAAGATTCATGAACCCCAATTTGTTCGATCTTTTGAAGTCAAAGGAATTGTTTGAGCACTTACCTGATCCGTTGAGAGATTTGTGGAACAACAATATGGCAGCGTCTGAAGAAGCCATGGATATTGTAGAGATGACCGCTTAAGAGGTCGTGCAGGCCATGATGATAGAAGATGCCCAAAAAGCACCGAGATAGTTGCGTAAATCCTTATATCGTCGTACACGCCGAGGCCCAAGAAAGATAAGCAGCCTATGGTACCGGTGTGCATGTCCCCTAGAAATCCGCTAAGAACTAAATTGACCATGGAAGAAAAGGGGAAGGCAATTAATTTGGAAGTCGATGAGGAGGAGGAAGACCTTGAGGAAATCCTGGTAGAAGAGGAGGAGGATGAAGAAATGGAGGAGGAAACCTAGCGTGCAGACCTTCTGACCAGGCTGACCGAAATGAGAGCAAAAGCTCACTGCAGGCTCCGCTGCTCCCAGATGATATCATTTTTGAAGGAGCGCACTTAGGATGGGTGCCAGTTCTAAAGTTTGAAGATTTGGATCTCACGGACCATGATAAATTCCCACACTTGGAAACCGCATAGCTAATGCGGCTGAAGAAAAACACAGCGGCGAGAGTCATAGAGTTGAAGCCACACAAGTGGTTGCGCAGAGTAGAGAAAGCAAGGTTGTTAAACCTGCTCTGGGTGTCGCATTACCATCGTGCCCCAGTAACTATTTTTTTCATTAGGTAGCTTCTCTTCCTAGTGCATGATGGTTGTTTGTGGCTGGAGGAGCCCATCCCCATCATGGACCACCTAATCCATAGAATTACCCGACTCCCTTGCAAGGGGGAGGACCCAGTGGATATTTCGGACAGTAAGAGTAACGATTTTACCATCTCGGAGGCCATGAAGAAAAAATTCAAGCTGGAGAAGAAGAAGAGTGGGTATGCGATCTCTAGTATCAACAATAATGCGATAAGAGTCACGACACAGATACTGGCTGGAAAGGTTATGCGGGAGTGTCGCGCAGATGAGGTGCCCACGCCGATGGTTGCACTTGTCGTGCAGTGCGCAGAGGGGGTCCATTTTAACTAGTCAAAGTACTTGTGCAAGGAGTTCATGGAGAATTGTCGTGAGGCACATGAATAGGGGAAGACTTTCCACTATGCATGGCTTCTGCTATCCACAGTGTTGGTGGCTTGGGAATTGCCTGAGGACAGCCAGCTCCCAACGATTCCGAAGGATCTTCCGGAGGCAGTGAAGTATGCTTCACTGTGGGCAACTAAAGATGTGCAGAGGTTCAAAGACAGCAAGATATTCTAGGTGTTCATGGATATGAACATCAGAATGGGGATTAACCGCAATCCGTGGTTATCACCCACTGTCTATAATAGTCTGCATAACTTTGCAGAGTTCAAGGCGGACTTCCATCATGTATATATCAGGGTGCGTAAGGACCCTGTGAAGAAATGGACTGAGCTACCTTACCTGGCCACAAACGATGTCATATTCACCGTGCTTGAGTCATGGTCTCCGGAGTGGCGCACTCCCGCCAACTCCACGGTGGAATCAGAGAAGTCTGTTGCACAGAGGAAGAAGGAGGAGTAAAAACTGTCGATGGCACAATTGGCAGAGAAGAGAAGGAACGAAGAAGCAACAACAAAGGCACAGGAGACGTGGGACGCTGCGAAGGTAGCAGAAGAACAACAAAAGGCAGCAAAGAAGGAGCGTGAGGCCCAAAAGTCGCCTTTGCCTGAACAGGATACAGAAACAGAGGAAGGTGGCGTGGACCCATAGACAATGTCCATAGAGCTAAAGCGACAACACCTGAGAGAGAAGATGGAGCCACGGAAGAAGTAGAAAGCCTCCAAGAATTCTTTCGACTAGATCACCCTCACTGAGGGTGATGCAGGAGCATTCACCCACGAGGAAATCATTGTAAATAAATAGACATAAAGGGGTCATGTATTTTTAGGAAATAGCTTTCCTAAGTCTGAAATTAATGTAATTTAGGCCTTTTAATGATTAAATTAGATAATGGGAGGAAATTTTAAGTTCTCTCAAATAAATGAGAACTGAGTGATGAATAAATGACAAGAGTCCAAAGTCAATCAGAACTCTTAAAGCAGTCCACGATTTGAGGGACAAGAGAGAGACTTTAGGAATTAATGGAAGTAGAAGTGGGCAGAAGATTTAGGAGTCAGTACAGAGGATTTAGGAGTCAGTTTAGGATTTACCCCAAATTTAGTTCAACAGAACCAATGTTGGCATATATGTAAGCCTACGGGCAGAGTCAGATGGAAGAGACCACTGATATGGAAAAATAGGCATGTGCGAGACCGAGGAGGCTCGAATGTAATCTTTGCTTTTACATTAATATATTCAAATTTTGTTCCTGACTGTGTCAGTGCATTAGGAAGTATTTCATGAATGATTTACTTGTGAATTCGTAGGCTTTGCAACAGGTTGCAGGCAGAATTCTGAAGGACACAGAGGAATGCAGTTGATTCAGAGGAATCGTAAAAGGATCCTTGAATAAAATTGGAGAAAAGAGTGAAGTTCTAAGGTGGAAGTGAAGTCATATTTACAAATGAGTAAAGCTCAGGAGGGTTCGCGCAATAAAACAACAAGACCAAAGAAGAGCAAACCACAGAAGCACTGAGTTCTAGCGCAAAAACTAAGTGAAAAAGGAAGAATAGAGAAGTGAAGTTCGACACTCAGCAACCGTTAGATCTCGAGGATCAACGGTCTAGATGACATCGCTAAAGAGCAGATAGAATATCGCATCGGCAGATTTAATCATGTAATTTTGGGCCGCGAGTGGAAAACTCAATTTACACCAAAAAAATGAGTGAAAACTTAATCGGAATCGAGTTCCGGATTTGAAGCATTTATAGGCGAGGTTTTATACCATATCGGGTCCGTAAGATCGACGCTTTGAAGTGAAAGGACTTGGCCTGGAGGGTTAGCGAAATGTGATCGCGCGAATAAATCTCAACTGTCGGATCATGAATCAAATCAACAGTCATGATTGGATCGCTAAATCACAATCGGAGGAGTTAGGGCTGGTGGTCAATGGGAATGCCGATGTGCCGATAGCGATAAAGCGCTAGTCGGCGATTGGGGAAGTGGAGTTCGGAGAACACGGAGGAAGAAAGCAGATCCGATGATTTATTATATGTAGTGCATGGGATTTGAAATCCAAATAAATGGTTTTGGAGTGGAGTTTTAATGAAATCCCATATATATATATATATATATATATATATATATATATATATATATATATGTGTGTGTGTGTGTGTGTGTGTGTGTGTGTGTTCTGATAGTCACGTATCGAGAATAAAGGAGTGATGAGGCATATGTGACCCATGAAGAGTCGATAATCGATTGGGATAGAGGTATAGCCTCAGAATCTGTGCCGAAGTCGTACGGAAGTCGAAAAGAAGGTAGGTTTGTGGGCATTTTCTTTGTTAATGGGTTTTATAAGAAAAAGTGCTGAGGAAACATTTATGCGATAAACATATACATTAACCAAGGTTTTGAAAGGGGAAAGTTATATATATGTGATCAAGGGTTTATGGAGGTTGTGAGGTGGTTTCAAGTTCCGATAGGGAAGGTTAACAGAAGGCTTTAAACCAAAGTCATAAACAAAGCTTGAGGACTAGTTTAAGTTCCGATAGGAGGTTTTGGTGAGGTGATTGAGTTCCGATAAAGGAACTGTTATAGAGGGCCTTAACCATTCATGGTTTGAATATTTGACTACTTTGAGAGTCAATTACCTGGGACAGAGATATTTATGCATATTAATGTATACTGTGGGTATGTGCGAGTATTACCTTGCACCATTAGTGGTATCAGAGCAGAAGTTTGTAATCGGAGCAGATCTCTAATCAGAGCATAATTGAAATCAGAGTGGGAAAAGATTTCAGCTAAAGGGAGTTTGCACACAGGAAAAGGTAATGTGCTAAATGATAAAGACTATAGTGGGAGATTGTAGCAGTTCCAGTAGAGGCTTGGAGTAGACAAGAATAGAGGATTTCTTGAAGAAAAGAGAAAGCAAGATTATTTAATGCAAGTTCTGAAGGAAGAGGACTTAGAGGGTAAACTGAGGACAATCCATTCAAAGTGCAGAAGAATGGGTGAAACAAGATCACGCTGAGATCTTGAAGGTGAGGTAATATGTTCTGTTTTAAATTGAGAATGTGTGTTTTTATACTAATGCACAAGTGGCAGCAAGAAAAGCTGTGAGAGAAGAACCAGGTGAGTTCTTGAAGACAAAATAAGGGGAACTCTTTGAAGAAGAAGTTGCAGTGAACCTGAAGAATCCAACAAGAGATTGGACAAAGAGGACAACTGAAGTGTTCTCAAGAGAGAGTGAGAGACTGTAGAAGCCTAGAAGGAGCAAAGGTGTTTCTCAAGAGAAGGTTCCAGACAGAGGACCTATGCTTACCAAAACACTGAGTGAGGAGAGCTTAGTGAGGTAAGATTGTAGCCAAGAGGACTAGCTATAGCAGAGGCTTGTTGCAGATAAGTGAGAAGCTCATGAAGATAGAGGAGAAGAAGATGATTACTGATAGTCATGGCAAAGGTTCAGAGAGAAGCTACAGTAGAAGATATGAGAAGAAGGATGCCAGGAAAATGGCAAGAAGATAAGTCAAGAGTAAATTGACCGGGAAGTTGCAGAGTTAAAATAACAACTGAATGCATTAAGGAGAATGCTTGAGGAACATCGGAGACTAGGTTGGGTCTTGGGGAAAAAGCGAGTGAAGTGGCATGAAATAAAGATAAGACTACATCAAATGCAAGTAAAATGGCTGAAGGAAAAACTCAAGGAAGTTGAGTTAGAAATGGAAGAATCCATTTGTGAACTAGAACAAGGAGAAATTCTGGGAGAGACTGAAGATGAAGACTTGAAGATTGAAACTTCAAGTGAGGCCAAAGGGTCACATGGGTTTAAAACTGACAATTTGTGTATGTATGTAGGTGAAACATGTAAAGAAGGACAATTGGATGATATTGTCATGAAGAAGGAAGAAGCCCAGCAGAATCCAAATTATGTTTTGGAAGAAGATGAGATAGATAGGTCTCATATGCAGTTGGAGGAAGATATCAAGCAACCAAGTGAAGGGCTTGAGGAGATTGAAGAAGAGACTATCAAAGAATTTCTGAATCATATGAATGATTTAGAACAACAAGGAGATATGATGGCTGAACCATCAAGTGAGACCATAGGGTCTTATATTTTTAAAACTGATAGTTTGTATATGATGGCAGATATTGCAGGAGAAAAGCAGCCATTTGAAGATATCTTCAGAGGAGATGAAGATCTAGAAATAAAAGGTGACAAAGAAAACTTTTTAGAAGAGGAGAAATTTGACTACATACAGAAGAAAAGGTCTATGGATGAGTCTATAGAAGTTGTCATGGAGATGAGGAATCAGGATCTTATTATTGTCTCAGAAAGGTAATCAAATGAGTTTGATTAATGTTATTGATGAAAACCAAGTGCAGGAGAATGTTAATGAAGATGATGGGACAAGGATAACTCTGGGAGAAGAGTTACAGAGGGACAGCAAGGCAAAATGTACTGAAGAAGAAGAAACTATGTTAGCTGAAAACATAGTAAAAGATCATCAATTCACCATGATGATAGGCACAGTGGAAATAGCCATGAAAGCTGTTGAGATAGTTAGTGAAGAAGAAGAACATCTACTGAAAGATGTTAAGGAAGAAGAAGTCTATGGGAAAGACTTAGCAAAGGGGGAAAGAACACTAACAAAAGAGTGTTTTGCAGAGGATGAGCAATCTTTAGAAGTTGTCAGAAGTATGGAGAAGTATCTTTTAGAAGATAAAAACTCTGAAATAAAGGAGGATGAAGAATGTCTCTTAAATGAGAGAAACAGTGATTTATTGCAGCAGAAGGAACTTAACAATGCATGGATGTGTGAAGATGTGACAACACAGGAACAAGTTCTTGTGGAAGAAGGAGATGAAGTTCAGTCTGAAGAGCTTATATGTGAAGAAACATTTGATACTGTTGAACCTTATGATTCCCAAACTAATAATTTGCGTGTAAATGTAGAAAACATAAGTGATGATGAAATACATGCAAAGTGTCACAGGGAAATTGCATTGCTGGAATATTTGTTGGAGAATTCAGAGTATGACAGTATGATTGCAGAAAAAGGAGTTCACTACAGTGGACAAGAGCAGGAAGGCATCATTAGGACAGATGGTGTGGAAGAGAGACTAATGGACAGTCTCATGAATTCTTTTGAGAGTTCAAATTAGCATACTAATGTGTTGACAGAGGAGAAAAAAACAGTGCAGCAAACTGAATTGTTGCCAAAGGAAAACAAGGCACAACAGCCTTATGTTTTTAATTTTAACAAGTGTTTTGTGAATGCAGGTTTTGTTGCAATTGCTAGAGGAGATTTGGCACAAGTGAACAGCCAAATAAAAGTGAAAGAAGAGAAATCTATGGATGAACTCAATCCATGGAATAGAGAAGTTAATTTGCTGGAGAAAGTGTTGAACATTCATGATTCAATAATGAAAGAGGGTAAGGATGATAGGGAGGCAGTCAGCATAGGAGTCACAGCAAGCGTTGAAGCAAGAGCAAGCAAACCAAAAGTTGAAGCAAACAAAGCAAAATTCAGTATAAGAGACAGCATAAAAGCAAGCAAAGTAGAAGTCGGCAAAGCAACCAAGGCAAAGGATGAAGTAAGTAAAGAAAACTAGCAGCAGATTGAAGAACTAGTGGACAGCAACAACCTGAAACAAAAAGAAGGAGGCAAAAATATGAAGCAGAATATGGACCAGTCCAAAGAGGTACTGGAAACAGAGATTGAAGAAATGTGGCAATTGATGATAAAGCAGTTGAAATGGAGGAAAATGGTAGCAGCAGGAAGCAAGATCAATAAGAACTTGAACCTGATTGACAAGAAGAAGAAGATGGAGCAAAAGACAGCAAAAGTACAGCAGCAACAAGGGAACAAAGCATGTGGACAGATACAGAAAAAAGTGTGGGATCTAGGAAGACCAAGACCAGAAGACACATGATCAGGAGATCATGAATATTTTCTACTTTGGGAGTCTGATGCAGGAGCATTCACCCAAGAGAAAATCATTGTAAATAAATAGACATAGAGGGGTCATGTATTTTTAGGAAATATCTTTCCTAAGTCTCAAATTAATGTAATTTAGACCTTTTAGTGATTAAATTGGATAATGGGAGGAAATTGTAAGTGCTCTCAAATAAATGAGAACTGAGTGATGAATAAATGACAAGAGTCCAAAGTCAATCAGAATTATTAAAGCAGTACATGATTCGAGGGACGAGAGAGAGACTTTAGGAATTAATGGAAGTAGAAGTGGGCAGAAGAATTATGAGTTAGTACAGAGGATTTAGGAGTTAGTTTAGGATTTACCACACATTTAGTTCAACAAAACCAATGCTGGCATATATGTAAGCCTACGAGCAAAGTCAAATGGAAGAGGCCACTGACATGGAAAAATAGGCCTGTGTGAGACCAAGGAGGCTTGAATGTAATCTTTTCTTTTACATTAATATATGCAGAGTTTGTTCCTGACTGTGTCAATGCATTAGGAATTATTTCATGAATGATTTACTTGTGAATTCGTAGGCTCTACAACAGGTTGCAGGCAGAATTATGAAGGATGCAGAGGAACGGATTTGATTCAGAGGAACCGTAAAAGGATCCTTGAATCAAATTGGAGAAAAGAGTGAAGCTCTGAGGTGGAAGCGAAGTGAGATTTACAAAGGATTAAAGCTCAAGAGGGTTCGTGCAATAAAACAGCAAGAAGACCGAAGAAGAGCAAACCACAGAAGAACTGAAATCTAGCGCAAAAACTAAGTGATAAAGGAGGAACATAAAAGTGAAGTTCGATGCTCAACAACCATTAGATCTCGAGGATCAACGGTCCAGATGACGTTGCTAAAGAGTAGATAGAATGTCACATCGGCAGAGTTAATCATGTAATTTTGGGCCGCGAATGGAAAACTATATTTACACAAAAAATGAGTGAAAACGTAGTCGGAATCGGGTTCCAGATTTGAAGCATTTATAGGCGAGGTTTTATACCATATCAGGTCTATAAGATCGGCGCTTTGAAGTTAAAGGACCTGGCCTGGAGGGTTAGCGAAATGCGATCGTGTGAATAAATCTCAACCTTCGAATCATGAATCAGATCAACGGTCGCGATTGGATCGCTAAATTGAAATCGGAGGAGTTAGGGCTGGAAATAAATGGGAATGTCAATCGAGGAAGTGGCGTCTGGAGAACACGGAGGAAGAAAGTGGATTCGATGATTTATTATATGCAGTGCATGGGATTTGAAATCCGAATAAAGGGTTTCGGAGTGGAGTTGTAATGAAATCCCGTATATCTATATATATATATATATATATATATATATATATATATATATATATATATATATATATATATAGATATATGCGTTCCGATAGTCGCGTATCAGGAATAAAGGAGTGATGAGGCATATGTGACCCATGAAGAGCCAATAACCGGTTGGGATAGAGGTACAACCTCAGAATCTGTGCCGAAGCAGTACGGAAGGCGGAAAGAAGGTAGGTTTGCAGGCATTTTCTTTGTTAATGGGCTTTATAAGAAAAAGCATTGAGGAAACATTTATACGATAAACATATATATTAACCAAGGTTTTGAAAGGGAAAAGTTATATATATGTGATTAAGGGTTTATAAAGGTTGTGAGGTGGTTTCAAGTTCCGATAGGGAAGGTTAATGGAAGGCTTTAAACTAAAGTAATAAACGAATCTTGAGGACTAGTTTAAGTTCCGATAGGAGGTTTTAGCGGGGTGATTGAGTTCCGATAAAGGAACTGTTATAGAGGGCCTTAACCATTCATGGT
>CM062808.1:820586964-820774464 GCA_031772625.1 Pinus tabuliformis | reverse complement strand
GTTTGCTAGTTGTTTTTCCAAATCGAAGGGATGCCCAACAATTCAGTAGATTTACAAGCTTGTCTGAAGATAGAAGAGCTTCCCTGATCAACAATATGGGAAAGTCTAGTAAAACTGGAATTGGTGAGGTAGTGAAGCAGTTCCTGTGGTAATTGATAAGCATTCCCACATCCTTTCCATGGGTCCAAACCAATATGAACCAAATTTCCATTACCAATCTTCTAGGTCAGTCCATCTCTGCTAAATACAAGCGAGTTAAGGACCACCTTCCAAACTGTACAAATGTTTGATCTATCCCAAGAAGGTTGTCAGATCCAATTGAGGGGATTGAGTGGGGATATATACTTTTGGGAGATCACCTTTGCCCAGAGATTCCTAGAGGTAAGAACATTCCACCCCAATTTGGCTTCTAGAGCATTAGCAAATAATTTTATTTCTTCCATACCCAATCCTCCCCATTTTTTTGGGGGGGCAAGAATATCCCATCTAGACCAAGCAAAAATGTGCCCTTCTTGTTTGCCCTTCCATAAGAATCTACAACACAACTATTGTATTCTGTGTAAAATGACCCTCGGAATCCAAGCCAGTGACATCGAGTACACCAGAGTAGATTCCAAAACAGATTTGATGAGGAAAAGTTTGCCAACCCTAGAAAGCCATCTATGATGCCAAATATTTAGTTACCTTTCAATCTTAGCCACAAGCCAAGCGCAATCAACATAAACTTTATTTTACAGGCTTGAGCCGAAATCCCAAATATTTGAGCCCTTCATCAAGGGGGAGAAAGGTGTATGGGAATCATTGTTGTGCTGTGTGGATTTCATTTTAAGTGCATCCAGTAGCATTCAATGTAGATTTGAGATGATTGCATTCCATGACTATAGAAAAACAGAATGATCGGAAAGCAGAGGAGAATGCAGTAATATCACCAATCAATCCATTAAGAAATATGAGTACATCGTCAACAAATAGGAGGTGGGTAAGGATGCAAGTATTTGTGATCTTGATGCCCATCAGTCTGCCTTGTCTTTTTTCCTCTGATATATATCAACTCAACCCTTCCATGACAAGCAAGAAGAGAAGAGGTGAGAGGGGGTAGCATTGTTTGAGGTCGCGCTCAACATGAAAAAATGATGAGGTAGTGCCATTGATAGAACACTGTAAGAGACATTAGTAATACAACACATAATCCATTGAATGAAAGATAAAGGAAAGCCCAGATGAGTCAATAGCATCCTCAGATAGAGCCAGCTAGTGCGGTCAAAAGCCTTAGCCAGATCAATCTTGAGAATCATACCTTTTAGCCTCTTTGTTTTGATGGAGTGTAGGACCTCTTGTGCAGTACCAACTGCTTCATGGATCTTCCTGTGGTTGAGAAAAGCAAATTGTTCATGGGATATAAACTCTGATAAGATAGGCTTGAGGCAATTTACTATGATCTTTGCAATGATCTTGTATATGCAGTTGCAGAGTGAAATAGGCCGGAAATCGTTGAAAGTTTGAGGATCATCTGATTTGGGTATAAGTGCAATAAAGGTATAGTTGAATGCATCATACATTCGTCCCCCCATCCTGCATTATTCAATTACATGTAGGAGATCATTTCCCAATACTTCAAAAAATGCAAGATAAAATTCAATCAGCCAGCCATTCGGTCCAGGGCTTTTGTCCTTCTTAAACCATTTAAGTGTGCCTTCCAGTTCCCCCAAAGTAACAATTAGATCAAGGTCCTCGACCACTTCATTATTAACAAACCTAGGGAAAAATCCAACCACCTTGATGATCCCTGTGAGATTGGCATCCTATGTAGCTTTGAATAGCCGACTAAAATGAGAAGTACTGAGGAAATCCAATTGGTGGAAGGACTTTACCTGTTGGCCAATATCATCCACCAGATGCCAGATGGTGTTGATAGTTTGTTGTCCATTTGCAAACAATGGTAAAACTTTGTATTATCACCTCCTGACTGTAACCAAATGACACGACTCCAAATTCTCTAGGTTTCCTCTCTATCCTTCAAAATTTTGTTTTGGTCTGCTTCAATTCTGATAATTCGAGACAAAACCACGACCATCCATGTCCCCAAAATTAGCAAGTTCCACTTCAATTTATTTTAGAGACTGATCATCCTTGTAACTTTTTTCCCTGGCCAATCAATGTTATCAATGTATCTCCTTTGTCAAGAATTCTCCATAATGACTATGGACAGTCGCTTTTTGCTTGAGATGGAGCATATTTTTGGCAAAATCGTCATAAATAGATTGACTAGGTGTAAGAGGGTGAGCCTTCCAATAATCAGTGACCATTTTCATGTATCCCTCATCTTTGATCCAAGTGGAATTGAATTTGTAGGGGCCTTTAGGCTTACAATCAACACAAGCAAATTCTAGGTAAATGGGAGAGTGATCAGATAATCCACCCAATCCCACTCAATGTTGATATAAATAAAGGTGGTCCAAAAGAGGGTCTTTGACAAGGAATTTGTCTAACCTCCTGGCAAGCGTAGCATCTCCAGTCCTCTGATTAAGCCAGGTAGGCTGCAACCGTGCCAAGGGAATATCAAAAAGATGATGATCCTCCAACAGAGAGTTGATATTATCAAATAGAGGGTCAAGTTGTGCATAATGTCCCCAAGATTCTGCATGACCAATAGGTAAATTAAGGTCACCCCCAAGGATGATATTGTCATCTTTCATATATGAATGATTTAGGAGCTTGTTCCAGAAATGTGCCCAATTGATGCAGGGACCATATACATTGATAAGTCTTAGCTCCTTCCCGAATTCAGAGGAAAAAATATCAGTGCTAATGATACCCTCCCCTCCCCAAATATTTAGCAGTTTGACAACCCGAGGATTGAATCCCAAAGCCAGGCCAACATATCGCCCACAAACATCCAACGCATTAAAATGCCAGCCCAGGATGAGGGGCCTGTTAGCTCTGCTATGCAGCGCTGACTTTCTAAGGTCAGAAAGAAGCATGGTCTGTTTGGTTGTGTCCAAAGGGGGCTCACATTAGTCACTTTTCCCTTTCTTCCTTCACCCCGCTCACCTCCAAACCTTTCACATTCCCTAAAGAAACCTTCTAAAGTCCGACAAAATCCCCTTTGGCCCTAGCTCTAAGCGCAAAGTCAAACCAACCATAAAACCTTACCCATATGCCCTCATGTGTTCATAAACCCCTCATCGCTTTCCCGCCATTGATCATTCCCCAACAATCTAACGGCCCACATCTCACCTGATAAAGATGACTTGCTTGACCAATTTTCACCGTTAGATGCATCTCTACCCAATCCGACGGTCTTCGCATACATCGCGTCGTCAACTTGATCGAGCGATAGCGCGCGATGAGAGCGGTTTTTCTCTCTCATCCACTGCTACGTGTCGATCATTGAGTGGAATCGCTCGGCCCCGAGCATTTACCACTTAGCGCCCGAAAGCGGTGCGATGAAAACCGTTACCGCCTGACCAAACCGCCCTCGCCCATTAATTGCCCATGCAACTCCGTCGCCTGATCTATCTGCCGAAGATCCAATGACACTAACGCACCTCGTCCCCACCTCGGTCTATAGCTTTCGCCAAACCATCTTCACCATTCATCTCCCCAATCCGACGGTTGTTCTTCTCACTCGCCAAATCGTCCACCTACCCATGCATTCCACGTCCTATGACCATTCTGTTGCCCGAAGAAGGAGATAACCAGCTCTGCCAGCATCAATTACAGTAATATCCCCAACAACCATATTTAACATAAAGCATGGCCAAAGGAGAAAAGGACACAACACGACTCTATAACCGAATTTATCAGTCATGGACTCCACTGGTACGAGCACTCCAACCACCTAAAGGACAACACAACACCTGAACATATCAAATTCACCCACTGAAACAAGCAACCTCATTCAAAGACTCCATCAGGTAGTTAAATGCAGTTGGTGATCAATTATGACCCCCCATACCTAAACAGCCAATTTCCATTGTAACGAAAACTTATAAATATCCAGGAGCAAGATGTAATCAAGGTTGGCATTTGATGTAATGTTCAACATCTGGAGATTGTAGACATTTTGTCACTTGCAGCGTCTCATCTTCATTTTCAGCGAATACAAGCTTCTTTTGTTGTTAAAGGCTCACTGTCCATTTTCCTCTGTTCTAAGCTTGTGCCTGATATGATGTGTTCTTGATCTCTTGATGTTTAGCACTAGATAACTGTCATCTTATCTCTGTGTTAGAATCTAGAATACATCACTGAATAGGTTGCTCAGGTTTCTTTCTATATAATGCAGAAGAGTCCTCATCCTATCTTTGCATTAATAGATTAGATTTGTAGGTTTCTGTACTAGTTGCAGCCGACCATCACATGGTCTTGTGTATCTTCTAGTGTGGTTAGTATTCTCCATATTCACCTAATATCTAAACGGTGAGCATTGGTGGTCTAAAACCTTGTAGTCTAAGGGTGTTCATTCATGTCTGGAGTGAAACAAAGTAGAAGTGGTTATCTGGCTTGAACCAAACCATCATTCCTTCCATTAAACCTTGCAACAATAGTTGAATTTATATGTTACCAGGCATCTCCGAGCTACAACCTAGGAGAGTTTCTTGGAATCCTAACATAATTGGCGCCATTTCCGGGGAGAGGAGATTGAAGCTCAGCTTCCCTGGGAGAATGACACAGATCCAACTTTGATGATAGACAAAGTCTGGACACATTTCTGGTTGTAATCATCTGTCTGGTGACTCTACTGGAGGACCAACATTTTGGTGACTCCACATCAATGTTTTGGCTCAGTTTGTGAGACATACTTAGAGAAATCCTCAGAAATCCCCAGCTGACCCAGTACCTGACCCTGAGAATATTGTCAAGCAGAGAAAGACATTACAAAAAGGAGCATTAGGACCAGGTAAGCATAAACAATCTTATGTATCTCTGCAAGAAAGGCATGTAATTGAGCATGCACATGTTAAAAACATAGAGCCTAGCACTATCAGTGAAGAAATACTCTTAGAGATTCATAAAGCTCCTTGTTCAATAAGTTCCCCTTTGGATCTCAGTCCAAATAAAACCTCCCCGATAGTCCATCAGTTTCCTTCAGCCCCGTCATTCATTTCTTAGCTTCCTATCATCCAAACTGCCAGTACCCTTCCATCTACCCCAGTCATGGCAGGTCCACAAGCACCCACGAAGATGGAGAGAATCATAGTTGCTTGGTATGGACCCTTGGTCCTGCCTATTCCTTTGAATGCCATGCCTGCAGGAGAATATCAAAAATACATGCCTAAGTTCACTGGTACAAAGGGAGTAACAGCCAAAGAAGACCTTGAGTATTTTTATAGCTATGCTGATAACCTAGATATCAGTGAAGATGATGTGTGGATGAGAGTATTTGTCCAAAGCCTTGATGGAGAGGCTAGAAAGTGGTTCAGAGAGCTGACCCATAGGTCTATAGCATACATTGAAGCATTAGATGATGTGTTTTTAAAGCATTGGGGAGATAAGAAAGACCTGTTATACTACCATACTGAGTTTGGCAACCTGAAAACGGAAAATGGGGAGTCATTGGCTGACTTTAATAAAAGATTCAATCATATGTATAGCAAGATACCAGCCGAAGTGAAGCCCACCCACACCTCTGCAAAACTCACCTATGCCAATGCCTTTGATTATGATTTCTGTCTGCTATTAAGAGAGAGAATATGTGCTTCTCTAGCTGAAATGCAAGATGCAGCCTTGGAGGTCGAATCCAATATCATGGCTGCAGAGAAACTCAAAGGACATGTTGATAGAAGGAGGCAGAGAGGTGAGTCTTCCTCTTCCTCCTCATCTTCAGATCCCAAAATGGACAAAATGTCTAAAATGATAGAGTCATTGGCTGCTGAAATCTCCAAGCTGAAGGTTGAGCAGAATCCTGGGAAAGCAAGGCTTCCTAATACATTTGCTCCTAGAAATCCAAATCCATACAAAAGAGAAAATGAACAATTGCAGATCATTCAGAGGGGCAAAGAGGCCAGTGAAGAACAAAGGGTTAAGACTCCTTTCCAGAACGTAGTCATGGAGGAGGAGCAGTTTGATGAAGAGGATGAGATTCACTGCATGGAAGACAAGGGAAGTGCTTCCTTTTTTACATTAGCTGCCTATGAGGATTCAATACTCAAGGACCAAACTAGTCAAGAGTGGGACAGAGAAGTTGTTCTATAGACTGAAGACTAGCAAAGATATAATTTGAGGTCAAGAATGAGTAATTTCAAAGAAAATCCTGCCCAAAGAGTTGTTGCGCCCACAGAGTAGCAGATCAGCAAGCAGAAGTGACCGACAGCTAATCCCACCATCCTAAAAGCACCAGCTCAAGAGGTAAGAGGCCCTGATAAGTCTCCTTCCCCTCTCAGTTTTGAATCAGAATTCCAGAAGTTAAAAATATATGTACCTCTGGTAGAACTTGTAAAGAGTGAGGTCTTTAAGAAGCCCATCCTTGATGCCCTTGAGCTAAACGCCACAAAACATCCAATGACTATGTGAATTTACAAGATGATAAACCTGCAGTTGTGCTTAGCCTAATGGTTGAACCTGCTGATGACCATTCCCCATCATTTTATGTCTCCTTGACCATTCATGACAAAATCCTCCACAATTGTCTGTTGGACACAGGTGCCAGCCATAATCTGATGCCCAAAGTTGTAATGGAAGAGTTAGGCCTCGATATTACCAGACCTTATCATGACTTGTTCTCCTTTGATTCGAGGAAGGTGAAATGTATGGGGTTAATCAAAGACTTAGCTATCACCCTAACTCAGCTGCCCATGAAAAGCGTGATGATGGATATTGTGATAGAAAATGTCCCCCCTAAGTTTGGTATGCTACTTTCCATAGGGTGGATTAAAAGGTTGGGTGGGACATTGCAAAATGACTTATATTATGCCACCATCCCAGTTTTTGGAGGAGAAAGCAAAAGACTATACAGGGAATCCCTACTGGCCTATATCATCAGTGATGAGAAGAATCCCACTAATCATCCCATTTACACTATGGACACTGGTTTTGGAGCATGTATTCTCCAAAATGAAGAATCCCATAGGGCCTCGGTGCAGCTCAAGAGACCAGTATGTCAGGCCATGAAAGAGGAGGGGACACAAGCTTGGGATATGTTCTTTGATGGAGCCTTTTCAAAGGAAATTGCAGGAGCAAGAGTGATGCTGGTGTCTCCAAAACAAGAAAGCACACGTATGTATTTTAAACTGACTTTTCAGGTCACTAACAATATAACAGAGTATGAGGCTCTGATATTGGGCTTAAACGCTGCCAAAGACATAAAGGTGTTTGAAGATGTTGATCTCATCATATTCAACAAGTGAACAAAACGTTCAAAGCAAGGCACCCAAGGTTGAAAGCATACGGAGATGAGGTATGGAGACTCAAAGACTCTTTTGACAACTTTTGTATCTCATATATCCCTAGGGTAAAAAATCAGCTTGTTGATTCCCTTGTTGTGTCTGCTAGCATGTTCATCCCTCCCATGCCCCCTAGATTGGCTTATCAGGTCTAGGTAAAATATAGACCATCCTTGCCTGATAATGTTTGGCACTGGAAAGTTTTTGAGGGTGATGATGAAGTAAATAGGTTTCTGCAAGCCATTGATGAATTCTCTGAAATGCAAATTGATTAAGAGAAGGAAACCTTGGAGGAACGTCCCCAGCCCCAGCTAAGGAACAAAATTGGCCAAAAGAGCATTGTACAGTTGCCTAGCAATCATATACCTAAAGGGCCAGTGCCTCTAGAGAAGTTGTTTGACCATAATGATGTGCCTTATAAGATTGCCCAAAAAGAAAATAAATTTGGAGTCCATAGGCATAACATAGGGAGTCCAGATCATCTAAAATATATAAATCTGTCCACCTATTTGTCTGCTGCCCAAAGTTCTGAGTACTGCACCTTAATGAAGCACTTTGTTGATGTCTTTGCCTGGGAATATAGCGACCTTAAAACTTATGACAAAAATATCATCCAGCATAAAATTCCATTGGAGAAAGACACCATTCCTTTCAAGCAGAAGCTGAGACCCATGAATCCTTTGCTCCTCCCTCTGATTGAAAAAGAAATCAAGAAGTCGTTGGCTGCCAAAATCATAGTTCCTCTGAGATATTCAAAGTTTATAGCCAACTTGGTAGTGGTGAGGAAGAAAAGTGGAGAAATCAGGCTGTGTGTTGATTTCAGGAACCTAAACAAATGCTCTAAGAAACACAACTATCCCCTGCCAAAGATGGAACATTTGCTACAGAAAGTCTCAGGGGCCAAAGTTATGTCTCTCCTGGATGGATTTTTAGGGTATAACCAAGTTGTTGTACATCCAAATGACCAAGAAAAGACTGCTTTCACCACTCCTTCGAGAACTTTTATGTACTCTAAGATGCCCTTTGGGCTCATGAATGTTGGGGCTACCTTTCAGAGAGCCATGGATATAGTGTTTGTAGGAGAGAAGGATAAGTTTGTCCTTGTCTACCTGGATGACATAACAATATACTCCAGCAGCCATCAAGATCATTTGCAACATTTGAAGAAGGTGTTTCTAAAGTGCAGAAGGTTCGGGATATTAGTGAATCCCAAGAAGTCACAATTTGCTTTAGAAGAGGTCAAGCTTCTAGGGCACATTGTTTCTGCTGCAGGTGTCAAGATTGACCCAGAAAGAGTGAAAGTGATACAGACCTTGTCTGTCCCAAGATCAAAAAAGGACATCCAATCCTTTCTGGGAAAAATAAATTTTGTAAGGAGGTTTATTCCTAATTTTGCAGAATTGGTAAAACACATCACCTCTATGCTGAAAAAGGGATCAGAGATCAAATGGACTGATGCAGCAATAAGATCTTTTGAAGCCATCAAAAGAGCTATTATGGAAGCCCCCACCTTGATCAACCCATACTATAACAAGGAGTTCCATATCTTCTCCTTTGCTTCTGGCGACACCCTTGCAGTAGTCTTATTGCAGAAAGATGATGGGGATTCAGAGCATCCAGTTGCATTTTTCAGCAAAACCTTAAGGGATGTCAAACTAAGATATGATATTATCAAGAAACAGGCATATTCTCTTATCAAATCTTTAAAGGCTTTCCGAATATACATTCTGCACTCCAAGGTAATTGCATATGTGCCCTCTACTTCAGTAAAGGATGTCCTAACGCAGCCAGATGTTGATGGAAGAAGGGCTAAATGGATTGCAAAGCTTATTGAATTCAACATAGAATTGAAGCCCACCAAGCTTGTCAAGGGCCAGGGCCTTGCTCAGCTGATGGCTGAAGAAAATTGCAAAATGCTTGACATAAACTGCATGGGTACAAATTCAGAGGATGGACAGACAGAAGAAGCAATAGTAGGACAAGGACATGACTGGTTGTTGGCTGAAAATCTAGCTTCTTGTGAATGGTATTCTACAATAGCTAAATTTTTGCTGAAGCTAGAAGTTCCTCCAGGCCTTAGTTCAAGCCAAGCTAGGACTATTAAGCTCAGAACAGCAAAGTTCTGTATTCATGAAAACTTGCTTTATTGGAGGGATCCATCTAGAATCCTTTTAAGATGTCTGGATAAAGAAAAATCTGTGGAGTTCATGCATCAGTTTCATTCCAACCCCTGTGGAGGACATCACTATTGGGAAACCACAACCCATAAGATCCTCGGAGCTAGGTATTATTGGCCCACTCCGTTTTCTGATGTCTTTTCATTTGTAAGATCTTGTGACAAATGCCAGAGGTTTGAAGGAAAACAGTAGTTGAAGTCCTTACCCTTGAAGCCAATACATGCCAGTGGCCCTTTCCAGCAATGGGGCTTGGATTTCATAGGGGAAATTAATCCACATTCTAGTGGCTAGCACAGATGGATCTTAGTAGCCACTGACTACTTCACTAACTGGATTGAGGCCATCCCTACTAGGAAAGCTGATCACCATGTTGTCATGAATTTCTTGACAGAAAACATTTTCACCAGGTTTGGCTGTCCACACAAATTAGTTATAGACAATGCAGCAACCTTCAGGGCAAAAGAGTTGGTGGACATGTGTGACTCAATGGGCATTAAGCTAGTGCATTCCACCTCATATTACCCTCAAGGTAATGGTCTAGCAGAATCATCCAATAAGAGCCTAATAAGGATAATCAAAAAGCTGCTGGAAGACAACAAAAGGAACTGGGATTCCAAACTAAAGTTTGCATTGTGGGCTGACAGGGTGACCACCAAGAAATCCACAGGGAATTCTCCATTCAAGCTGGTATATGGCACTGAGGTTGTATTCCCAATCCAATTGACCCTCCCTATGGCCAAGTTCTTGCAGGAAGAGCAGAATGAGGAAAATGACATGGCAAAGAGGATTAGTGACTTAGCTGAAGTGCATCAAATCAGAGATCAATTGATTAAAAAATCTGCAGCACATCAAAAGAGAATCAAGGAAGCCTTTGACAGAAAGGCAAATATGGACAATTTTCAAATTGGAGACGTGGTTCTTAAATGGGATGCTCTGATGGAAAATAAAGGCAATCATGGGAAGTTCGATGCTCTGTGGACTGGACCTTTTTTCATTGCTCAGGTCCAGGGGAACAACACTTTCATGCTGCAAAATATGGAAGGAGAAACAGTTTTTGATGGCCTAGTCAATGGGCAATTTTTGAAAGTTTATGTTAATTAAGACCTTTAGGCCTCAACATTGTAAATATGTTCTTTTTACAAGTCTTAGTGTAGGCTTAATTAGACTCCATGCCCAATGGAACACTAAGAAATATTGTTGATCTTGTTTTTGTATGAAATGCAGTGGTCTACAGTTCTTGAAACCTCACAGGGAGGCTTTCATCCCCAGAAGGAGCTAGTGTTAGCTCTGTTATGCAGTGCTGACTTTCTAAGGTCAAAAAGAAGCATGGTCTGCTTGGTTGTGTCTAAAGGGGGCTCACATTGGTCACCTTTACCTTTCTTCCTTCACCTCGCTCACCTCTAAACCTTTCCCATTCCCTAAAGAAACCTTCTAAAGTCCGATAAAATCCCCTTTGGCCCTAGCTCTAAGCGCAAAGTCAAACCAACCATAAAAACTTACCCATATTGTTATAGCTCCAAATCTCACTCTTATGGTTTGTGATGCTGCACTCATGGCCTAGGGCAACTCCTCCTTCCAGACCTGGTCCTAAAATTTAAAAAACAGTGTTTTATCCCTTATACGCGACATTGCCCTGAGTTAAACGCGTGTATATGCGGGTCTGTGTATACCCAACCCGCGTATATGTATTAAAACACTTAAAAAAATATAAAACTCCTTAATTTCGGGCGGAGATCGCGGGTTATACCTACTGATCACCTGTTAGTGCCCGTGGCCCAACTGTTCCCAACCAACTCCCAACTAAAAAACTACTTTGGGAGAGGTATAAAAAGACCTCAATGGGAAGGCCTAAGGGAGGAGAGAAGAGAGAGAAAGGTTATTATGCTGAAATTTTTTCCCCTGACCAGGTCTGAAGTTTCTTGGACTTCTGCACTTCCCATTTGTACAGGAAACCCTTGTTTCCTTGTGTGTTGATGTTCATCCACTACTTATGACATCATGGAGTAAGTCATGGAAGGAGTTTGTTAAAGGCTTGAGGCTTGAATGGATCCGGAAGGAAGCTTTGCTTGGAGCCTGCTAAAGGTGACTCAGGTGAAATTATTCCTTTTCTATACTTTATTTGTCTATAATAAAAGAAACACATGTCTTGGTTCCTGATATGAATCTTCTTTATGTTTATGATATTCATGTTAGAATTCATATGTGTTAGGTTGTTTATATTTCATAACTAACTACCTTTCTTTATAACATGAAGATGGTTTATTTATAAGTTTTTTTCCATATACTGTTGTGTTCTTTGGAATTGGTTGTTTTGTAGGACAAAGGAGCAAGAGGAACTTGAAGAAGGGTTTGGACCCTTGAGGACCTTCTCAAACGTAGGACCTAAGGTACGTTCCCTTATCCTAAAATTTGCTTATAATAGCATAATGGTTGTGTGAATGTGTGTTTCTATGTATAGACAACTTTCATTCTGCTAGGGTTTCAACCCAAAAAGCCCTAGGGGAACAATTCCCTCAACACATATGCCCTCATGCACTCATAAACCCATCATCGCTTTCCTGTCGTTGATCATTCCCTGACAATCAAACAGCCCACATGACACCCAATAAAGGTGACTCGCTCGACCAATTTTCACCATCAAATGCATCTCCGCTCGATCCTACGGTCTTCGCATACATCGCGCCATCAACTTGATCGAGCGATAGCGCGCGATGAGAGCGGTTTTTCTCTCTCATCCACTGCTACGTGTCGATCATCGAGTGGAATCGCTTAGCCCCAGGCATTTACCACTTAGCACCCGAAAGCGGTGCGATGAAAACTTTTACCGCCCGACCAAACCGCCCTCACCCATTAATCGCCCGACGACCATCCGATCTGTCCACCAAAGATCCAATGACACTAACGCCCCCCATCCCCACCTCGGTCTATAGCTTTCACCAAACCATCTCCATCATTCATCTCCCCGATCCGACGGTCATTCTTCTTGCTCGCCCAAATTGTCCACCTGCCCATGCATTCCACGTCCTATGACCATTCTGTTGCCCAAAGAAGGAGATGACCAGCTCTGCCAGCATCAATTACAGTAATATCCCCAACAACCATATTTAACATAAAGCATGGCCAAAGGAGAAAAGGACACAGCATGACTCTGTAACCAAATTTATCAGTCATGGACTCCACTGGTACGAGCACTCCAACCGCCTAAAGGACAGCACAACACCTGAACAGATCGAATTCACCCACTGAAACAAGCAACCTCGTTCAGAGACTCCATCAGGCAGTTAAATGCAGTTGGTGGTCAATTATGACCCCCCCATACCTAAATGGCCAAGTGCCATTGTAATGAAAACTTATAAATATCCAGGAGCAAGATGTATTAAGGGTTGGCATTTGATGTAAGGTTCAACTTCTGAAGACGGTAGACATTTTTCACTTGCAGCATCTCATCTTCATTTTCAGTGAATACAAGCTTCTTTTGCTGTTAATGGCTCACTGTCCATTTTCCTCTGTTCTAATCTTATGCCTGATATGTTGTTTTCTTGATCTCTTGATGTTTAGCACTAGATAATTGTCATCTTATCTCTATGTTAGAATCTCGAATACATCACTGAATAGGTTGCTCAGGTTTCTTTCTATCTAATTGAGGAGAGTTGTCATCCTGTCTTTGCATTAATAGATTAGATTTGCAGGTTTCTATACTAGTTGCAGTCAGCCATCACATGGTCTTGTGTATCTGCTGGTGTGGTTAGCATTCTCCATATTCACCTAATATATAAACTATGAGCATTGGTGGTCTAAAGCCTTATAGTCTGAGGGTGTTCATGCATGTCTGGAGTGAAACAAAGTAGAAGGGGTTATCTGGCTTGAACCAAACCATCATTCCTTCCATTAAACCTTGCAAAAATAGTTGAATTTATATGTTACCAGGCATCTTCGAGCTACAACCTAGGAGAATTTCTTGGAATTCTAACAAGACCTCAAGGGCGGGGATGATCAGATTACAAGGAGAAATTGTTTCCTAAAAAAAATGATGTCCACCATATCTGTCTCAATCAAACGTCTTGTTGACAGTGCTGGACCCGCCAACATTCAGGGGATCACCCCAATATGAAGTCCCAACTGGACCTCACACCATTTGGTGTGGGATTCCCATGCGGTATGATGGCCCGGTTGCCATTGTCTTAAGGATTTCCCTCAACTCTTGCATGTCAGCACAGGAGAGTGGTTCGCATTGTCTTCGAGAAGTGAGTTTTGCGTGCCTAGTGAGTGTAAGTGTTGTTATCACTCAGGTTGTCCCTTGGCTCCTTAAGGGATACGGCCGAGGTAACCACAAACCAATCTTTGGGCTGCAGGTTGTTGTGGGGAAAAGTATCCAACATGGAATGACCCTATCCCACTCTAAGGGTGATAGTTCCTTAGCAACAGCTGAAGCAAAGCTATCTAAAGTTACTTCTTTATGACATGCAAGAGATAAAAGGAAGAGATCCACTTACCGATGTCTTGCGCAAATGATCGATCCAATCTCCTCTATTTGCCGCTTGCTCCCAACTCCAAGTCTTCTCACGGGCCCAGCTACACGAGATCCTGCAAACAAGACAAGAAAAGGAAACTACAAGAAGCATGCATTCATAATTGATTCAAGGATTAGCATAAATCAAATACGCAAGTAAGACAATACACCATTGAAACACATGCGAATAGAAGAACCTCAAATGCTTTATTAATATAAGGAAGTAAGGTTCAGGCGGTGATACAACCATAAGAGGCCCAATCCAGCATCACCTTCCCGACAGAAAGAAATCTCCTCTTCACCTCCCTCAAGCAATCACCCAATACTCTCAACTGTAAACCAACAGCAATTCTTTGCACAAAATTCCGGCCTCTAGATCCCATGGGATGAGATCCTTATATAGAGTTTTGGAGTGAAGATAAGTCAGCTTGATGCGTGACTTGTTGTCCTCTTCAACTCCAGTTGTTCTTCAGTCCTTGAGTCCACTCGGAGTTTCTACCTTCCACTTGGAGTTTTAGAACCTCTTTACTCATCATTAGGCGAATCTTCTGATCCAAGTGTCATTTTGGAAGCTTCCTGGGCACTGGCACATTGAGAAAAGATTCCTCCACATGTCAACGTACGCCCAGCGCAGGTAGCCTTTGTTGCACTTGCTATGCAGCGCAGGTACAAACAATGTAAACTTTGAAACGGGAACTATAAACTCAAAACGAGAACTCTGGCCCAAAAACCCCAAAAAAACCACAAAAACAGTGCTCAAAACGAAAAGTGTGTATACTGGAACGATGTTTTTTTTTTTTAGGTGTCAATTTTGCGGTTGTTTTAAAAATGGCAGTGACTACGAAATTTTCTACGAAATTTTCCTGCAAAATATAGCTTCAGAAAAAAAGTGTTGATACTGGAATAATGATTTTTTTTTTTAGGGTCAATTTTCATACTTTTTAAACAATGCTAATAAAACCAATTTTTTATGTCTCAAACAAAGTTAACTTTTAAGGAAAAACACATTAATGTTTCTGGTAGAATATCATTTTTCTTTCTTAAGTATAAATTTAACATGTTTTCAACCACAAAACTAAAAAAACATGACATTATGAACAAATTATTTCACTGAATGAATTCAAAAGTCTTTATTTGTACACTGAATAAAAGAGACATTATATCTCTAATTTGATATTGCATTGTAGATATTTAAACAATAAGATTTATCATACTTAAGACATAATCCAACAACATAAAAATGCTTCATAACTTCTCATTTAACAAAATATGGAAAACATCCATTTTATTTGAAGATACGATGCATACATCAGTTATATAAACTGTCTTAAACAATTATTCAAAATCACTCATATTTTCTTGCACACCATCAGAATTCACATCTTCAGATGAGTGACTGGATGCTGACGAAGATGTTCCATATTCTTCTCTGTCATCAACTAGTGCCCCATCTGAGTCCACATGCATGCCCAAGATTCCAGGTTTCAAAAGTCTTCTAGATCTACGACTGGTTTCAGCAGAGTCCCATGTCAACATTGTTCCTTCTGGTAACAACCTTTTCAGAATCTCTGTCGTCTTGAAGCGAAGAGTTCCTCTCTTTGTTAAATTGAAGTCATAAACAAGTATGTCAACATCCTTCAATTGTAATATGTCTGTGCGGCGGCGATTTATATTTGTACCCTTTCTTTTTCTTTTTCCACCATTTTTTTTGTCAACTACCATCTCTGGGTTATACACACCATTGAATGGGTGTGTATTTGTGGCATACCAATGTACTTCAACAACTGTAACATCCTCATTTTCTGTAAAGACCTTTAAAACTTTAGCAACCCAAAATGGATAGCCATTGGGATCTCCATCTGCTAGCACTGCAATCATGCAACCCTCCTTAATATCCTGTACTGAACCCCTATAAAGGTCTTCCATGGCTTCACGTTGTGCACGAGATCTTCTGGAACCTATATACATCTCTCTTTCCTCTGCCTGTGAAGAATTAATAATACCCTGAGATTGTTGTTGTTCAACAATGTTTACTTCCTCATGTTCATTCGACACATTTTGTGGCCAAATAAATGGATTTTTCAAAGGTATATCTTCATTTATTGTTGTCGAAATGAGATCACTTTGATTATTGAAAAACGACTCCCACCAAACTGAATCAGCAATGTCAAAGTACTCATATGTATATCTAATACATTTTTTAATTTCTTCCAGGCAATCAGAAGATCAAAGCATTTCCTTATTGAAAAATCAGGAGATCAATTTTCCTAAATACTCTTGAGATTAAAACCTTAAAGAAAAACAAGCTATTCATTCAGATCTAGAGAGTAGATACGAAAAGAAATCATGGGATGAAGTCAAACGCAAGCTCTAAATTATTTATGCAGCCTAATCATAAAAATAAAAAACCATACAAACTGACCAGCAGGTGAACCTGGGCATTCGAGTGTCTAAAGAAACTTATTTGTCGAAGGAACATAAGGCCCAATTATTCTATTTGCCCAAGCCATAATTTTGTTGAAGAAAAATATAATTTTGCAAAAGATTGATCAAAACCCTTGAACATAAAGTTCCCTTTCTCAGAAGTCGAATTCATTTCCAATTGTTAGGCCGTGTGGAGGGCTAGTTTTCTTTTGGACCAAAGTGTCTTCTCCATGCTAGATTGAGACCGAACACATCAATTGGCAAAGGGATGAGACGCATGAGAGAAGGGAGCTGCTAAAGGCGTACTGTAATACCAAGTTTTCATTTGCCAACACTGATTTTTAGAAGCCACGGGTGCAAGACAAAGTCAAGCCACGAATTTGTTGTAGATACGCCAGGAAGCGGAGCAGAGGAATTGAGGATGAAAAAAAAAATGGAGGAGCCGAATCAAGTAATGGTGGAATTTATCTCCATCACGTGACAACGATCTGGCTGATCCACGTTCCGAGAAAAATAATTAAGGAGTAGCGTAGGTCAATTTCTGGGAACCAATTTAATAATCAGACAGACTATATACATGAGTGTTTGAATTTAATAATAATGAGTTTTCTTTTTTTTGCACTATTGTAATCTAATGAGTTTTCTTTTTTTTTGCACTATTGTAAACAAACAAACCATTATGGCTTACGATCGCCGGTCGGGCGGCGCAGGGGTGGCGCTGCGGTGCGCAGCGCCACCCCCGCGCCGCCCGACCGGCGGCGGGTCGATTCCGGGAATCGACCCGTCATGATCGTAAGCCATAATGTGATAAGAGTGGCACGCTAATTATAAGAGTGGAAGCTAGCGTGCTTGATATAATTAACTACCGTAACAATAAACAACGGCAATCTAAGAGTGTGAATTAAGATGAGAAAATGGTATCACTACATAATATTTCTCACGTGCTTTCCTCTTAATTCGTTCTGTTTTTTCTACCTATACCACCAAGAACTCGTGCAAATGGACGATTCATTATCCTCACGGTTCGGATATTCGTCCTCGTTTTCATACATGACGCTCGAGAAGGCAACCCACAAAGAAACAAAAACCTCGTCCTCTTATTTGTTCATACTCCTCAGATTACTAGTTGATACGAAACACGATTCACTAACCCCATTCTCCTGTTTCTTGTCCTTGTTTTCACCTGACGTAGAAAAAAAAAGCACCCAGCGGGTAACCAAGTGCATTATTCTGAGCAAAAATTGTGGTACTGAAGTTTTCCCGGGAGCTTGGTGGAGCCAGGAGATCAGATTCATGAATGTTGAACATTGTGAAAACTAACATGCGGGTACCCGCTCTGGGAGGTTCATAGTCAATCACATATAACAGCGGCAATCCTAATATTGCAGCACAGAGAAACAAACATATTCCTGACGGTTAACAAACATGTTTGATATATGGATAAATTTCATGGTCAAAGAAAGAAACGCAACCATCATACCTGCAACATTCTGCGTACTGCACATGAAACCCATAAAAAACCTGCACAACGTAGCGATTAACACCGTTATTATGAAATTAGTTAATGGATTCCTTGTGCCATTTTATTCGAAATCTTTTCTGAGTTCCAAAAAAAATGTGATAAGAGTGGCACGCTAGCTTCTCCTCCTTCAGCTCTATCCTCCCCACTTTCTTTATACAAAGAGACTGACGCGTTTAAATATATTACAACCCTTTGAGAAATCGTTTCCCTCTGTCTGATTCTCTCATAATAGAATAAAAACCATTTTTAAACGTATATAAAATTCCATTGAAACTGTATTTGGCATATTTCGATGCTTCTGTATTTTGAATTCTTTGATCATGATTGTTTGTGACCAATCTGGAGTACTTAAATGATTCTCGAGAGTTTGCAGTTGAATTGGTCTGTTGAAGATCCTCTTTAAATTGAAAAGAACACCATGACAAACTGGGCATATACCTACAACAGTGCGCAAAAAGGATTAAAATTCCTCAGGACAAAAATTAAAAACAAATATGAAAATTATATAATCATTTAATAGTATAGTGACAAGATGTGAAAACATGTAATATTTCCAGCTATATATACGCAGAAGATAGAGAGTGCATTAGATGCTATACCGTCAGGGTCATAATGGTTTGTTTACTTCCTACCTACCTATTGCAAGTTGAAACTATCATTATGTTTTATGAGCCCTTGATCTCTTATCCTTCCAAGTCGGAACAAGTTGCACGCTCGACGTTTCTTGCAAAGTTAAGAAATGGGATAATATCCATATACTTTTCCCTGGTTGTGAGTGTGTTTTTCATCCATCTCACTACTTTTACTCATAATTTCGATTTTGGATTTTCTTTATACTTTTGTGTGTTCTGTTTTTTATATGGGTCACTAAGCTAGAATCCTTCATCTTTCCCTCAAAGATGGAATAGAACTTGCATTATCATTTTCAGTATCAATGTAGTAGTTGAACCCAATTTTTACACGCATCCAACATAGATTTTGACACCTATTTCTATACTAGTCTAGCACACCTTTCGAGGGGGTTTTGAGCACTCATTGAACACATATTTAAGGACCTATTTTTGCACTTTCAATGTAAATTTTGGGGTGATTTTTGGTACTATTCTAAAAATCCAAAATATTTTACAGCTTTGTTTTTTTCTTATTCCAAGTAGTGTTCCTATAGGATCCTTTTACAGCTTTGTTTTCGTCTTAGTCCAAGTAGTGTTCCTATAGGATCCTTTTAGAATTATAGGTTGTTGTTGTTGTACTATAATGTATTCTTAGGGAATATTATAGATAGAAATCAACCACCCTAGGATTCCTAGTACCTTCCACTTGTCAAGTTTATCTTGGTTGTGTTACATCTTTCTATATCAGCACACTAAGTTCATAACCATAACTTGTTTAAATAGCCCTTATAATTGAGTAAGATGAAAAAAATTGGATGAAGATAAACTCCCATTGTTGCAGTCGTACTTGTCCTTGGTTTTTTATTATTCTTTGAATCATTGGGCTTTGTTTTTTCAAACCAACTAGATACCAATTTTTTAGCTTTGAACCATTATTTTTTAATTTTTGTTATAATGGGTATTTAACTTTAGAATGAAAATCTAGTAAAGTTAAAGAAAACAATATTCTTTGTTTCCTAGTTAAGAAAAACATAAAGTGACCATCCTTAGCATGATGGAGCACAATTTTTACTTGCTCATATAATTTACTACCATAGAAATAAAAAAGAAAAATAAATTCTCCTTCCAGTATAAGGTAGAGTCAAGCTCACATGCTAAAATGCATAAACTTGTAGGCACAAAATAATCAATTCCCTAAGAATAAATGTCCTTGCACATATATTTTGGGTTAATTCCCCATAATCAATCCCCCCTTTAGAAATATTGGTGTCCATAAACTAATGGTATTTGCCAAAACCATTCAAAAAAAGAAACAGTGTTTACAAAGTTCCTAATTGTTTCTTGACATCAACCAATTGGGAGCACGTCTACAAAGTCTTTATAAAAACTTATTGTTACATGCCAACACTCTTGGAAATCATGGTCATTTCATACAATATTTTAGTTACATGTGGTTTATTAGTCGTGGAAAGCACTCTAATAGTGGTTTATCAGCCCAACAACAAGCACCTTGATAATTTATCATCCCCGAGCTGATACACGGTGATGTATTGACCAAGGAATCCAGTTAGTAGCTCATGAAAAAAATTGATTTTAATTGTACGAGCAAGTAGATCATCTGATAAGCCAGGGAAGGCTCGTTAGGATTGAGTGACATCATAATCATGGGGTACAAAACTTTGTGCTAAATAGCCACGACAATATATGTGCAGTCACACGATGCGAATTCATTAGATAAATTATTTTTTATGGTTAGTTTTGGCAAAACAATAATGTTGGTCTTACACATGGTTGATGAATATTAAAGTTTTGTGTATCACATTGTTTAGGTTACTAAATGAGGTTAGATTTAAGTTAATCATTAATTTTTGAAAAAAAAAGTAGTTATTATTATCTTTTTGACATGAAATTCATAAAAAAAACTATTATTTGACCATTTTTAGTTAATATTTTTGTATAAAAATTGTGATTTTGACATGTTAATTCTAGCAAAAAATTATCAAAACGTTTAGTTTTTTGCTTATATTTATGTTAAAAATGGTTATTTTTATGTCCATTGTTAAAAAATGTTGTTTTTTTAGAAACAATTATTTCATGTGGATTGAAAAATTAATTAAGGATGTCTAAATATGTAGATTATCTAAAATTCAAACTATCGACTTTCTAATTTAAAAATGCAAAACAATAAAAACCCCACTAAAAAAAAAAAAAAAAATTAAGATAGAGAACAAGAAAATATGAATACAATGACGACTTCAAAAACTATCAAATTTAGAAAATAATTTTTTACATTTCACACACTAGAAAATTTAAAGTCAAAAAATAGGTCTTTTAAAAAAAGGGTGTGATGCAGAATACACACTTTTTAAAATCAGGATGAAAATCACTACCATTCACCGAGCCTCACCCACTTAATGCACATGAAAAAAATTAAAGTTCCAAAAAGCATGTTCTTAAAAAAACATGTGTATTCTGCATCAACACTTTTGAAAATCGGATCATTTTTTTGCCACCTCTACAAAACGGGTAACAGTATCAGTTCCCGTTTCAAAGTTTACATTGTTTACACCATAGAGCTTTTGACATTCAGCGCAGATGCTTAATGGAGCAGCTGCTTTGATCCAAAATTGACCTGTTTTTGAGTGTTTTTCAGTGGAGAACTGATCTGTAGTGCTGTGGTTTGCTGACCTTGTTCCTCTAGGGGTAGGAACAACATGTTTAGGGACTTTGGATCCCTCAGATTACTGACATTTCATGCTCCATGCTGTAAGGCACAAAAATGTCTATAACAGTTGCCCCCTAAAGTATGAGGTCGTTTATCGGGTGAAATGCTTTATTAGGAGGATCTGAAGTTCATTCAATCGTCGGGAGGTGACCTGTAACAAAATACAATACAATACATTATCTTTTCATACTTTCTTTTCATGATCTAGTTGATGCGGGCATTTCCCATGCTCAGCTTTACAAATACATTTGATGTACATAAACAGACGATCGTCTGATAACAGACTGATAATTCTCTGCTTTTAATTATCATCCTTTTAGTAGGATTATCATCTGCTGCACATGTATATGTTTTTATCTCCTGAATATATATCGCAGCCCGGATGGATGAAACTAGATCCGGGGTCTTCAAACTTGTCCGATCTTCACTCTAGTACAAGTCGATCCATGTGAGAATTTCTTGAAGTCGAACATGGAAAGACATCGCTTGATTACCAGTCAATAATGTAAATTGTTAACAAGCGCGAGAGGAATCACCGATAATGATGATGACCCTCAAGGTACTGCAGCACAATTCACGTGGCGTGAATATAGGATCTGACGTCGAACACCACGCAAAGTCTCCCGGTCGAAGGTCATTAATGTATACCTATCGCCGGAAGTGAGAAACTTGCCATTGAGGCATGCAAGCTTCAAAGTACTGAGGGGGTGTTCCTAGATCAACTTCTTGGATAGTGAGCTGATGTCGACAAGAAGTGATCCGTCAAAGGAGGGCCTTAATGAATCCCACATCAGTGACACGGAACGGAGCTAGTGATGATGGTGAAAACGATCTGTGAAATATGATTCAAGGTGGCGGTCATGGAAGGATGAAAGATGATGTATAGTAGTGGATGGGACCCGGTTGACACTTTCTGAATGACATCTCTTGAACATATAACGACACTGATGTGATGGATCAGTAGCATTACCCCATGTATGTATGGTATGGCGAGACCATGGTGAAGGGACCGGTGAATGATAATAACCCAACCCGATATTTACGGAGGCAAAAGTGTCATGTTCAAGAGCGACTTGCTACCATTAAGCTTTGAGGTTCTTCCCAATTTTTACCCCAGTCATTTCTGACCAGTACCTCTTTATTTTTGTCAAGCTTGAGGAGGATAACATATGCTTGTTCTATAACCTGCCCTTCGGGCAAGCCCATCGCTATGTTTTAACGAGCTTAACGATAGGGAAACTCGTTCTCGTCTAAAGACAAGTTTGTCGCTATCTAATATTTTTAACGAGCCCAGCGACAAAGACAACTCGGTCCTTTTCATCTTTAGAGAGTCTGAAAAGGGTACATAAAGTGGACTCCAGGGGTCCTTTTTCGTCATCTAATCCCTTAAGTCCGAAAAAGTATAAAACAATACAGAAGGGATGAATGTTCGATATCTTTATCGAGCCGAACTAGACAAGCGCTCGATCTTTTTGTGTAATAATCCCTCAGGTCCAAAAAGATTAAAATCTAGAGGAGGGATAGCTCTTCCGGTCCTTTTAACGAGCTGGAAGGCCAAAACTCGGCAAACTTTTCATATTTTACGAGTCAGTGAAAAGAGCTCAAAGAAGACTCGTATTTTGAGGAACGAGTGATAAACAGGGATAGCAGCAGATTCCAGGTACAGGTTGGAATTTTCCAATCACGGCAGTATTACAAGGATGGCCAAGTGAAATCACTCTTCGCAGCTGTTCCTCAAAATAGGTAAACAATCAAGTGGATGTGAATGATCGGCCAAATGAAAAGTGGAGGTGACGGTGCACAAACACGACCAAGGCTTTTATGGCTGATGAATTTACGGTCTCAAATGGTTATTTACCGGTTCATTTTTTCTTGATGAGCTTGAACTCTGGGGGAAGCTTGCTCACATGTGCATTTATTTTTTAATGAGCATGAACTCTTGCTAAAACTGCTCGGTTTTGCGTTTATTTTTTAACGAGCATGAACTTTGCCAAAAATGCTCATGTTTGATAAGGTCAAATTCATATTTTACCATGACTAGTTTTTCTTTTCCAGAGATAGTACTGTTTCATCAATTGCTGCAACAAACTTGTTAGAAACGGATAACATGAAGTAAAAATACTAATATTTCACTTTGAACTACGTAAAAAGCAATTAAAAGATGTTTTTACCTCTCATTTTACCATTTCATGTGCATTTGGTTTGTTGGAGCTTTGGAGGTGCCTCTTCCTCTCGATTTTTTACCAGCTGATTTCGGGAGATTCTGTGGACGATTTTCAGCGCCGTTTCCACTAGGTAGGAGCTAAACCCTAGCTCTATCTTTTCATGGTCTTATTTCTCAGTTTTATGCTTGTTTTCCTGCCCCCATGAGCCCCTGGGGTTTCTCTAGGGCGCTCTGCCATCAGCGCAGGTGCCCCATATCGAAACCTGCGTTGGGGGTTCTCATTTTCAAAGGCAGTTTGTCTCCCAACGCAGGTGAGACCCTTCCCTACCTGCGTTGGGCGCAGAAAACATCTTGGTTGCACAATTTTTCATGAGATTTTTGCCATTTCCTTTACTCAGTCAGGGATCTTACTCCTTCTCTTGTTTGTTTTGCAGAGTTTATTGGAGCAGAATGACTCTTACGTGGCGAGAACGAGAGCATGAAGAGGAGGACATGATTGCCCTTCATGATCCTGTTACTGTGAGCGCGTTGCGGAACTGTGGCTTGCTAAAATTCTTCCGCATATCCAGCATGAGGGCACAGATACGTTTACTGCAGTACCTGCTTGATGCTTGGGATCCTGTTAACCAAGTGTTCCAGATTAGGGGCAAGTCCATCCCTTTGACCATAGTGGACATTTACTTCTTGACTGGGTTGTCAAGGCGGGGTGCCCCCATTTCCTTGTCCGGTTCGGCCCGAGGGAGCGATTCCGTGAAAGATTATATCCGTCAGTATTGTAGGGAGGGATCCCAGCCGAGCAGAGACGGCAAGGTTTCTATCCGTGATATCACTGACAGGTCTCTCAGGTCTATTTTGTACACGATTTGTAGGATGGCCGGCAGCGCATCCCCTCATGTTGCCAACAGGTCTTATGTGCAGCACGCCCTGGAGTGTCTTCAGCCGAAAGTTTTTAACTGGTGTGATGCAGTACTGGTTCAGATGAAAAACCAGTTAACCAAAGTAAAGGACGGGAAACTGAAGAATTTTGGCTTCGGTTCAGTTTTGACTGCCTTCGCTTTGGAGAAGATGCCCTTGATGCAACCTCAGTATATTATTCTCGACTTGCCATCTCCTACTGAGCCACGCATGCAGAGGTGGGTTGACCACATGTCCAGACATGCAGGTCAATCTCAGATTACTTTTACTGATGCCTTCTTTAGGTGGTTCGAGCGGCAGGATATGGCTTTTTCCGAGCATCCATATATTGGCATGGATTTCTGAGGTGATCCGGATTTGGTGCTACCGGATGGCGAGCAGTGGGGTGATCTTGGTAAAATCTTGACCTTATCACTGTTTACTGTTTTTTATTTATAATGTCCTTGTGCTTTACTCTATCAAGACTCTAATCAAACTCATGTGTGCATGCAGATGTTGGTCCCGTCCGTCCAGCAGTTCGTCCGAGAGCTCCGGCCGCTGCCCCAGCAGGGGAGGCTCCTGGGAGAGCTATTCTCTATGACCTTGACTTGGCCGAGACTCTTGCAGCTGTGCAGGAACAGGTCGAGGGTCTTACCCTTGGGATTTCAGATGTACGGATCGACGAGCTGCCTCTACGATTGCAGCGACATACTGTTGGTGTTCCTAGACGATGGTCTCGTCTTCTGCGCATGATTGCACAGGCCGTGGCATGTTATCATGAGCATCACTAGGCTAGGGTGCCCCCCAGCCATTTTTGAGTTTTGGGGTCGTATGACCGATTTTGTCTTGGTTACAGAACATTATATGTAAACCGTAAACAGTTATATATATTTTTGATTTTCGGGGTTTATTCCAGTTTTTATGTGATCCATGTATGAAACATCGATGATGCTTCTCTTTTTATCAATTTTGCAAATGTCTATCTAACACATAGTTTGCTAATCAGTCGGTTAATGTGTTTAAGTTTTTGGAAATGTGTTGATATTGGATAAAATCAAACTGTCTTTCCAAGATTTTAACTCTTAGGAACTTGCGATAAATAGCTGGATTTCGGACAGAGTAGGTACCATTGAGTTGTAGTACCACGAGCTGTGAGTCTAGCCTGACGACTAGCCGGTGTATGCCATGGGTGATGGCATCAGAGAGGAGCTCTATCAACGCGCTATACTCAGCGATATTATTTGTTGATTGACCAATACATACCCCCCTGAAACTCACTAACTCGCCGCTTGGGTCAAAAATGGCCCATGCTGCAGAGGATAGGTTCCTCGAACTACGACTCGCTCCGTCAGCATATCCAACCCACGGTTCCAATGGATTTGACATCTTCAATAAGTGTAAAAAGCGGATTACTTAAACCGGAACAAACGATTTAGCGAAAACAAAAAATTTAACAAAAGCATACAGGTTACTATTAGGCATAGTAACGTTTAAGGTACAACCTGTTACAGGGTTGCGCCAGTGGAATTCCGTCATAATCTACCAACTCGTAGGCTCCTTTTGCTAATACACTCTTAACAATATAAGGGCCCATCCATAAGGACTTGAATTTCCCAGCTCCCAATTTATCGGATTCTTGGTCATAAAGCAAGACCAAATCACCTTCCGAGAAGACACGGGGTTTGACATTTTTGTCGAACTGCGCTTTGACTCGTTTCTTGTGGGCTTCGTTGGCCAAGGCGGCATCGCGACGGGTTTCATCCAACTGGATTAATTCCAAGAAACGAGCTTCTTCTTCCGAGGTTCCGGGGAGGAGATCAATTGCGAGTTTAAGGGACGAAATTTCACACTGGATTGGTAGGATCGCCTCTAGGCCATACACCAGTTGAAACGGTGTGAACCCAGTGGCATTCCTTACCGATGTTCGGTAGGCCCACAAAGCCGAGTACAGGATCAAATGCCATCTTCTTTTGTGAACCCCCACCATCCTTTGCAGCATGCGCTTCAGGACCGTGTTGATCGCTTCAACCTGTCCGTTAGCTTGCGGATAGTACGGGGTAGAGCTGTCGTGAGACAATCCTAGTTTGGCAGTTAATTCAACCATCATGTGATTGCGAAAATGCGATCCATGATCTGTTACTATGGCCTGTGGCACACCGAATCTGGCGACTACATGATTAAAAAAGAATAGGGCTGCTGTTTCACCAGTGTTATCCAATGTAGGCATCGCCTCGGCCCATTTGGTAAAATAGTCAACTGCGACTATAATATACCCATGCCCCCCGGTCGAGGTGGGGTTACATTGCATGAAATCGATGCCCCACTTGGCGAAAGGCCCCACAGCTATTATTGGCTGTAAAGGAGCGGGGGGTCTTCTGGTTTTGCTATCAAAAATTTGACATGCATGGCAACTTCTGACTGCGGTTATGCAATCTTTGAACATGGTTGGCCAGAAGTATCCTGCTCGTAAGATTCTTTGTGCTGTAGCATATCCAGATTGATGCCCCCCACAGGTGCCTGAATGACATTCATTCAGGGCTTTTTCGGCCTCCTCATGGGTTAGACACCTTCTCAGGACCGTATCGACACCACGACGGTAAAGCGTATCACCGACGATCATGTAGTCTTTTGCTTGGTATCGAATGCGTTTTTGTTCTGAGTGAGAGGTGTCTGGCCGAAACTTTTGGGTTTGGAGATAAACTATTATATCTCCATACCACTCATCACTTGCCGATATCAGAAACAAACTTTCGTCCACGATCGATTCTTTGGACGTTTCATCGTTGGACGATGATGGGAGATCGCATAATAATTCTGCGAAAACTAAAGCTTTCTTTGATTTGGATTTCACAAATTCCAGATCAAACTCTTGAAGGATAGCTATCCACTTTGAATATTTGCCCCCAAGTAACTGTCGCGACAGTATATAAGTCATGGGGTTGCAATCTGACAATACGTGGTCTTCCTGAAGAGGACATAGTGCCGAAATCTTTGTATCGCTTGAACAGCAACAAGTGCTAGCTTTTCAACAAGAGAATATTTACTTTCTGTATCATTTAAGTTTTTACTTAAATAATATATAGGGTGTTCAATTCCATCGGCTTCTTGAACTAAAACCATTGCTATGGTCGTATCTGCTGCAGCCAGATACAGGTTAAAGTCCCTTAGATAGTCTGGGGCGTACATTAATGATGCTTTGACTAGCGCTTCTTTCAAAGCATCAAAGGAAGCTTGTGCAACCTGGTCCCAGACGAAAGGTACATCCTTTTTCAGGAGACGGGTATAACCTTTAGCAAGTTCTGCATAATTTGGAATGAATCTCCTCAGAAAGTTTGCTTTCCCTTGGAGTTTCTGAATCTGAAGCAAGTTCGAAGGTGGAGGCAAATTAATGATTGCCTGCACCTTGCAAGGGTCGAGACGAATTCCATCCTTGGAGACTATAAAGCCAAGTAAACAACCAGAACCGACGCAAAACACACATTTGTGCGGATTGAGTCTTATCTTGTAGTGTCGGCATCGTAGAAATATCGCTCTTAAATGCTGCGGATGATCAGTCCGCTTTTGCGAATGAGCCGGAAGATCGTCGAGATAAGGTTGAACGATGTTCTTGATGTCATGGAAAGCATAATTCATTGCTCTCTGAAACGTCGCCCCTGCGTTCTTTAAACCAAAGGGTAATTTTCGATAAGCGAATGTGCCCCACGGACAAATAAATGCAGTCTTTGACTGGTCCTGTGGGCGGATATTAATTTGATTATACCCGAAAAATCCGTCCATAAACGAAAAGATTTCACATCCGGCGCATTCATCAATTATCTGGTCGATGAAGGGTGTAGGGTAGTTGTCCTTTGGACAGGCTTGATTTACATCCCTATAATCGAGCACACTCGTATTGTTCCTTGTTTTTTCATAACAGGGACAATATTCGATACCCAATCGGTTAGAGGAACCGGGTAGATGAAACCAGCATGGAGAAGTTTCTCAACTTCTGCTTTAATGGCAGCGGCCTTCTTGGGGTGTACCTGCCGAAGCCGTTGTCTTACTGGTTTGACATCAGGATACATCTTAATTTCATGTTCAACGATACTCGAGTCAATGCCTGGCATTTCATCATATGACCAGGCAAAGACATCTCTAAATTCGCGGAAAAGAGCTTTATATATTTCTTGTTCTGAAGGGGAACAACCTTTGCCGACATAAATATTCTCTACAATGTCTGTTTTGGTCGAGATATTTATGGCTATAGTTTCTTCGATATTGGATAGGTTTCTCTCGGAGTCCACCGTATTTACAGTATTCATTAGGAATTCAAATACTGAGGGGTGATACAGGTCGCCTTGAGTATCTTCCTTAGGAAGGGAACGATGGTGGTTATCATCCCATGGTGCCCCCTCAATCCACATTGATTGCAGGATTCCTTCGTCACTTGCATGCACTCGTGACCAAGGATCCAAAGGGGTACCACATTCTCCTGACCTATCTACCCAAACGCTTGACGAGCATTGATTTGGGCTCGCCTCCCATGCCTGAAACATTGATTGCTACAATATTTCGATTGGGCTCGGGTGCAAGACCATTGCCCGATCCATGATGACTTTGTCTTTTGCGACCTTCGTGGAAGATATCATGTTGCAGGTGGCCACCAATGGTACATTTCCTATGTACATATGATTTGGTAGCGAGAAAGTCCCCATCATCGTGGGGTCTTTCAACAAGCCTACTCCTATATCTTGAATTGAATGGTCGCTTTCATGGATCATGGGAATGCTTCCCGTAACTTGTGAACCATTAAGGAGGAAGTTCTGTTGGTCGACGACCGTAATCCCTCCTTCAAACGGGAATGCGATCTTCCTAAAATAAGTCGACACGACAGCTGCCATGGCATAAATCCATGGTCTTCCCAGTAGGATGTTGTAATCCATATTTCCATCTATGACTTCAACATCAATCTCTACTGTTTTTCCACCTAGTTCAACCTTCAAGTTACTTAGAATACCGTAAGGGGTATATGTCCTACCGTCGAAAGCCTTTAGTGTTGTCGAAGATCTCGACAAGGTTGGCGACCCTAGCGTTTTCCAGCAGCTCATCGACATAATACATGTAGATGCCCCCTCGTCAATAATTGTTCTGTGAACAGTTTTGTTGAGGGCCTTCACTTGAATAAGGAAAGCTAGTTGAGCTGGTAACTGAGGGTCATACCCTTTGTGATCAAAGGACACAAGATTGGAATCCTTAGGATCAACCCCCCCTATTTCCGATAACAATGCTTGCCTTTGGGATGGACAATTTTGTAGTTCTTCTAGAGTCGACATAGCGGATGGCGATTGAGCAAAATCTTCTACTATGTTATAATGTTGCGCCGCTCTGGCACGAGGATTAAAAGTCGACTTGTGTACTACACCCTTAGGTGGTTTTATCGTTAATTCTGGCATTATGGGTGGGACAACTTCTGTCGAAGTTGTTGTCGAACTACTAGGTTGATCTTTACCTTTTTCGTTTGACAGTTGCGGATTCCCGTAATCTTTGTTCCTTGTCGAAATCAAAGCATCATTCTGCTGCTTGGAGATCGATAACATCAGCACTTGCGACGGGGAAGCATTTCCACTATCAACCATATTTTGACCTGGATTGGGAAATGGATCTGTCAACACAGTTGGGTTCTTTGGACTTTTAAAGAATCTCTTGAGCTCAGCTTTGTATGGACAATCTGTTGTCTTGTGATCTTCGTCACATATCATACAAGGCCATTTCTTTTTCCCTTTCTCAGGAGGGTTTGAAGAAGTTTTTTCAGGTGACGGATCATCCTGTTGCTTCTTCTTCCCTTTGTTTTGCTTCTTCTTGCTTCCTGGTTGATTGGTTTCTTTGCCTTTATCTGCTGATATGGCATTTACTTCCGAAGCAAGAATCTCTTCATGGGCATTTCGATCTGAAGTCTTACGGGCTTTCTGAGGTGAAGCCTTTTTCGACTTCGCGCTTGCAGTGCCAATCACGCCATCTCCGGCATGAGAGTCAATATTCGATTTAGGAGGGGGAGGAATTGAAAATTCAGGTCTGGGGGCATCAGGTATTTTGTCGTAGAGCGTGCCAGACTGAGTATATACCAAGTCTAAATATTGAGCACGAGCAATCACTTGCTCCTCTGTTACGACCCCTCCCTTGGCCACATCTTTCGTTATAGCCGGAAGTAATGACTTTATAAACCATTCGGCTAATAGCTGATCAGGAACGTATGTTTTCACCATCCTACGACGGCGACGCCACTCATGTATGTGATCAGATATGTGAGTAGCTGTCGTCTGTTTGAAGTTGGTCAGTATCTCGGTTCTTGTTTCATACCTGATAGGTAATTGAAAATGGGTTAGGAAAGTCGTGGCTAAGGAGCTGAAATTGTCGAAAGAGGTTCTTGGCAATTCTATATACCATTTAGCCGCCGGACCTATCAATGTCCTCTGGAAGAGGCGAAGTCTTATCGAATCATCGTTCAGAGTGTTCGATGAACACCATAGATGAAAGGTCATGACGTGATTCGACGGGTCTTCACCTGGATTTCCATTGAATTTAGGAATGTCGGAGGGAAGTTTGTGAGGAATCGCTGGCCACCAAGGGGCATAAGCAATCGGATCGTTCGTCAACCAATGTAAATCGGGTAACTCTAGAGTTGCCACGAATGGCAGCTGTTGACTCAGATTAGGCTAAGCGTACCCAGGATACGAAGGGATCGCCTGAGCAGTTGGTCTTTGCATACCGGCATAATGTATTTGATGCTGGTATGATTGATACGGTTGGTGGACTACCCCACTGTAAAGTGGTTGGTTTTGACCGTATTGTAGGTACGGTTGTCCATTGTTCGCAAAAATCTGCTGCTCGGTACCTTGGTACACTTGCTGGAACTGCGGTTGTTGATACTACACCAACCATGGTTGTGATACCATTGGTTGTTGTGCGATGCTTACCACTGGGCCAAGATGAGGGGTAAGGGTACCCGTTTGTGCTTGTGTCGCCCCGCCAGTCGGCGATTGTGGTTGGGTTGCAGGGTCAAAGGGTTGTTGCATTACAACCTGAGAAAACTGAGGTTGACATGCAACAGGTATTGTTTGAACTTGCGACACAGTCACAATTGCTGGTGTCGTCGGGATGTTCGTCACAGGCATCTGTTGTTGCATAGAGTACACAACTCTTGGTTGCTGGGGTAACATAGGTATCCAACCACTTGTAGTTATTCCAGTATAACCTGAGTATGGTTGTGAGCTCCCGTATGGGTAACCTCCCGGAGGGGGTAATGAAAAAGCATACTGCCCCCCATACGGTGGTGGTCCGGAACCGAGAGGATTTATTACACCTCGAGGACCGGATTGCCCAAACTGATTTCCGAAAGGATCAATTTGTTGAGTTCCAACATAGGAGTTACCGGGTATTATCCCGGGAGAACAAATAGGAACAGACCATACTGTCGTCATGGCCCCCGAAGGGACCCCCTCCAGCTGTTGAGAGTTAGGGACAGATGGTATGCCGGCGAACATTGTCGGAATGACTGCAGGGATTTCTGCTGTCGCTGTGTCATTTGGCACAGTCCTAGATGTTGACGGTTGTTCAGACATTTTGAGTCTATCCAATAGATTGCCTAGTGATTCTTCAGGAACTTCTCTGGGTGATAGGCTAGCTTCTGATGCAGTAGGAAGTAGAGTGATCCCTGCTCCAAAATGTGTTGGAGTAGTTGCTCGCGGATCTTCTACAACTTCTTCTATTGCGATCAGACCGGGTGGAAGAGGAAGACCGTCAGGTCCGTAGAATATTTCTGGTGCCGAAGAAGGGGTTGTTTCGACAGAGACAGTTGTTTGAGGAGCAAGACTCTCTGAACCGATCACTGATGGAACTGATTCAGTAACACAAGTATTTGCCCTCAGACTAGGATCAGTGTTACTGTCCTTCTGGGGCTGTTGAACTTCTTCAATAGGGGCAGGGTTTCCAGAAATGTTTGGAGTAACCGGAACCTCAGATGTCGTCGGAACACTTGTTCTAACTTTGACAGGAGATTTGGAACCAGTTGAACGAGATCGCTTTGCCCGGGTTGTTTTCGATTCCGGAGACAAAGACGGTTGACTCGTACGCCTCCGCGAACGACGGTTCATCGATTGACTTTCTTCCACGGTTGCGGATTACTTGATCAACCAACAATGCACAGGGTAAAAATGTGTTTTCGAATTGGATTAATTTTAGACGCTTTTTAAGACACAACTTGCTTTTTCATGTTTTAAGAGTCGAGAAAAAGCTAAAGATGACTCTAGTCTCCTTCGATGTATTAACGAGCCCGAAGTGACAAATGCTCGGATGGACTTTTTCAGTTATAGAGTTTGAAAAAGGCCAAAAGAAACTACTCTGGAGTTCTAGGCAGAGGGTGTGCCAAACCTTTCGCGAAACCACAGAATACGTTTTACGGTACGAGTGGTCGATCTTCGTGAATGCTGTGTTCACTGCATCGCGATCAGTAGGGCGGCCGACACGGCTTCCTATGGATAAAGGCTTTGTTCCTATAGGGGTTCCCCAATATACGCGACGGTACGCGGGGGCACAAATCCGTATTAGTGCTATCGTCCCTCAGGAGGAATCACCCACCTTCGTAGAGATCGACAGTCACTATGTTTAACGACGCCGGAACACGTCTCTACCTAGACCTCTACTGTGTTTCGTTATGTTTCAAAGCGTTGTTAGATAAATTCAGTTCTTTTTAGGTTGATCTTGCTTAGCAGTTTGCCTTTATGGATCACCACGTGATGTATGATACAACTCCTAAATGCAGTCTAAGAATGATAAGCAAGCTTTTTCAATTCTTTTCAACTTATGAAAATCTTAACTACTGAGGGAAAAGAAAGACATCATCTTTTCAAACAGATCATAGAGCACACACTGATGCACTTTTCCTAAATCGACATGCAAACTGTCAAAATGCACATGCACAATGCAAGTATTTCTTTTCTTCTTCCTTAATGTTGATGTATTACAAAAAGAAAGCTGTTGTACAATTTCGAATTCAATTTCAAGTGAAAGAAAACAAGTTTTTGTCCAATAATCAAAAGAACACCTTAAGATTCACTCGTTTCAACACAAGAAATACTGAAATTCGAACCATATAACGAAAGCAAATGTTCAAGCAGCTATGAACAGTAATAAACTAGCTCTTAGAATCACAATGACACTTTCTTACAGGCCTAGATCCAAGAGGTCACAGCAAGACTAGTTCACTTTCGCTACGGGAAACTGTGAATGAAAGCAAGAAATACAATAAGAACAATCACGGTTTCTTCATACAACTGAGGCGGAATGAAGGCAAAGAAAGGTAGTTTCAGCTGGGTATACAGGTTGACAACAGGCTGCAAAAACAATATTGAAAACTGGGCAACGGACAGTAGGGAACCCCAGTTGCACAAGGCAAAACTGGATCAGCGCAGGTACTGCACTGTCAATCTGACATGCAGCGCAGGTAGCCCCTTCGGGACCTGCGTTGCAGCGCAGGTAGCCTTTGTTGCAGCTGCACTGAAGAGACAACTCTCGTCTCTCTCAGATTCCGGGTCACAGTTTGCTCAAAAATCAATGGTTTTTGGCCAAATCAGAGGCTATCAGCCAATTATACACTAGAGGATGATTAAGGAAGATGAACACTATCACAAAGAGCTAAAAAGAGTCCTTGTGGATCAGCTCTTCAAATCATAAACATGCCCAGCACTGAGCTAGAGTAGCTGCCCTCTACTTTGCATTCGAAGGATTCGAATGCAGTTCGATTCGGTACTCCCTTTGTTTAGGAAATGAATAGCAAGAAACACAAGCTACCAACAAGACACAATCCCCAGCGGAGTCGCCAGTCTGTTGTGGGGAAAAGTATCCAACACGGAATGACCCTATCCCACTCTAAGGGTGATAGTTCCTTAGCAACAGCTGAAGCAAAGCTATCTAAAGTTACTTCTTTATGACATGCAAGAGATAAAAGGAAGAGATCCACTTACCGATGTCTTGCGCAAATGGTCGATCCAATCTCCTCTATTTGCCGCTTGCTCCAAGCTCCAAGTCTTCTCACGGGCCCAGCTACACGAGATCCTGCGAACAAGACAAGAAAAGGAAACTACAAGAAGCATGCATTCATAATTGATTCAAGGATTAGCATAAATCAAATACGCAAGTAAGACAATACACCATTGAAACACATGCGAATAGAAGAACCTCAAATGCTTTATTAATATAAGGAAGTAAGGTTCAGGCGGTGATACAACCATAAGAGGCCCAATCCAGCATCACCTTCCCGACGGAAAGAAATCTCCTCTTCACCTCCCTCAAGCAATCACCCAATACTCTCAACTGTAAACCAACAGCAATTCTTTGCACAAAATTCCGGCCTCCAGATCCCATGGGATGAGATCCTTATATAGAGTTCTGGAGTGAAGATAAGTCAGCTTGATGCGTGACTTGTTTTCCTCTTCAACTCCAGTTGTTCTTCAGTCCTTGAGTCCACTCGGAGTTTCTACCTTCCACTTGGAGTTTTAGAACCTCTTTACTCATCATTAGGCGAATCTTTTGATCCAAGTGTCATTTTGGAAGCTTCCTGGGCACTGGCACATTGAGAAAAGATTCCTCCACATGTCAAAGTACGCCCAGCGCAGGTAGCCTTTGTTGCACTTGCTATGCAGCGCAGGTACACCATAGAGCTTTTGACATTCAGCGCAGATGCTTAATGGAGCAGCTGCTTTGATCCAAAATTGACCTGTTTTTGAGTGTTTTTCAGTGGAGAACTGATCTGTAGTGCTGTGGTTTGCTGACCTTGTTCCTCTAGGGGTAGGAACAACATGTTTAGGAACTTTGGATCCCTCAGATTACTGACATTTCATGCTCCATGCTGTAAGGCACAAAAATGTCTATAACACAGGTCCTAGCCTACCTGCAGTCAGAGAAGGCTCTCTCTTTAATATTTAACTTTGTTTTGGGTTGATTTTAGGCTAGTTATGGTGTACATGGGTTTTGTTTTGATTTTGGTGGGAAGGATGATGTTTTCAAGCAGAGTTGGGATGCATAGAGTGAGAAGTTCAAACCATTGGGCTTGGAGTCATGGATTAGGACTTGCTGTTGCATTTTCTTGGTCACAAGAGGAATACAGAGAAGGATAGCTACACATGGAACGATATCAAGTTGGAATAAAGATGGAATGAAGGTCAGAGATGAAAGGCAACTAAGAATCTTTCATTAGCTAACAGAGAGGGAAGGTGAATGAAAGTTTGTCTAGGAGCAGTCAAGAATTCCTAAATAACAGTCATATGTGAAAGAAACAGGGTAAACATGATCATTTAAGTATGCATATTCATAGCCATTTATGAAGAAAACATATAAAAATAACAAGAAATGAGCATAGAGTGCAGTCAAGCAAAGCCTAAGCTATTCTTATTTCTTGCTATTTAGATGGTACTACAATGGTGGCTTAAACATATATAAACTGTAAACAGAGGTAAGAAAACACTTATTGAGCCATGTAGTAGCATAGGAATTCCACAGTCACTCTTTGGCCATTAAATAACACAACAGACAGTTCTTCATCCAAATCATTCCAGCAGTCTTTGATTATAGAGCTCTCAAAGTATACAGCGCAAGTCTCGAATGAGGATTATCAACCATCCAACCCTTTAAACAATGAATCAGGGTGGTTTATATAGAGAAAAATATCCAAAAATATCTATTACAGCGGACTTTAAACAGATCTGAGGGAAATGAGTTCTTTAATCTAATCTTGCCCTGAAATTAATGCAAGAAGATATCTATTTGAGTTGTGCTGGAGGCAGCTGCATCAAAATGAGTTAGTATGGTGTCCTTGGTGGCTCGATGCAGTGTTTTTGCAATAACTGTGCCTTTAATCTCTTATCTGCACTTCTTAGGCGGTTCTGCTGCTTTTAGGTGGCTTTAATGTGCACTAATCTCGATCTGATGAGCTTTGAATGGCCTTTACTACTTCTTTGACATGGATGGAGGCCTTTAATGTTCACCTGCTTTGATATTGCCGATCTGATACTTTTTTGTTGCTTCACTGATACTCTTTTATTGAATCTGGGCTTTATCTTTCCTCTGATACTCTTTAACACTTGAATCGGGCCACTTTCTCTCCCTTGATATGCTTGAAACGGTCAAATCGCCCCTTTTCTGCCCTTTCAAGGCAAAAATAACTGCTGCAAATGCTTTTCGTGGCCTCTAGAATGCTATCAACGCTGGCTGATTGAATATGAACATACATGAAGAAATCCTGTCAAATAAAGGCGGAGGAATGCAACCTGATAACTGTGTTGGGCTGAGGCTAGTTTTTAATTTGCGTTTTTTGGGCCTGCTACCCTGGTGCTTTGCTGAGTCACTGCTTTTTTATCCTGCTCTCGGTATGCATACTTGACCTTCTTATAAGCTTGCCGTAGTCATATCTTGACTCCCTCTGCCTGCTGTTTTTTCTTTAGTTCTCTGTTTCCAGCATTGCCTCCTGCGAATTTTTGGGTTTTGCAGGTAGCCGAGCAATAGGAAGCTCTCCATTTCTAAGCGCTAATCGCGCATCGAAAATTGCCTCTGTTTCTCTTTTCAGGCATCCTTTGACGCGAATCTTGCCCTTTGCGCTTTTTCTGTCATGACGTCAGCATTACGTCATCGGCGGGTCCCGGGTACGGCAGGGTGACGTGGCAGTGACGTCAATGAGACGACGTGGCACAGGACACGGTGGCGGGGTATGGACGGAGGCAGATGCGGTGGCAGTGACACGTAGCAGTGGCTGGCAGATGCGGAGGTGACGTAGCGCTGTCGTCAGGGGCAGAGAGACAGAAGTCGGTTTGTGGTTTTATCGGACTGCCTTCTGTACGAGGGCGGTAAGTGTCATAGGGGCTCCGACGCAATGATGTGGAGACACGCGTCTTTTGTATGGCGGAGAAACCACTAGGCTATCGGAGGCTAACCGTCGGATGTCGGGGCGGCTCCAAAATTGTTGAGAGCCATCGGATGGGGAGGGCTCGATCAGAGGGCCGACGGAGCGCGGAGCTGGCGGCAGGTTAATGTACGGGGGCCCGCTATATATTAAAATAATTACGCGCCGAAGGGGGGTCTAAAACCTTGGAAATGCGGATTTTTATGGGTTATGGGGTGCTAAGCGGGTATGAATTAATTTAATGTTTGACCATATTAAACATTAAACATTTGGAAAATGACTGCGAAGGGGCAAAATTATAGGGTTTTGGTGAGTAGAGGAGTAGGTATAGGTTATTAATCCAACTAGAGGTTAGATTAATCCCAGGGTTAGGATGCGGATGGGTTAATAGTAGCCCCAGATGGACTATCATTTCCCAAAACCATATATACATAGCTATAATGCTATAAGGTGGGATATGAAATATACTTTTGGGGTTTTTTACATAGTTTTTGTAGCAATAGGGATGGGAAAGTAGTTAGGGAGCTACATAATAGAATTAGGAGTTAATATGAATTTATGAGGTGAAGTGTAGGGGAGAGGCTAAGTTTGTGAACTGAAACTTAGACACAAGAAGTGAATGGAATGTGGAGAAATGATTTTTACACAAGAAATGTGGCTTCTTTTCACTGAAGAAAGTCAAAGCTTGACTTAATATTTTGCAAAAATGAAGTGATAACAGGACTGGTTGGGAAAATCCCAAGGTCCTCAAGGGGATGTTAGTAAGAAACTTTGAGGGGGGGGTGAAAGGGAGTTAGACATGCTTCCATAGTTCTGCCATCAAAATAACTGCTTTGACACTTCTGTCGCAGATGAGATGAGCTCTCCTTTGATAATACAAAACTGATCAAAACCTTGCTTCTGCAACCTCAAACTACCTACCCAGTCTAATACACCTAACATTTTTTCTTCCATTTGATTGGGTGCACTTAGACTTGCAGACCGTGATTATCTTCTTTTCTTTTGACTGCCCTCCTGTCTAAATTTACCCTTATCTCTTCCAAGGGCCCAGATTAAGCAGTTGGGCTCCTTCATTTCTCTACCTAGCTACTCATCTGCCAAGCTTAAGCTGTTTGGACAGATATTCATTCTCTATCTTCTAAAACAAGCAATTTAAACCTAGGGAAGCCAAGATTAAGTTGTTTGGCTTTCCCTTAACTGTAAAACTCTTCAAAAATGGTATGATTCTTCAAAATGGAACTTCTTGGAAATATGGAACCTTGCAGCATGAAAAGATGACATATTTGGCATGTAAAACAGTCAATCATGAAATATGAAACCTATTGCAATAGGAGGCTAACAGTGGCTCCACTTGGGGATGGTTTTTCAAGATGAAAAGCCAAGAACAGCAAGTCAGAATGCCTTGATCTTCAATTGTTGCTGTAAACTGAAATTCTCCTTCTTCTCAATGCCTTTCACTGAATTCTTATAAGCTGATATGCAGTATCCTCTTGAGCTGAATTGCAAAAAAATTACAGCTCTGCTTCTTGCCTTTTGGGTGCTTGTAAACATATTGAAATCTGCTTGAGCACTTCTTTCGAATTATTTCAAAAAACAGAGATCTGAAATAAAGCTTTCTTTGATCTTTCCTTCAAAATTTGTTGCGTTGTTCCCTCTTATTGGCCTGCTATAAGAAAAAGTGTTGAAAATACAAATATTAATGTACAGATAGTATACAGAGCTATGTTGCGTTCAACAAAAGGGATCATGATAGTGCTTTAGCATTCGGCCATTGACAGGGCCTTCTTCAGCTGTGCTGCCATTCAAACTCTTCAGAAAATATGTGTTGTTGCCTTGAACAGCAGAAATAATAAAGGGGCCTTTCCACAAGAAATCAAACTTGCCATGCTTTCCTTTCTCCTCTCTTCTTGAATCCCATCTTAAGACTTTGTTGCCTATATAGAAATCTTCAGCCTTGGTTCTTTTGTCAAACATTTTCTTGAGCTTCTCTTGTAAAACCTGAGCTCTGTCGTACACTTGCTCTCTTGTTTGCTGCAAATGGATGGTTTGGTTTATTCTTCTTTGGATATCATTTGGCTCTGCCTGAATCTCTTGCAGCAATTTGATAACAGGGATTCCCAAAGAAGAGGGGAACTTGGCCTCCATGCCATAGACTAACTCATATGGGCTCATCCCAATGGATCTCTTGGTTGACAATCTGTCTGCCCATAGGGCATTTACAAGCTTTTTGTGCCAGTTCTTCTTGTTCTCCTCCAAGAATTTCTTAATGACGTTAATCAGACTCTTGTTGGATGATTCAGCCAAGCCATTACCTTGACGGTAATAGGCTGTGGAGTGACCTAAGGTAATGTGGAATTTATGGCAAAAACTGATCATTTTCTTGGATTTGAAGGCAACAGCGTTATCTGTAATGATCTTCTCAGGACAGCCAAATATGGACAAAATGTTGGTTTCAAGGAATTGGATGATGGTGGAGTCATTGGCTTGCCTACATGGGATGGCTTCAATCCACTTGGTAAAGTAATCTGTGGCTGTTAGAATCCACTTATGCTGGGCAGAAGAGGACAGATGGATTTCTCCAATGAAGTCAAGACCCCATTGTTGAAAAGGCTTCTCGGTTGAAATGGGCTTAAGGGGCAAGGGCAGAAGCTTTCTTTTTCCTTCAAAGATTTGGCATTTGTGGCATAAAACAGCAAACTTTCTCACATCAGTAAACAAGGAGGGCCAATAGAATCCAGCCCTTAGGATTTTATCAGCTATTGTTTTCCAGTATAAGTGTCCTCCACAGTCCCCTGCATGAAATTGTTTCATGACACTGTCAGTTTCATTCATAGTTAGACAATTCAGCAATATTCCTTCATGATTTTTCCAAAATAGGGCACTATCTAAGACACAAAACTTTGATGCTTTCATTTTTAAAAATCTATTTTTGGTTCTGGACAACCCTAGAGGAGCACACAGGTTTAACAATATAAAACATATATCAGCATACCATGGGGATTGCAAAAAAGCTTCACTAATCTGTGGAGTCGCTAGCTCCTGTTCATTGTCCAATTGATTAATGTCTAAGGCTTGAAAATTGGTTTCGGACATCAGTTTGGCTAAACCTTGTCCCTTTATCAGCTTGGTGGGTTTTATCTCAATGTCATACTGAAGGATATTGGCAATCCATTTGCCTCTTTTGCCTTCTATGCCCTCCTGAGTTAATATGTCTTTTACAACAGCATTTGGCACATAAGTAATCACATGTGAATATAAAATGTAAATTCTGAAATCTTTGATTGCTTTAACAAGGGCATATGCTTGCTTCTCCATGATTTGGTACTTCAAGGGTGCATCTCTAAGGGCTCGGCTGAAAAATGCAATTGGCTTTTCATTTCCCTGATCATCTTTCTGCAAAAGGACAACAACAATGGTATGTTCAGATGCAAATGAAAAAATGATGAAATCCTTATCAAATTGAGGACTTGTGAGGACTGGGGCTTGGGTTAAGGCAGATTTTATGCCCTCAAAGGTTTGCTTGGCCTCTAAAGTCCATTTTACCTTGGAATCCTTCTTTAACATTTTATTTAGCATTCTTATTAGCTCGGCCAAGTTTGGGATAAATCTTCTTAGGAAATTGATCTTTCCTAGGAATGCTTGCAATTCTTTGATGTTTCTCGGATAAGGGATTTGCAAAATGGCTTGGATTCTTTCCGGATCTATTCTAATTCCATCTTTTGAAATGATATGGCCTAGCAATTTGCCTTCTTCTAGGCCGAAGAGAGATTTCTTAGGATTTAAGGAAATGCCATATTTCCTACAGGTTAGGAACACTTGCCTTAGGTGTTTAAGGTGCTCTTGATCATATTTTGAGAACGGAGTAAGGTCATCAAGGTAAACCACTAAGAAATCATGGATTTCCTTGGCAAATGCAATGTCCATGGCCCTTTGAAAGGTAGCACCTGCATTCTTTAGTCCAAAAGGCATTTTCACATATTTAAAGGTTCCCCACGGTGTTGTAAAGGCTGTCTTGTCTTGGTCATCCGGGTGAACAAGTATTTGATTAAAACCTGAAAAGCCATCTAGCAAAGAAATTCTTGAAGACCCCACTACTCTTTGTAGAATGTGGTCCATTTTTGGCAGTGGGTAGTGATCTTTAAGGGAGACTTGGTTCAGATTTCTTAAGTCCACACATAGTCTAATCTCCCCTGTTTTCTTCCTTGTGGGAACAAGATTGGATACCCATTCTGAAAATCTAATGGGTGCTATGATACCAGCCTCAAACATTCTTTTCACTTCTTTCTCAATCAAAGGGAGAAGCACAGGATTGATTCTCCTTAGTTTCTGTTTGAAGGGCTTTTGATTTGGCTTTAAGGGAATGGTATGTTGAATAACAGAGGTGTCATAGGACTTAAGGTCCTCATAACTCCAGGCAAATACATCTTGAAACTCTTTAAATAAATCAACATATTTTGGTTTTTGATCGGGAGGCAAAGACTTGGACAGTTTAATCATTTTGGGCTTCTCTGCTGTCCCAATATTACAGTCTTCCATAGCAGCGTTTAAGGGCTGCATCTTTGGCTTTTTGGGGACATTGTTTGAATCAAATATGTCTTCTAATGGAGTGAGGCCAGCAGGTAGAAAATTGTCTTTTAAATCAATCACTTCGGCCTCTGCTTCAGCTATTTCATCTAAATGCATTTGCTTCAGCTCTTGCATGTTTTTCTCATCAAAAATGGTTGGGTGCAACATTTGATTTGTTGCTTCAGCTATTATAGTTTGCTCATTTTGGCTCATTTGTTGTTGTGGGTCATCCATGGCATCTTCATCAATGTTTAAGCTTGAGAATTCTTGTTGTAAGGTAAGAAAATTGTTGATTTGAGCATCATCCTCAAATACTTGCCAATCTTTGATATTGTTAGGGACAATAGGCATGTGCTTTATCTCAGCAGCAAAGTGGTAATTGGGCTCAAAGGGCAGCTTGCAAGTGCTAGCAAAAGTAGCTAGACTATGACCATGCATGTTATGGCTTCTAGCAATCTTAGCAAGCTTGGATTCAGTGAAGGAATTGAGTATTTCTGTGGCAGCAGACCTATAAGATCTTAGCCTACTATCATTAGTAACAAAGTTACCTTTAATCTATTGAATGATCAAATCGGAGTCACCTAGAATGGACACTTTTTCAGCTCCCAACGCTTTGAGCAGTTTAAGGCCTAAAAGGAGAGCCTCATATTCTGCCATGTTGTTGGTGCATTTGAAGTTTAGTCTGTAAGCATGACCCTCTGCATGGCTGTTATGTGTATTGTGAATCCATATTCCTGCCCCTGCTCCTAGCTTATTAACAGAACCATCAAACTCTAAATACCATGTGATTTCTTGCTTGTGGTTAGTATTAAGAGTTTCAGTCATTTTAGGATTGGGCAGTCCTAGGTTTTGTGCTTCATGTGGTTCTTCTTGTATGCTGGTTGCACTAATTGTTTTAACAGTTTCACGGGTATGGGCAACCGACTCTTGATTGATGCATGTTTCTTGTTCTAAAGGCAAAGGCTTCTCATCAGTGGGAGGGCAGCTATCATCATTGAATAATATAAAGGAATCCATATCAGAATGGATTGAGTAAATGGGAAAGTTTTGGGGTTTTTCCTCACTACTTACCACATACTTCATCAGTGTTTCTCTATACAGTCTCTTTGGTTGCCCAAAGACTGAAATAGTGGCATAGGAGAGGTCTAGTTGGAGAGATCCTTGGAGTTTTGCTCCCCAAGATCTTGATAAGAGCATGCCATACTTTGGTGGAATGTCAGCAACCACCACGTCCATTAGGATCGTTTTGTTGGGAAATTGGACTAAAGACACACAAAGGTCTTTGATTAAGCCTAAACACTTGACCTGACTAGAATCAAAGGAGAATAAGTCTTTGTAGGGTCTAGTGACATCAAGGTTTAGCTTCTCCATTACAGCTTTGGGCATTAGATTGTGTGAAGCACCTGAATCAAACATAGCAGTGTGCAACACTTTATCATGAATGTGCAAACTGACATAAAAGGGTAGAACAGCTCCATGTCCTGATTTGCCATTGACTTTAGGACCAAAAAGTAATTCAGGTTGATCATCTAAGACATTAACATCATCCCTTTTTTCTGGCATTTGCAGTGATCTTTTGATTTGCTGTCTGTACACATCATGTTTGGCAAGCTCAGAGAGAGGAATAGATATCTTTAACTTACCAATTTCTGCTTCTAAATCAAAAGGTTTTTCTGACTGTGTTTTAGTATTGTGACTGGTAGATTTTCCCTTTTCAATTGTATCTTCAGTGATCTTCTCTTGGTTATCAGTAATTTCTTGAGATTGTTCTGTTTTGGGAAGGCTTTGAGGAGTGCTATTTACATTGTCTTTTGAGGGAAAGGATACAAAAGGCTGGTTATTAGAGGGCTGCATGTCAGATACATCCTCTAAGGTCACTTCTTTTAATTTTGGGTCTTTTTTATCAGCAGGTTATGTGATAGCGGCCTTGTCTTTTACTTTCTTAGGCTGCTTGGCATCCATTGGCTTGATGGGATCAGACACATCAATGGTTCTTGTTCTAAATTTGTATTGTTTATGGACTTCGTAGACAGCTGAATCATAGCCTTGTTTGAAGTCAAATGACTCTCCAGACTTGGTCTGAAATTTTATATCATGGTCATCTTGGTCTTCTTGGGTTAGAAATACTTGTTGTTCACTCTTCAAACCCATCAAGTTTATGTGAGTGTCCTCTATCTGCTCACTAGATGTGGATGCTTTAGCATATTTTTCATGAAAAGGAGGTCTTATATCATGGTCAGGACTTGCCTTTCCAACGTTTGGGTTCTGATTTTTTCTAAAGTTTGGATTTCTGATAGGATTGTTTTGTTATCCTTCCCATGAGGCTTTTCTTTCAATAGTTCGCATTCTATTTTCAAAGCTGTCCATATTTTTTGATGATTGTATCCAATTTTTTCTCAAAGGCTGAAGGTTCATCTTTAAAAGTGGTTCTTCTCTCAGCTCTTGCTCTATTTCGCTTGGCAATCAGATTTGCCTCCACACTAACAGCTACATTCTGCATGCCTGCTAAGGTTTGAGGGGCTCTTTCCCTTAACTGATAAGCCATTTCTGAATCAAATCCATCAGGGAATTTGTATAAAGCAAGATCAGGTGGAGGTCTAAGGTTTTGTGGAATAGCGTTGTAAACATTGTTAAACCTGACACAATAGTCTAAGACAGCTTCTTGAGGGCCTTTTTTGATAGTGTCATACTCGGATAATATGTGCAGAGGGTCCTTATTCTTCTCCCATCTGTTAAGAAATGTTTGGTAAAGGGCCTCTGGGTCAGCTATGGAATTTGCAGGAAGAGCTCTAAACCAGGGCCTTACATCTCCTGTTAAACTTTGGACAAAAATCTTCATTCTTGCATTATCATCATCTATTTCATAACTCTCAAAATAGTCATGCATTTCTTGGTATGTTGCAGGGCTGTGCCAGAACCAGTACCATCAAAATATGTAATTTTGATTTGATAATCCTGAGGCATAGCCCCTGGATTGGCAGGTAACTGTAAAGGTGCATATCTATTAGCCATATTTACAGGGACAAGTGGAACGACTGGAACAGCTGGGACAACTGTAATAACAGTGGTGGTAGTGGTAGTATGCACAGTGAATGGAGGTGTGGAAAAGGTGCTTGGAGAGGTGGATGATGAACAAGGGGAAGTAGGGGTTGAACGAAACAAAACTTTAACCGGGGTTGGAAAACAACTTGGCTGAACTCTTTCAGGACTAGAATCAGCAAACTCTTCTTGTTTATGTTTGTTAAGGTTTCTAGAGATTAAATTGGGATTTTCAAAAACAGCTGGTAGATTTGGGTCTGTATTTGACCTATTATTACGTATTTTCTTCTTGGGAGCTAGCTTCTAACCTGTTTTTTTGGAATTTTCTGAATAAGGTCCCCAGTGGAGTCGCCAATGATGTTATCACTCAGGTTGTCCCTTGGCTCCTTAAGGGATACGGCTGAGGTAACCACAAACCAATCTTTGGGCTGCAGGTCCTAGCCTACCTGCAGTCAGAGAGGGCTCTCTCTTTAATATTCAACTTTGTTTTGGGTTGATTTTAGGCTATTTATAGTGTACATGGGTTTTGTTTTGATTTTGGTGGGAAGGATGATGTTTTTAAGCAGAGTTGGGATGCATAGAGTGAGAAGTTCAAACCATTGGGCTTGGAGTCATGGATTAGGGCTTGCTGTTGCGTTTTCTTGGTCACACGAGGAATACAGAGCAGGATAGCTACAAATGGAACAATATCAAGCTGGAATAAAGATGGAATGAAGGTCAGAGATGAAAGGCAACCAAGAATCTTTCATTAGCTAACAGAGAGGGAAGGTGAATGAAAGTTTGTCTAGGAGCAGTCAAGAATTCCTAAATAACAGTCATATGTGAAAGAAACAGGGTAAACATGATCATTTAAGTATGCATATTCATAACCATTTCTGAAGAAAACATATAAAAATAACAAGAACTGAGCATAGAGTGCAGTCAAGCAAAGCCTAAGCTATTCTTCTTTCTTGTTATTTAGATGGTACTACAATGGTGGCTTAAACATATATAAATTGTAAACAGAGGTAAGAAAACACTTATTGAGCCATGTAGTAGCACAGGAATTCCACAGTCACTCTTTGGCCATTAAATAACACAACAGACAGTTCTTCATCCAAATCATTCCAGCAGTCTTTGATTATAGAGCTCTCAAAGTATACAGCGCAAGTCTCGAATGAGGATTATCAACCATCCAACCCTTTAAACAATGAATCAGGGTGGTTTATATAGAGAAAAATATCCAAAAATATCTATTACAGCAGACTTTAAACAAATCTGAGGGAAATGAGTTCTTTAATCTAATATTGTCCTGAAATTAATGCAAGAAGATATCTATTTGAGCTGTGCTGGAGGCAGCTGCATCAAAATGAGTTAATATGGTGTCCTTGGTGGCTCGATGCAGTGTTTCTGCAATAATTGTGCCTTTAATCTCTTATCTGCACCTCTTAGGCGGTTCTGCTGGTTTTAGGTGGCTTTAATGTGCACTAATCTCGACCTGATGAGATTTGAATGGCCTTTATTGCTTCTTTGACTTGGATGGAGGCCTTTAATGTTCACCTGCTTTGATATTGCCGATCTGATACTTTTTTGCCGCTTCACGGATACTCTTTTATTGAATCTAGGCTTTATCTTTCCTCTGATACTCTTTAACACTTGAATCGGGCCACTTTCTCTCCCTTGATATGCTTGAAACTGTCAAATCGCCCCTTTTCTACCCTTTCAAGGCAAAAATAACTGCTGCAAATGCTTTTCGTGGCCTCTAGAATGCTATCAGTGCTGGCCGATTGAATATGAACATACATGAAGAAATCCTGTCAAATAAAGGCGGAGGAATGCAACCTGATAACTTTGTTGGGCTGAGGCTGGTTTTTTATTTGCGTTTTTTGGGCCTGCTGCCCTGGTGCTTTGCTGAGTCACTTCTTTGTTATCCTGCTCTCGGTATGCATACTTGACCTTCTTATAAGCTTGCCGTAGTCATATCTTGACTCCCTCTGCCTGCTGTTTTTTCTTTAGTTCTTTATTTCCAGCGTTGCCTCCTACGAATTTTTGGGTTTTGCAGGTAGCCGAGCAATAGGAAGCTCTCCATTTCTAAGCGCTAATCGCGCATCGAAAACTACCTCTGTTTCTCTTTTCAGGCATCCTTTGACGCGAATCTCGCCCTTTGCGCTTTTTCTGTCATGACGTCAGCATGACGTCATCGGCGGGTCCCGGGTACGGCAGGGTGACGTGGCAGGGTGACGTGGCAGTGACGTCAATGAGACGACGTGGCACAGGACACAGTGGCGGGGTAGGGACGAAGGCAGATGCGGTGGCAGTGACACGTAGCAGTGGCTGGCAGATGCGGAGGTGACGTAGCACTGTCGTCAGGGGCAGAGAGACAGAAGTCGGTTTGTGGTTTTATCAGACTGCCTTCTGTACGAGGGCAGTAAGTGTCAGAGGGGCTCCGACGCAATGATGTGGAGACACGCGTCTTTTGTATGGCGAAGAAACCACTAGGCTATCGGAGGCTAACCGTCGGATGTCGGGGCGGCTCCAAAATTGCTGAGAGCCATCGGATGGGGAGGGCTCGATCAGAGGGCCGACGGAGCGCGGAGCTGGTGGCAGGTTAATGTACAGGGGCCCGCTATATATTAAAATAATTACGCGCCGAAGGGGGGTCTAAAACCTTGGAAATGCGGATTTTTATGGGTTATGGGGTGCTAAGCAGGTATGAATTAATTTAATGTTTAACCATATTAAACATTAAACATTTGGAAAATGACTCTGGAGGGGCAAAATTATAGGGTTTTGGTGAGTAGAGGAGTAGGTATAGGTTATTAATCCAACTAGAGGTTAGATTAATCCCAGGGTTAGGATGCGGATGGGTTAATAGTAGCCCCAGATGGACTATCATTTCCCAAAACCATATATACATAGCTATAATGCTATAAGGTGGGATATTAAATATACTTTTGGGGTTTTTTACATAGTTTTTGTAGCAATAGGGATGGGAAAGTAGTTAGGGAGCTACATAATATAATTAGGAGTTAATATGAATTTATGAGGTGAAGTGTAGGGGAGAGGCTAAGTTTGTGAACTGAAACTTAGACACAAGAAGTGAATGGAATGTGGAGAAATGATTTTTACACAAGAAATGTGGCTTCTTTTCACTGAAGAAAGTCAAAGCTTGACTTAATATTTTGCAAAAATGAAGTGATAACAGGACTGGTTGGGCAGATCCCAATGTCCTCAAGGGGATGTTAGTAAGAAACTTTGAGGGGGGGGGTGAAAGGGAGTTAGACATGCTTCCATAGTTCTGCCATCAAAATAACTGCTTTGACACTTCTGTCGCTGATGAGATGAGCTCTCCTTTGATAATACAAAACTGATCAAAACCTTGCTTCTGCAACCTCAAACTACCTACCCAGCCTAATACACCTAACATTTTTTCTTCCATTTGATTGGGTGCACTTAGACTTGCAGACCCTGATTATCTTCTTTTCTTTTGACTGCCCTCCTATCTAAATGTACCCTTATCTCTTCCAAGGGCCCAGATTAAGCAGTTGGGCTCCTTCATTTCTCTACCTAGCTACTCATCTGCCAAGCTTAAGCTGTTTGGACAGATATTCATTCTCTATCTTCTAAAACAAGCAATTTAAACCTAGGGAAGCCAAGATTAAGCTGTTTGGCTTTCCCTTAACTGTAAAACTCTTCAAAAATGGTATGATTCTTCAAAATGGAACTTCTTGGAAATATGGAACCTTGCAGCATGAAAAGATGACATATTTGGCATGTAAAACAGTCAATCATGAAATATGAAACCTATTGCAATAGGAGGCTAACAAGTGTCACTTGTGTCAATGGTTCTTTCACTGTCGAGGGAGAGGGTGGGAGTGAGTTCCAAGTCGATTGGGAGCAGCCCCAACACTGCTAGGAACACACAACACACTTGGACATGCACAGCTTCTGGCAGAGCAGTCCACAGATGCAGAAGTCACAACATACAAGCTGAGATAACACGTACAACACTCACGGAGCAGTCCGAATGAGTGCAACAGTTGCTACAACAAGCTTCATGTGAAAGTTCTGTCTGATGTCTGGGAGAGCAGTCTACATGGGCAAGACAAAGTTAACAGCATATACAACATATTTCCATTAATAGATTATGCATTACAAAAAATGAAGCAGTTCAGATGTAGAACACAGGTTAAAGCAACATGCATTACAAGTGTTAAAGATTAGTCTTACAACATATACAATACATGTGTAAAAATGTGTTGGCTTGTTAGCAGGCTTCTGAATTAAGCAAAAGTTACAAGACACATCGTTACACTATACATCACTAACCCCGAGTGCGGGGCATTGGAGCCACTACTTACTCGTCAAAGAAAAGATTACAGAATCTCTTGGCTATGTGGGAGGAGATGAGGTGAAAAGTCCTTTACATGTACAAATGAGGGGGTATTTATAGCCAAGGGTGAAACTGACCCTTGTGGCTGCTCAACTACCCTCATGATCGTTTGAATTCCATGACTTTTCGACTTACATGACTCTTTGCTCAACAAGCAGGTCTCTTGGACTTCCACATTACATCACATTGATTGACAACAAGCCCATAGTGGAGATGTGGGTGACATGACTCATGATGTGACTCGACATGACTTGACATGACAATGTTGGTACATTCGTGCTGCTGTTGGAGTGCATGTCGAGCTATAGTGCTACTAGGTGATGGATGTCTTCATGGTGTATCATAGCTTCACCTCCACATGGTGAAGTGCATGGAGTCTTTGATGGTCCTTGGTTCACTTGATGAAGATTTAACATGTTGTTCCTTGCTCGCATGTTGGAAGGCTTGACAAGCTCATCTATTCGCGAAGGTGCATGTTCATCGTGTTTGTCCGTTTCGCATGCATCGTTCGTTCATTTGTTGGTGAAAGTGTCCTTCTGCATGTGCTCCCTTTATTCATCTCATTCGTCGTCATGCCATGTTTGTTGGTGTACCTGTACTTGCAGTCACTCATGACGAGATGACATCAAATCCAAAACCTCCTAGTCTACCATGATGCATGATAATGAATGGGAGAGGCAACAAGGTTGTGAAGTGGGATGATGGCTTCGGGCACTGCTTATGAAAACTGCGCAAGATTCAACTGAGCCTATAGCGTGATGAGGTTGTCACAAAGAACAGGAAGCTAGTGCAGGTAGTCGAGGAAGCCTGCCAGATGGTCCCTGAGTTGGCCATCCCAACAGAGGCACCAACAAAGGTGCACATCCAGATATTAGTAGCAGGGGTGCGCGAGGCGAAAGAAGAGAGAGCTAAGGTTCAGCTACAGCTGAACCTTTAGATAGCTGAGCTGCAATTGAAGGTGGAGCCTTCAACTCCGCCAGACGTGAAAGAATAGCGCTCTAGCGCCATTACAGCAGGAATAGCATAGATCAGCAGTGCAATGAAGGATTGCACCAAAAATTTTGAAGAATCGTTCGAGGTCCTCACCACTCTGCAGGAGGACCCGAACATATAGCACTTGGAAATAGAGGCGTGTGAGCTGCAGCAACAATATGATGACATAAAAGGGACTGTGCGGACAGTGGCCCTTACACAGAGGCTCACGCGAATGAAGCAAGCAAAACTTCTCAAGGAGTAGGTAGACATTGCGCGACATAAGGAAGTTGTCCTAAAAGCGCATGTACAACCATGGATTAATGAGGCGTTCGTCATTACAATCTCAATTGAAGCCAAGCTTGCGCAAATGCGGGGAACACAGGAACAGGTGCATGGCAGCAGTTCAGCTACAACAGTCTCTGAACAGTGCATCCAGGAAGTGCAGAAGGCAGCTACTCAGTGCACTCTCGATCTTGCACCAATCCAGGCAGAGTTGGGAGGTCTCCATGCAAAGATCTACGCACTGACAGAGTGACTCGAGGGAAAGTCATGATGTTTGTGTTGGGGGCATATTGGGCACGAGCTCCCCCGAGGGAATTTTTGAGGCTTAAAGCCCAAATTTTGGCTAAAAAGTGTAAATCCGATGTAAAGACTCCATATTTTGTGGGCGCGGAGTGCGAAGTTGTAAATCAATCATAGGGTTGTGTGCCCTCAATTTTGTAATATAATGTCGGCTTTAAAGATCCACCCATGGTCCGTGAACTATGGGATTGTATAAATAGAGCGAGGCTCTAAGTTGTAAAAGGGAGAAGTCAAGGAAGGAATGATGAAGAATTGAGTCTTGTCTGAAGTGTAGAGTCGAGTCTTTGGGTCGTAGAGTAGGAGAAGGCTCTGCAGCTGAGTGCGTAGAGGCCTAATAGTCCGCAGCTAAGTGCGCGGACCCCTGTAGCTGAGTGCACAGGGAAGGTTGAGTCTGTAACCATTGAAGCATTAATAAAGAGAAGTTTTATACCATCCATGTGTATTTATTTACTATTTTCTACATTGAATGTATTGGGTATAAATTACATTTTTGTTGTTTATATGATGCGCGAACATATATGATTGTGTTGATTAAGTAAATGTGAGATAAAGTACATGTTTACACAAAGTATACTAACATCTATAAGAAGATAAGTAAGATATGCAGTGTAATTTGGGGAAATAGCATAGATCGCTGCCTTAGCAGCGTGATAGCCTCTTAGCTCTTGGTTAGGGCTGTGAGCAGGCGATTATAATAGATTGCGAAGGTCTCGCAGGTCAGAACAGTGTGCGAAGTAACCTGCGTGAAAATAGGCACATTTGGACTAAATCGACTCCTCAAACATCTCTAGGGTGCAGAAACTTGGTTCCAACATCCCCCCATACTGCTTTGGGTGAGACTTCAGTCCACGCACCGCAGGCTGATGCCGAAAGGGCCAATGGTGTAGGTATGTGTTTGGCTAATTAACTCCGAACCTGGCTCAAGCCCCATTAAACCAGCATGACCCAAGTAAATAAACAAGTTTTTCCAAAGTCACACTTTGACATCTTTAAATACAATTGTTATTTCTTTAAGACATCAAGTACTTTTCTCACATGCATGACATGTTCATCATGAGATTTACCTAAAATTAAGATGTCATCTAAGTAGACTATAACAAACTCATCAAGAAATGGCCTCAACACATCATTCATCATGCGCATGAAGGTAGTAGGAGCATTACGTAAACCAAAAGGCATAACTATCCATTCAAACGAACCTTGTTTTGTCTTGAATGTTGTCTTCCAAATGTCTCCTTCAACCATTCTAATTTGATGGTAGCCACTCCTTAAGTCCAACTTAGTAAAATACTCTTGATCTTTCAATTGATCAAGTAAATCATCTATTTTAGGCAGTGGGTAATGGTTCTTTACCGTAATCTTTTCAATGCACGGAAGTCCACACACCTCTGCCATGTTCCATCCTTCTTTGGCACCAAAACAATAGGTGACCCACATGGCGAAGAACTTGGCTTGATGATCCCTTTATCCAAAAACTCTTGAATTTTCTTTTTAATTTCTGCACTTTCCATCACTGACATCTTATACATGCCAATGTTAGGAAGAGGACAATCTTGTTGCAATTGTATCTCATTTTAGATTCCTCTCTTTGGAGGCAATCCTTTTGGTTCCTAAAACATCTCGTCATATTGGTTAACAACATCAACCAATTCAAGTTTCAATCTTGAGTCACAACCTTGAAAAGCTTCATTATCAATATCATTCTTGGATTTGATCATTAGAAGCACAAAATTCTTGCTAGAATTCACTAGTCTTTTCATGTGCCCCTCATTTTTTTCCCAAGGAAAAATCATAATTTTCATTGATTTAGTTTAACATTACATGATGTAGATGCTAGAAGCATATGTAGTATGAGGGGTCAGAGCCACTGTCTGTGATGTTCTATATATATATATATATATATATATATATATATATATATATATATATATATATATATATATATCCCAAGGTTCGGAGAGTGTTAAATAATTACATATGATATGTTCTTATCAAATATAGACATGAGATGTATAGAGAAAAAAAGATTAAACACATCAAAAAATTCAGATAAGACAATAAAATCAGGGCCTTCCTCCCCCTCAGTGATCCGGACATGAGATTATGAAAGAGAATTGGTATAAGTTTGCTAGTTGTTTTTCCAAATCGAAGGGATATCCAACAATTCAATAGATTTACAAGCTTGTCTGAAGATAGAATAGTTTCCCTGATCAACAATATGGGAAAGTATAGTAAAACCAGCGTTGGTGAGGTAGTGAAGCAGTTCCTGTGGTAATTGATAAGCGTTCCCACATCCTTTCCATGGGTCCAAACAAATATGAACCATTTCCATTGCCAATCTTCTAGGTCAGTCCATCTCTGCTAAATGAAAGTGAGTTAAGGACCACCTTCCAAACTGTAGAAATGTTTGATCTATCCCAAGAAGGTTGTCAGATCCAATTGAGAGGATGGAGTGGGGATATATACTTTTGGGAGATCACCTCTGCCCAGAGATTCCTGGAGGTAAGGACATTCCACCCCAATTTGACTTCTAGAGCATTAGCAAATACTTCTATTTTTTTCATACCCCATCCTCCCCATTTTTTTGGGAGGGCAAGAATATCCCATCTAGCCCAAGCAAAAATGTTCCCTTCTTGTTTGCCCTTCCATAAGAATCTACAACACAATTACTGTATTCTGCATAAAATACCCCTCGAAATCCAAGCCAGTGACATCGAGTACACCGAAGTAGATTCCAAAACAGATTTGATGAGGACAAGTTTGCCAACCCTAGAAAGCCATCTATGATGCCAAATATTTAGTCGCCTTTCGATCTTAGCCACAAGCCAAACCCAATCAACAATCTTGTATTTTGCAGGCTTGAGCCGAAATCCCAAATATTTGAGCCCTTCATCAAAGGGGAGAAAGGTGTATGGGAATCGTTGTTGTGTTGTGTGGATTTCATTTTGAGTGCATCCAGTAGTAGTCAATGTAGATTTGAGATGATTACATTCCATGACTGTAGAAAAACAGAATGATCGAAAAGCAGAGGAGAATGCAGTAATATCACCAATCAATCCATTAAGAAATATGAGTACATAGTCAACAAATAGGAGGTGGGTAAGGATGAAAGTATTTGTGATCTTGATGCCCATAAGTCTGCCTTGTATTTTTTCCTCTGATATATATCAACTCAGCCCTTCCATGACAAGCAAGAAGAGAAGAGGTGAGAGGGGGTAGCATTGTCTGAGGCCGCGCTCAACATGAAAAAATGATGAGGCAAAGCCATTGATAAGAACATTGTAAGAGACATTAGTAATACAACACATAATTCATTGAATGAAGGAGAAAGGAAAGCCCAGATGAGTCAATAGAATCCTCAGATAGAGCCAACTAGTGCAGCCAAAAGCCTTAGCCAGATCAATCTTGAGAATCATAGCTTTTAGCCTCTTTGTTTTGATTGAGTGTAGGAACTCTTATGCAGTAACAATTGCTTCATGGATCTTCCTGTGGTCGAGAAAAGCAAATTGTTCATGGGATATAAACTCTGATAAGATAGGCTTGAGGCAATTTACTATTATCTTTGCAATGATCTTGTATATGCAGTTGCAGAGTGAAATAGGTCGAAAATCACTGAAGGTTTGAGGATCATCTGATTTGGGTATAAGTGCAATAAAGGTATAGTTGAATGCATCATACATTCATCCCCCAATCCTGCATTATTCAATTACCTATAGGAGATCATTTCCCAATACTTCAAAAAATGCAAGATATAATTCAATCGGCCAGCCATTAGGTCCAGGTCTTTTGTCCTTCTTAAACCATTTAGGTGTGCCTTCCAGTTCCCCCAAAGTAATAGGCATATCAAGGTCCTCAACCACTTCATGATTAACAAACCTGGGGAAAAATCCAACCACCTTGATGATCTCTGTGAGATTGGCATCCTATGTAGCTTTGAATAGTCGACTAAAATGAGAAGTACTGAGGAAAGCCAATTGGTGGAAGGACTTTACATGTTGGCCAATATCATCCACCAGATGCCATTTGGTGTTGATAGTCTATCATCCATTTGCAAAGAAATGGTAAAACTTTTTATTATCATGTCTCGACTGTAACCAAATGACACGACTCCAAAGTCTCCAGGTTTCCTCTCTATCCTTCAAAATTTTGTTTTGGTCTGCTTCAATTCTGATAGTTCATTCTTTGGCTTCAATGGAGACAAAACCACGACCATCCAGGTCCCCCAAAGTAGAAAGTTCCACTTCAGTTTGTTTTAGAGACTGATCATCCTTGTATCTTTTTTCCCTGGCCAATCAATAGATTTTTGCCTTAGATGGAGCATATTTTTGGCAAAAGCTTCATAAATAGATTAACCAGGTGTAAGAGGGTGAGCCTTCCAATAATCAATGACCATTTTCATGTATCCCTCATATTTGAGCCAAGTGGAATTGAATTTGTAGGGACCTTTAGGCTTACAATCAACACAAGCAAATTCTAGGTAAATGGGAGAGTGATCAAATAATCCATCGGATCCCACCCAATTTCGATATAAAGAAAGGTGGTCCAAAAGATGGTCTTTGACAAGTAATTTGTCTAACCTTCTGGCAAGCATAGCATCTCCAGTCCTCTGATTAAGCCAGGTAGGTTGCAACCATGCCAAGGGAATATCATAAAGATGATGATCCTCCAACAGAGAGCTAATATTATCAGATAGAGGGTCAAGTTGTGCATAATGTCCCCAGGATTCCACATGATCAATAGATAAATTAAGGTCACCCTCAAGGATGATATCGTCAGCTTACATATATGAATGATTTAGGAGCTTGTTCCAGAAATGTGCCCGATTGATGCAAGGACCATATACATTGATAAGTCTTAGCTCCTTCCCAAATTCAGAGGAAAAAATATCAATGCTAATGATACCCTCTCATCCCCAAATATTCAGTAGTTTGAAAACCCGAGGATTAAATCCCAAATCCAGACCAACAGATCGCCCGCAAACATCCAACACTTTAAAATGCCAACCCGGGATGAGGGGCCTCAAGGGCGAGGATGATCAGATTACAAGGAGAAAGTGTTTCCTGAAGAAAAATGATGTCCACCATATCTGTCTCAATCAAACGTCTTGTTGACGGTGCTGGACCTGCCAACATTCAGGGGATCACCCCGATATGATGTCCCAACTGGACCTCACACCATTTGGTGTGGGATTCCCATCCGGTATGTTGGCCCGGTTGCCATTGTCTTAAGGATTTTCCTCAACTCTTGCATGTCAGCACAGGAGAGTCGTTCGCTTTGTCTTCGAGAAGTGAGGTTTGCATGCCTAGTGAATGTAAGTGTCACTTGTGTCAATGGTTCTTTCATTGTCGAGGGAGAGGGTGAGAGTGAGTTCCAAATCGATTTGGAGCAGTCCCAACACTTCTAGGAACACACAACACACTAGGACATGCACAGCTTCCGGTGGAGAAGTCCACACGGATGCAGAAGTCCCAACATACAAGGTGAGATAACACGTACAACACTCACGGAGCAATCCGAACAAGTGCAACAGTTGCTACAACAAGCTTCATGTGAAAGGTCTGTCTGATGTCCGGGAGAGCAGTCTACATGGGCAAGACAAAGTTAACAGCATATACAATAGATTTCCATTAATAGATTATGAATTACAACAAATGAAGTAGTTCAGATGTAGAACACAGGTTAAAGCAACATTCATTACAAGTGTTAAAGATCAGTCTTACAAACAGATACAATACATGTGAAAATGTGCTGGCTTGTTAGCAGGCTTCTGAATTAAGCGAAATTTGCAAGAAACATCGTTACATTATACATCACTAACCCCGAGTACGGGGTGTTGGAGCCAATACTTACTCCTCAAAGAAAATATTACAGACTCTCTTGGCTATATGGGAGGAGCTAAGGTGAAAAGTCCTTTATATGTACAAATGAGGGGGTATTTATATCCAAGGGTAAAACTGACCCTTGTGGCTGTTCAACTACCCTCATGACTGTTTGAATTCCATGAGTTTTCAACTTACATGACTCTTTGTTCAACAAGAAGGTCTCTTGGACTTCCACGTTACATCACATTGATTGAAAACAAGCCCATAGTGGAGATGTGGGCGACAGGACTCATGACATGACTAGACATGACTTGACATGACAATGTTGGTACATTCGTGCTGCTGCTGGAGTGCATGTCGAGCTACAGTGCTACTAGGTGATGGATGTCTTCATGGTGTATCATAGCTTCACCTCCACATGGTGAAGTGCATGAAGTCTTCGATGGTCCTTGGTTTGCTTGATGAAGCTTTAACATGTTGTTCCTTGCTTGCATGTTAGAAGGCTTGATAGGCTCATCTGTTTGCGAAGGTGCATGTTCATCGCGTTTATCCGTTTCGCATGCATCGTTTGTTCATTTGTTGGTGAACCTGTCCTTCTACATGTGCTCCCTTTGTTCATCTCATTCGCCATCTTGCCATGTTTGTTGGTGTACCACTACCTGCAGTCACTAGTGACGAGATGACATTAAATCCAAAACCTCCTAGTCTACCATGACGCATGATCATTTCAGATGCAGGTGAACAGGAGAGGCAGCAAGGTTCTGAAGCAGGATGATGGCTTCGGGCACTGCTTATGAAAACTGCGCAAGAGTCACTGATTGATGAACATGGGTAATCTGAGTCGACAGTGACTGCCTGCAAGGTCTAGCTCGGCTGGGAGGGAAAATTGTGCAAATTTTGGGAGGAACAATCCGGGCTGCTGGAAGGCAAGGCAGGCATGCTCTGTGCATTTTTCAAAACGAACGGGTAGCAGGGGCTGGACACCCAGATTTGCTCAATTTTCCAGAGGAGCGGGTCGGCTGCATGGAGGTTCAGCAGGGAACTGGAAGTTGGCTGTCGGGGTCACTAGAAGCCAAAATTGTGCAATTCCCAGAGGGAACTGGCAGTTGGCTACTCAGTGGCTGGCAGCAGAAACTGTGTAATTCATGGAGGGAATTAGCAGTCTGCTGCTAGGAGCGGATGGCGGGGAAATTGCACTGAAGTTGGGAAGATAGCTTGCTGATCATCTCTATGCAGTTTCTGAGTTAAGCAAACTGCTAGACAGTAGAAGGCCTGCTCATGAACACTGCGTAATTTTTGAGATGAAAAGTTGGTCGACTACTGGGATGACTAACCGGGAAAATTGCGCAATTTTCTGAGGGAGATAGGGACGAGCGGTTGGTGTTTGTCCAGCCTATCTATGCAATTTCCTCAATCAGTTGAGTGAGTGAATTCAATGGCCTCTACGCAATTTTTTAAGGGAGTCAGTCCCAGGGTGACTGCCGGGTTCGACTATCTGGGTAGTCAGCATGGAAGTTGATTTGAAATTCTTGCGGGCAGCGCAGCTTGAAAAGATTAGCTTGGTGCTTCTGCGTTGTTCTGGTTGACAGTCGATCGAGTTGAAAGCGAGGTGATGTTCTAGTTGTCAAAGGGGAGTCTAGTCGTTAGAACTTCAGCAAAAATGACTAAGTGTGTGAACGATTGAAAGACACATAGGTGATCATATGAACACACACTCATGTGACTCGACGACGAAACGACCCAAACCATCCAGACACACATGCTCAACATGAATGATCGACGATGCAAGTGACAAGCATGACACTTGTGATCGACTGTTCATTGATCGAGACAACACTTGTACGATAGTGAATGTGACCCCGTGTGTGAGTGCAACAGATGCTTTCATAGTGAACACAACAAGCACATATGAAGTCGAGAATCAGAACATGGTCGCAAACATGAATTAGACACCAGCATGTAGAAACTTGAGAGAAAAGAGAAATCATGGCAATTGCAAAGAATCACACGTGCTCACGGAGTGAACCCTAGTGTGTGCAATCATCAAGTGAAACTCTCAAGGGAGGCTCCAAAATTGGTGTAAGCCAAAATTTTGGAGGGTGGTTGTAGCCGCTACAACACTTGGCAATGCACTGGTAGAACTCTAGCTTCTTTGTTTCTGTTCATTTCTTGCACAGGGCCTTGGTATTTCAAGGAGTATTGAATCACTATGCAGGTTACTTCAGTTTCCCCACTTACCCCATGGACAAATGTGGTTCACCCTTTCCCAACTCAGTCAAACATGGTCAAAAGTTTAGCTTAAATCTTAGTGTTTCGAATTCTGGAACGGTAGCTTAGCTCGCGGGTTGAAGATTTTCATAGTATAAGTTTTCATCTCTAGTGTTGCTCCACTGCCAGCAAGCCTAGACAGTACCCTAACGGAGTCACGTAGGAACACACACATTGCTCCACTGCCAGCGAGCCTGGTCAGTACCCCAGCGGAGTTGCATGCTTCACCTCTCTGTGTAGGAAGCCTTTCTCTTCTTTTGCCTTTGTATTTTTCAAGAGGACTGTGCATAGGGACTTATTTATTTTTTGGGGCAGAAGAGGGGTCCCAAATTATTGAGAGGATAAGAGGTTGTTCCTTAAAAGAAGCATGTAAGACCTCTGACATAGGTTTTCTCATTTAGATTTTTCCCCTTCTTTGTTTCTCTAGTTGGATGAGCTTGAACACATAGAGCAGAAGGCTGAGTACAGGCATGGGGCTTCCCAGTGTGGACACAAGTTCATGGTTGGACTGAAACTTCCCTTACAGAAGGTTCGTATTTTCCGTCAGGACTTCATCGGCAAAAAGTTACAACCAAGCACATAGAAGACGGGCACAAGATTGGACAAGTGCTGCAATGTCACGAGTTTCCTCAAATTTCAGCCATATACTCTATTCAAAATCCAGGACGTAGTAGTTGGAAGCACTTATTTCTGAAAACAAAAATAGTAATATATCAAACAAACAAAATGAACGTGAACAAAAATAGTAAGAAAAATCAAACAAAGCAAAAGAAAAGATAATAAGAAAAACAAACCAAATGAAACAACAAGCAGCAAGCAGACTATGTACATGGCACGGGCGCAGCCTGACCTACTGAAAATAATGTTTGAGATCTTGGCCATTGGCAGGAAGGTTGTCAATCCTCCTGCCCAGTGATTGCAAATGATATGTGTGTGGGCCAAGCCTCTCGTAGACCAGTGCAAGTCCATCGGGCTCCGCTACCAGAACCTAGTGGCATTACAAAAGACCTTCAAGTGAAGACAACAGTACTATTCCAGGTATTGTGTGCAACATGGGCTCAGATGATGGCACGGGGTAGTTGTTTTTATTCCGGGAAGGGTTCAAGTTTATGAAATCAATGTGTAAGCTGATTTTCCAGGATTTATTACGTGCGGAATTTAAACTAGAAAAACAAGTATGATGACGAACTTTGCAAGTAATCCAATCAACCAAAATGTTAGTCAATTTTTCTTGTATAAGGAGTGCGAATGATCTGATAATCACCCTATGAGTGACCTCAGTAAAAGATTTATTGAATAAAGGTATTACAGACTCATGTGCTGGTGTGTGTGTCTATGTTATTTAAGCAACGAATCGATCAAATTGCAAATACACAAACACTTAAATGGAAAGACAGCAGAGAAATATAGTAAGCAATACAAGAACACAAGAAATTAATAAGGAGTTCACCCTATTCTCCAGGGCTACATCTCCGATCCATCTTTCAGTGGTGGCCTTGTTTTATTGTGTCTTTAAGCAGAGAATTACAATGCAGGAGCTCAATATGAGTCACTTGAAACAGATTTTCTTGGTAGGGTGGTTCTTGGATTCCCTAAGCCACTTGAGTACACAGACTTCTTCTTCCTACCAGCTCTGTGGCCTTTTGGTCTACAATGGAGAGCCCAATGTGGTGCTCAACCTGGACAGATCCTCTCTGGGATGGCTCAGATCTCTCAAGCCTTTGGTGCTCGATGCTGCCTCTGGTCAGCTCGGCCCTCTATCCTCTTTCTACTTTCACTACACTGTCTTCTTTCTCTATGTTTCGTCCTCCTCTCGGGATTTTGGTCTCTCTGTCTTCTCTCCCTCCCTGGCTGTTCTGACTCTGTTCATGGCTTTGAAGCCATTCATTCCCATGTTTGTTCGGTTCCTCTTCTGCCTCCATCAAATCACCTTCTGCAGCTGCACTTGGAGTTTCATGTTCGGCATCATCATCAACGCTCATGGAGTGGCCACATATCCTCCTTCAAATGGCGCCATCCTCCTTCGCTGGTTGAATTCTTCAGTTATGTCGTGAAGTGAGTCTTTCTCCACCATGGCGGTCAAACATACCTCAAATCTTTACAAATCACGGCTCATTCCTTCGTCGATTTCGCTTCCTCCATTGGGCGTGATCTCAACCGTTAGATCTAGGGCTTCTAGATCCGATGCCATATGCACGTTTCGCGCGGTTGACTTGCTTGACCGATAACGCGTGATCAACTGCGGTTTTCTCTCACCTCCGCTTGCCACGCGTTGATCGTTGAGTGGGATCGCTCTGATTCCATCCAAAACCGCTTACCATTTGAGGGCACCCTGATCAATACTGTCGGTTTTCCAGAGCACGGATCATGCCTTGTCCTTTAGCGCTTTTTCACTTTTTGCCCGTGGTTCTCCGGCTCCCCATGCGACCGAGTGCTCGGGGCTTCCCTATTTCGAGTCCTTTGGCCCAGTGAATCGCGCATCAAAAATCACCTCCATTTCCCGATCTGGGCCTCCCAGGGGCTAATTCGGCCTCCCACACAATCTCCATGGGCCTCAGTCAGTGCTCTTTGACCGAGGTCCTCGTCGTTCCACGCTCACTGCCATTGCCACTGGTTCAGGGTGTTTTTGATCGTTGTTTTGGAATTCTTTGATGTTTGTCCGACCTGATACAGTCATGGTTCCTTTGACAGTCTTTATGGATCCAATTCGAATCACGGCCTTCCCACTGAAAAAGCTTTTGGACCACCAAAAGTTGGTTTTCAAGCATCGACTAAGTGAGGGTATTGCTTTCTCACTTGTCCAATCTCAATCCACTTCGCACTGCTTGGCTTTGAACCTTTTAGCCCAATCCTGAGGTACTCCACATCTCCCCTGCGCGTTGTCCTCACCTTCCTGTCCAACACTGTGTCTTCCTGCAATTCATTAAGATATTCAGGTAGCAGGTCATCAATAGAAGGAAATTGACTTTGCTCTTCAGGGTCCTCAATCATTGAAGGTTCAAACAATCTCAAGCAGTCTGCATTTACGACTGAGTAGATGTGCATGTAAGCTGGTAAATCAAGGCAAAAATCATTTTCACCAATCTTCTCAAGTATCCTAAAGGGTCCATACCTGATAGGCTTTAGCTTTTTACCTTCACCTTGCATTCTGTCCTTGCTAATATACAGCTAGCCTTGGTCACCAACTTGAAAACTATGCTCCATCCGATGCTTATCATGCCTAGCCTTGTACTTGGCTTGGCTCTTTTCCAGCTGTTCCTGTACTGCCTGGTGGATCTCCTGGATCTGTTCAATGAACCTAGTTGCCTTGTCCACATCACTATGTCTTGCAACCATGGTATCTTTACCAAAGACAAAATCCAAAGGAGACCTTGGTGTGAAACCAAAACAAGTCTCAAAAGGAGATCTCTGTGTAGAAGAATGTTTTGCTCTGTTGTAAGCATGCTGCACATAACACAAGTGTTCATCCCAAAACTTAGGGTGTTTGATGCAATATCCTCTCAGTAACTGGATTATTGTCCTGTTAACTACTTATGTCTGGCCATCTGTTTGTGGATGAAAAGTTGTGCTTTTCTTTAGTTTGGTGTCCATCAGTTCCCACAGACTCGACCAAAACTTCCCCACAAATCGGGTGTCTCTATTAGATACAAAGGAAGTGGGTAATCCAAAATGAACCCATCCATTTTCAAAGAACAATTTTGTAGTTTGTTCAACTGTAATCTGTTTATTACAAGGTATCAAAACACACATTTTGTTGAACCTATCCACAACAACATATAGATAATCATGACCTTTCCTAGACTTAGGTAGTCCTCCAACAAAATTGATGGAAACACTTTCCCAAGGGTGAGAAGGAACTGGCAATGTAGTGTACAAGCCTAGTTTTCTGTTGCTGGGATTGCTTTCAGCACACATAGCACACCCTCTTACATATTTAGAAACTGTCTCATTCATTTTCGGTCAATAACAAAATCTTTGCAGCTATGCAACTGTTTTACTTACCCCAAAGTGACCTGATATAAGAGAAGTGTGTGCTTCCCTAATTATCTTTACTCTCTCAGTTTGTGGAATGCAGAGTTTCCCACAATGATATAAGGGTCGGTCCTTCACATGATAGTCCAATTCTTCTACTCTTTTGCCTTAACTCAAAGTTGCATATACATCTTTAAAGTCCATATCCTGAGCATATTGTTCAATGTAGCTTTCATGTAGTACAGAATTATGCTTAAGTATGGTAGATGCATTTATAATGGGTCTAGATAACATGTCTACAACCTTATTATGCATGCCCTTTTTATATCTGATTACTAAATTAAATTGTTGTAAAAAACCCATCCATCTGTAATGTCTTGATTGCTGCAACTTAGTTTGGGAGTGTAGATATTGAAGTGGTTGATGATCAGTATGTATTATTGCCTCTTTGCCCATTAAGTAATGTTTCCACTTTTTCACACTCTGAACTAATGCATACAATTCTTTATCATATGTAGGATAGTGAACTACTGCAGGATTAAAAGTCTCAGAATGATAACATATGGATTTACCAGGTTGTGTCAACATGGCTCCCATGGCATAGTCACTGGCATTAGTTTGGATCTCAAATGGTCTTTGTAGATCTAGCAGTGCTAGTACAGGTGCTGTACTAATCTTTTCTTTCAAGGTGTCGAAGGCTTTCTGATGTTTTCCTCCCCACTGAAACACCTTATTCAATCATGTTAAAGCATGTAAGGGAGCTGCAATTGAGGAAAAGTTAGAAATGAACTTCCTCCAATATTGTGTTGCTCCTAAGAAGCTTCTCAATTCTGTAGCAGACCTGGGTTTAGGCAAGTTCACAATCACTGCCACTTTAGAGGGATCTATTTTCAATTCACCTCCACCTACTATATGACCCAAGTAGTTTAGAGATGTTTTACCAAATTCACATTTTGAGAGTTTAACATAAAGTTTTTCTCTTTTCAAAACATCTAATGTCTGCTTAACATGCTTTAAATGTTCTTCCCACGTTTTACTAAAAATCAGAATGTCATCCAGGTATACAATAACAAAATCATCAAGAAAAGGTCCTAGTACATCATTCATTAATCTCATGAAAGTAGCAGGAGCATTGGTCAAGCCAAAAGGCATAACCAGCCATTCATACAATCCCTGCTTTGTTTTGAAAGCAATCTTCCATGCATCTTGCTCCGCAACCCTGACCTGATGGTATCCACTGCGCAAATCCAACTTGGAGAAATAAACAACTTCCTTCAATTGATCTAAAAGATCATCTATGTGAGGAAGGGGATAACAATTTTTTATTGTTATCTTATTTAGTGCTCGGTAATCAATGCACATTCTCCATGAGCCATCTTTCTTTCTCACCAAAACGATTGGTGACCCACATGGTGATGTGCTCGGCCTGATGAACCCTTTCTCGAGCAACTCCTGCACCTGCTTCTTGATTTCAGCATTCTCTAAAGCAAACAACCTGTACATCCCAATGTTAGGAAATGGTACATCTTGCTGCAAAATAATATCATGTACTATTCCCTTTTTGGGTGGCAGACCTTTAGTTTCTTGAAATAATACATCATCCTCTGAAACAACCCTTTCTATATCAGCTTCTTGTTCAGCATTACAACCCTCAAATACATTGGTTTTATCAGGTTTCTTTTCCTTTACAACCATCAGTAAGAATTTTTTGTATGAATTTATCATTCTTTTCATCTGCCCTGAGTTTATGAGAGTATAATTATTATTAAGCTTATGAGCTCTTACAAAGTATTTGATTCCATCTTTAACAAGTAGATACTTGTTCTCAGCTCTATAGAAAATAGCCTTTCTATCATACAAGGGCTTCCTAAAACAATTCCACATATATCCAAAGGAATTATGTCTAACTCAACCTCATCTACAAATGCTGACCCAAAAGAAAACTTGAGTTTGCATTGTCTAGTCACTTGTAGTTGTGCTTTATCATTCAACCATCCTAATGGGTATGGTTTCTTGTGAGGTGTAGTTGCTAATCCCAATTTCTTTACAATTGCTTCAGAAATTAGATTTACTTGTGAGCCACTATCAAACAAAGTATCAATCTTTTGATTTTTGGAAATAACTCGAATATGGAAAAGCTCATGTCTTTTTCTCTCATTTTCTTCATCAATAACAGATTGAGCAGAATTACTAGTAGATGCTTCAGAATTCTTACCTTTTATACCTGTGGCTGCTATAGTTGTTTCATCTCCTGAGTCTGACCCCAAATCTTTCTGAATAGCTGCAGCAGTCTTCTTCTTCTTGCCCTCGGACTTCTTAGGTCTCAGCTCTAGATGCAGAATCCAACAATGCTCATCATCATGCCCATCCTTTTTACAGTGAGTGCATGAAGCTTTGCTTTTCTGTGCAGTGTTAGCCTTCCTTGCTTTCCACTTCTCCTTTCTTTTCTCCTTGCTCTTGCTTGCAGTGCGTTGGGATGGTCCCCCAACTTCTGGATTGCCATTCTTTCCTCTAGCTTCTAGATGAGTAGCTTGTACATATACCTCATTTATACTAGTGGGATTAAACATGAGGATGGTATGCCTCATGTAGCTGTGTAGACCACCAATATACTTCAAAAGAGTCTCTGGTGAGTCTAATGAGATACCCAACATCAATGCTCTCTTTCTAAATTCTTGAATGTACCCTTGCACACTTTGCCCTTTCAACTGTCAAAGAGTTTGCCAACTCATCATGGCTTGTTGCATGTAGGCCAATGGATAGAACTGCTTTTTGATTGCAGAAACAAATTCACTCCAGACAGAGATAGTATTACCATGTCTTTTCATATCAGCTTGGGTTCTGCTTCCCACCAAACCAAGGCAGTGCCTCCTAGGCATAGGCTTGCCAGTTGAATCTTACTCTTGTTTGAGTCTATGTTCTGTACCTTGCAATACACATCAATTTGTCTAATCCAATTGTCCAACTTTTCAGCATTTAGCTCTCCATCATATATAGGAAAATCGAATTTAACATCTAGCTTGATCAAAGATGCTTTCTTATTATGCACAGGGCTATTAGGAGGTGTGAGAAAGCTTTCCCCTTTCCCTTTTCCTTTGGAGTGGTCATGGAAATGAGACTCATCTTCTTCTTTATCTTGTTTAGAACCTGATGAATCTTCAGTCTTATGCTTTCTAAAGTCCCTATACATTTCTTCTACCATAGATTTTATAGCTAGGAAACTTTCTATGAATTGAGGGTCTGGCCCCACAGAACCTTCCTCTGACATTGTCTTCCAAGGATAAACTCTCCCAATTTTAGGATTAGTTTCCACCAACTCTCCTTCTCCTAATTTGAGCTTTGATCTAGTGAGCATTCAACAGCGAAACCAACACAATTTTGTCTAACCTTACATCCTAGAGCTCTCATACCACTTGATCTGATAATCACCATATGAGTGACCTCAATTAAATATTTATTGAATAAAGTTATTATAGACTCATGTGTTGGTGTGTGTGCCTATGTTATTTAAGCAATGGATCGATCAGATTGCAAATACACAGACACTTAAATGGAAAGAGAGCAAAGAAATACAGTAAGCAATACAAGAACACAAGAAATTAATAAGGAGTTCACCCTATTCTCCAGGGTTACATCTCCGGTACAACTTTCAGTGGTGGCCTTGTTTTATTGTGTCTTTAAGTAGAGAATTACAATGCAGGAGCTCAATATGAGTCACCTGAAACAGATTTTCTTGGCAGGGTGGTTCTTGGATTCCCCAAGCCACTTGAGTACATAGACTTCTTCTTCCTACCAACTCTGTGACCCTCTGATCTACAGTGGAGAGCCCAATGTGGTGCTTAGCCCGGACAGATCCTCTCTGGGATGGCTCGGATCTCTCAAGCCTTTGGTGCTCAACGCTGCCTCTGGTCAGCTCGGCCCTCTATCCTCTTTCTGCTTTTGCTACACTGTCTTCTTTCTCTGTGTTCCATCCTCCTCTCGGGATTCTAGTCTTCTGTCTTCTCTCCCTCCCTGACTGTTCTGACTCTATTCATGGATTTGAATCCATTTGTTCCCATGTCTGTTCGGTTCCTCTTCCGCCTCCATCGAATCACCTTCTGCAGCTGCGCTTGGAGTTCCCTATTCGGCGTCATCATCAGCGCTCAAGGACTGGCCGCATGTCCTCCTGCAAATGGTGCCAGCCTGCTTCGCCGGTTGAATTCTTCAGTTACGTCGTGGAGTGAATCCTTCTCCACTGTGGCGATCAAATGGACCTCAAATCTTTATAAATCATGACTCATTCCTTCGTCGATTCCACTTCCTCCATCGGGCGCTATCTCAACTGTTAGATCTGGGGCCTCCAAATCTGATGCCATATACACGTTTCGCACGGTTGACTTTCTCGACCGATAGCGCATGATCAATGGCAGTTTTCTCTCACCCCCACTTGCCACGTGTCAATCGTTGAGTGGGATCGCTCCGCTTCCATCCAAAACCGCTTATCGTTTGAGGGCGCCCCGATCAATACCGTCGGTTTTCTAGAGCGCGGGTCCCGCCTTGTCCTTTAGTGCTTTTTCACTTTTCGCCTGCAGTTCTCTGACTCCCCACGCGACCAAGTGCTCGGGGCTTCCTCATTTCGAGCCCTTTCACCCAACGATACGCGATTAGCACTAGGTGCTAATCGCGCATCAAAAATCACCTCCATTTCCCGATCTAGGCCTCCTAAGGGCTAATTCGGCCTCCCGCTCAGTGTCCATGGGCCTCGGTCAGTGCGCTTTGACCGAGGTCCTCATCGTTCCACGCTAGCTGCCATTGCCATTGGTTCAGGGTGTTTTTGATTGCTGTTTTGGAATTCTTTGATGTTGGTCCGACCTGATACAGTCATGGTTCCTTTGACAGTCTTTATGGATCTAATTCGGATCACCAAGCAACATGTGTGTGTTACTTAGCCTTTGCTACAATGGCTTGTCTCCTCCTTTACCTGGAATCCCATGTTAAATTACTCATGTGTAGTGTGTACTCAGGTCATCATCTGCCCGTGTAGATCCATCCTGGTACTGTTTAGTCAAGCGGTCAAAGATTTGTCGTTGCTGCGGTATGTAGCTTGTACCAAGATTGGCTATCTTCAGATCATGATAGGTTTCCAGGTTGCTCTATTCGTTCGTAGTGGTGGTCCTGTGGGTCCCGCTATTTCTCAGCCTTTGACATAAATTATGCAAACCATAGAGCTTGTTGAGGGAAACCCCACCCTCAGGAGTGAAGTTTCCTTCCTTGTCCTCGGCCGCGGTTTTAGGGGCTACTCGTGCTTAGCTTCATTAATTGTTTTGTCCTTGAAAGCATCAACACTGTCCGCGGGGTACATTATCACTTTGAGTGCAGCCACATTGAGGCTGATGGTCCTTTCTAAGCTCAGCACGAGTGCTTCATACTTAGCAGCGTTGTTTGTGCACTCGAACTTCAAGCATCTTGAGATCATGCATTGTTTGTTGTTTTGGATGGCTGAGATACACCCAGTCCTTGAGCCATCATGTGTCTCTGATTTGTCAAAATCCATGGCCCACAGCTTATCCTTACACGGACCGTTTGGCATGCTAATGCTACTACTACTACTGTTGTTGCTACTACTGCTATTGTCCCTACAATGAGCTATACAAGTTTCATTACCATAAGTTGGGCAAGTGAGTCCCAACTGTGTGTCGGATGAGGTTGGAGCTGGTTGTGCAGGATAACACTCCAATGTTGTTTCCAAGAGGCAGTTGCCAAACATGAGTTCTGCGAAGGCCAACGGTTCATTCTCGTCATTAAGGGGAGTGACATTATGCTTCATGTACCTCTCAGACTCTACCCGGACTTGGTTGAATTTTCCCTTGTACAGAAGCCACATGTGAGACCAATCTGTAGCAAAATATCCATCTAGCTTGCTGGACCAGTCTCTGTTGAGTAGCAAGCCATATGCTTCTGGTATGTCCACAACAACTATGTTGATGCATTGGTGAACTCGATTGTCATGGGATAGTTGGATGATCACATCTCGAAGTTCACCAATCGTTGGAACCGATGTTCAATCAAGTTGGATGATTCGCGCGGATGTTTCGCTGCATATTGCATTGATCTTTTTCACAATGGGGAGCGGCATGACGTTGGCTGTCGCGCCAGAATAACCCCAACAGTTGTCAACATTTCAATTGAAAATTTCAAAAGATAGCAGGAATGGGGGGAAACCTGAGTGTGCTTCTTCCATCCAGAGTGTATTGAGCACATTGGAAAGTGATCCGGGAGGTGTGCTTGCTCCCTTGCCGGTAGAGGTTGTGTTGTCTGTTGCTGTTTGCCCCAGTGTGCGCAGCAGGATATCTCGCTGACTCTGGATCTTAGCCAACTCGAACAAACTGATGTTTGCTAGAGTTTTTTTCATGTTATAAACCATGTTGTAGTCCGGAGGTGGTAGACTTACTGAGGTGTCTGGGGTAGAATAGATGTTCGTGTTATCTGACGGAGTGTTTTGCAGTTTGTTGCTCATGGAAGTACTCTTTCCCGTCGCTGCCTTCTCGAACTTGTTTTGTGTTTTCTGCTTTAGGGCAGCCGGTGGATCAACCTTCCTTATTAGCAGTCTAATCTTCTCTTGCATTTCCCCAAGTGTAGGGGGAGCCCCTTTACTGCTAAGATTGTAACTATCATTTTTTCTTGGGGATGCTTCTCGGTGTTTGTCTTTGGCACTACTTGCAAGCACTGATATGCGTTCACCACATGCCTAGAACTTGATGCTTCAATAGGTGCAACACCTTCGTCATAATCTTTGTCATCCGGCTGCTTCTGCATGCCACTCTCTACATCGAGTGTATGACACACTGAGTTTGCGACTCGCTTCCAGTCCGAACATAAGTTCTCGAGGTGATGTTCTTCGTGGAACGAACAGAACTTGGGATCTGTGCACTAATCGACATTGAACATAGAGCTCTGCACATTTTCTTGAGTGGACCAGTTGTTGCCTAATGAGTTGCTTCCCTGTCTCTGTCTAGGCGGATAGCTCCTTGCAAATGTGTTTGTTTTCTATTGTTTAAGCTCAGACACTTCAGTTGTTAAGTTCTTGACGAGGCGAGTGAGGGTTTCAATATCATTTTCTTCCTTGTCTCTACCCTTGCTCGCCATTTCTTGGGAATTCTTGCTCGCGTCTTTGGAGTCCTTTGCTGGTTCATCATCCTTGATGAGTCTAATCGCGCGCAGGTCTTTTTCGTCAACAATAGCCTCTTTGTAGTTTTCCAAGAGTGTTGGTTTCGTAGCTCGCTTGACGAATTACGCAATGCTGGCAGTGCGGACGTGTAGTAATCAACAGTGATGGAGTCATGAGGTTTGGTGTCCGCTGCAAATTTTTTCAATATGCATGTAAACCTCTGGTTGAAATCTTTTATCTTTTCTTTCCCCTCCATCTTCAAGCTACCCAATTCTTTCAGTAACATAGTTGGGGTCTTGTAATCAAAATTTTCAAGGAACATGCATTTGAATGCCCCTGAGTCCTGTATGGAGTTTGGTGGAAGGTTGTGATACCACACAATTCCGTGACCATCCAAGGTACATGGGAACAATCTACAAGTTACGTCGTCATGCCATACCTCAAGGGTTTGCAGCTGCAGTTAGAAGTTATCCAAATGATCTTCTGCCTTCACCATGCTTTTAGGGTTGAACTTAATGTTCATTCTCTCCATTCGCTTCGACATCTTATGTAGAATAGCCAGGAGAGCCAATGGTCCCTCAGCCATCCATTCAAGATTTGGGTCATCCATCTCTTCTTCTTCTTCATCCTCTTCCTCTCTTTCGGAGTCTGATGGTTCTGGCTCTAAGTCTGTTGGTTCGTCTCCACCTCCACCTCCTCCGTTGTCTTCCCCTCTGCCTCCTGTACCGGATTCTGATGCCAAGATCACAATAATGTCTTGTTCACCTTGTCGGAAGACCAAAGGTTCCTCTCCGTCTTTGACAGCTTCAAACAAACCTTCAAGTGTGGCAAGGACTGCTTCTTCCACTGATGACACAACAACTCCCATGGGAGTGGCTTTGGACTTCTTTGATGCGTATGAAAGGTGTTGTATGCCTAGGATCAGTCCGGCTGCTTTCACAAACTGGCGAGTGTTGGGATGGATGGAGCGAAGGTGTTGATATGGAATCTCGTGTTCAATTCTGGGAGGTGAGGAGTAACCAACTGTAGATTGCGTGAGAGGGAGTGTGAGTTACTGCCTTGACCAGATGATTGATGAGTGAGTGTGAGGGGAATTTCAACCATGTACAACTGGCAACCCTCCTTCTAGTGCCAAAAATGTTGACAGTGCTAGATCACCAACATTTAGAGGATCACCCTGGTATGAAGTCCCAAGTAGACCTCACACCGTTTGGTGTGGGAGTCTCATCCAGTATGATGGCCCGGTTGCCATTGTCTTAAGGATTTGCCTAAACTCTTGCTTGTCAGCAAAGGAGAGTGGTTCGCTTTGTCTTCGAGAAGTGAGGTTCACATGCCTGGTGAGTGTAAGTGTCACTTGTGTCAATGGTTCTTTCACTATTGAGGGAGAGGGTGAGAGTGAGTTCCAGGTCGATTGGGAGCAGTCCCAACACTGCTAGGAACACACAACACAACGGGAGATGCACAGCTTCCGATGGAGAAGTACACATGAATGCGAAAGTCACAACATACAAGGTGAGATACCACATACAACACTTACGGAGCAGTCCAAACAAGTGCAACAGTTGCTACAACAAGCTTCATGTGAAAGGTTTGTCTGATGTCCAGGAGAGTAGTCTACACGGGCGAGACAATGTTAATAGCATATACAACACGTTTCCATTAATAGATTATGCATTACAACAAATGAAGCAATTTAGATTTAGAACACAGGTTAAAGAAACATGCATTACAAGTGTTAAATATCAGTCTTACAATAGATACAATACATGTGAGAAAACGTGTTGGCCTATTAGCAGGCTTCTGAATTAAGTGAAAGTTCCAAGAAAAATCTCTACACTATACATCACTAACCTCAAGTGCGGGGCGTTGGAGCCACTACTTACTCCTCAGAAAAGATTACAGACTCTCTTGGCTATGTGGGAGGAGTTGTGGTGAAAAGTCCTTTACATGTACAAATGAGGGGGTATTTATAGCCAAGGGTGAAACTGACCCTTGTGGTTGCTCAACTACCCTCATGACTGTTTGACTTCCATGACTTTTCGACTTACATGACTCTTTTTTCAACAAACAGGCCTCTTGGACTTCCATGTTACATCACATTGATTGACAATAAGCCCATAGTGGAGATGGGGGTGACATGACTCATGACGTGACTCGACATGAGTTGACATGACAATGCTGGTACATTTGTGTTGCTGTCAGAGTGCATTTCGAGCTACAGTTCTACTGGGTGATGGATGTCTTCATGATGTATCATAGCTTCACTTCCGCATGGTGAAGTGCGCGGAGTCTTCGATGGTCCTTGGTTCACTTGATGAAGCTTTAACATGTTGTTCCTTACTTGCATGTTGGAAGGCTTGACAGGCTCATCTGTTCGCGAAGGTGCATGTTCGTCGCGTTCATCCATTTCACATGCATCATTCGTTCATCTGTTGGTGAACCTGTCCTTCTGCATGTGTTCCCTTCGTTCATCTCGTTCGTCGTCTTGTCATGTTTGTTGGTGTACCTATACCTGCAAACACTCATGACGAGACGACATCAAATCCAAAACCTCCTAGTCTACTATTACACATGATCATTTCGGATGCAGGTGATTGAGAGAGGCAACAAGGTTGTGAAGCAAGATGATGGCTCCAGGCACTGCTGACGAAAACTACGCAAGAGTCACTGAGTGATGAAGACGGGCAACCTGAGTCAACAGTGACTTCCTACGAGGTCTAGCTCGGCTGGGAGGCAAATTTGCGCAAAATTTGGGAGGAACAGTCCAAGATGTTGGAAGGCAAGGTAGGCATGCTCTACACATTTTTCAGAACAAATGGGCAATGGGAGCTGGACAACCAAATTTGTGCAATTTTCCAGAGGAGCAGGCCGAGTTGCATGGAGGGTCAACAGGCAGAAATTGCGCAGTTTTTGGGAGGAACTGCCCGGGAGACTCGCAGCCAAAAATGCGCAATTCCCAGAGGGAACTGGCAGTTGGCTACTGGGGTCACTAGCAGCCAAAACTGTGTAATTCCTAGAGGGAACTGGCAGTTGGCTGCTCAGTCACTGGTAGTAGAAACTGGGCAATTCTTGGAGGGAACTGGCAGTTTGCTGCTAGGAGCTGCTGGCGGGGAAATTTCATTGAAGCTGGGAAGTTGGCCTGCTGATCATATCTCCGCAATTTCTGAGCTGAGCAGATTGCTAGACAGCAAAAGGCCTACTCATGAACAATGCACAATTTATGAGATGAATAGTTGGTCGACTGTTGGGATGACTGACTGGGAAAACTGCGCAATTTTCTGAGGGAGATAGGGACTGACACGTGGTGTCTGTTCGGCCTGTCTGTGCAATTTCCTCAGTCAGCTGAGTGAATGAAGTCAGTGGTCTCTGCGCAATTTTTGAAGGGAGTCAGTCCCGGGGTGACTTCCGGGTCTAACTGTCCGGGTGGTCAGCATGGAAGCTGATTTGAAATGCTTGCACGCAGCACAGCTTGAAAAGACTAGCTTGGTGCTTTTGTGCTATTCTCGTTGACAGTCGATTGAGTCGAAAGAGGGGTGATGGTCCAACTGTGAGAGGGGAGTCTAGTCATTAGAACTTCAGCAAAAAATACTAAGTGTGTGAACGATCGAAAGACGCATAGGTGATCATACAAACACACACTCACATGACTCGACGACAAAACGACCCAAACCATCCAGACACACTTGCTCAATATGATTGACCGACGGTGCAAGTGACCAGCGCGACACACGTGATCAACCGTTCATTGATCGAGATGATGCTTGCACGACAATGAATGTGACCCCGTGTGTGAGTGCAACATATGCTTTCATAGTGAACACAACAAGCACATACAAAGTGAAGACTTAGAACATGGTCACAAACATGACTTAGACACCAACATGCAAAAACTTGAGTGAAAAGAGCAAGCAAGCCGGATGCAAAGACTCACATGAGCTCATGGAGTGAACCTGAGTGTGTGCAATCATCAAGTGAAAATCTCAAGGGAGGCTCTGAAATTGGTGCAAGCAAAAATTTTGGAGGGTGGTTGTAGCTGCTACAACACGTCTAAAAGCTAGTTTCTTGGTGGGACTAGCGAACCCATGACAATTGAAAGATATCCACTTTATGGGGAACTAGGGTGAGGATAGGTCGATGCTCTAAGGACCTTGTCAATAGGAGGTTATCAACCATGATCCATGTCCAAACTCACTTGGAATATAGCCTTGGACATATTGGAGTGTCGGCCCTGAGGGGTTTTAGAGGGTGGGGGGGCGGGGGGAGGAACAATACCAATGCCACAATGATAACCGGGAGAAGACCTGGTAAGGGAATGAAGTTTGTAATGATAACTCTGACTAGAGGCAAAGGAAGGCTCATATGAGGGGACAGATTCAGGGACATCAGGTATAAAAGGGGGGTGGAGGTAAAAATATGCAGAGAGGGAGCCAGAGAGCACGTAATAAAGGGGGCGATAAATGCAGGTGTAGTGGTGCAATACGAAATGGATATATTGTGAAAGGAATCAGATAAAAAATCATAATTAAAAGAGGATGCAGTGGAAGAAATACCTGCATTAGAGGTAGTCGCAGTTGCACGAGATTTGGTAATACGCAGGGATGGGGGGCGAACAGTCTCTGTTTGAGCTCCACGGTTCAGCTCGGCAGACATTGATGGGAAGTCATCAGCCTTAGTGGGATGCTTGCCCCACATGTTAGCGGGATTTTCTTTTGAAACATGATCTGGTCGAGCCACCGAAGTAGATTTGGATGCAAGAAGAGGGCAGTCCTTATATAAGTGCCCAATTTTGTGGCATCACCGGAAACGATAAGGCACCCTCTCATAATCAAGAATTTGAATTTGGCATGTATTTCTCCAATGAATCTGCAGGTTCTCCTCTAACCCTTCTCTTGTTTCTGTAGAAATTTTGAATAATATGACACTTATTCACAGAGATTATCCCGATTATACACTATTGCGGAATACATGCACAATACGTAATCTCCTCCATGTTGATCATCAATTTAGCAGCATTAAAAACAATGAAACATCAATCGCATGCACACATTAACATAGTATGTAACCCGGGGAAAGCATACAACTGAAAACCCCACACTATCTGTATATTATATTGATTGAGAACATGTAACAATACATAGTACAATACTCCTCACAAGTACTCAGTACTATCTCCACCTGTTACATGCAAACTAGCTCAGATCTGATGCCTCAAATCTCCTCCACTGTTTGCCTGCCTCCACTGCGCAATCCTGCATGAGAATGAATAATGAATGGCTGATCCAAACTCGTATTTACTTGGCTGAACCACGCAATCCTCATTGGCATTACTCAACCCATTGATTGTGCAAGATCTCATGCACAACTATAGTCACAACTAATAGCAATCTCAACCTCTAACACCTGTCTCCACTGAACTGTACATGCACTGAGTTAACTGATGTATTCTTCAGTTGCTTTATGAGTTAATAATTAGTGAATTAATTAATATTTAATTCACACAACTCATCACTAGTGTATTCTTTAGTTAGACTAAAATACAACTAGTTCAACCAAGTCAAACTGAACACAACTCCATCAACTCCACAATCAACTCCACCGAAACTCAACCACATGAGTTCTAACTGAAGTCCTGCATGCAATAGCTCAACTGACCCACAAGAAAAGCGTATTTCCTTCTGACAACTGCATGTGCCACATCCGTAGCTCAAACTGAAGTGCTCCAAGAGGAGAAGATAATATTTATAGTCCAAATATTATTATGAGACAATAATATTTGACTGTTCTATTTTTAGCCTAGCAGTCAAAAAATAGAATCCTGTCCATATGTCTAAAAATAGAAGTACATCTATTTTTACCAACATGACCAATCATCCACAAATATCATACTGCAACTCATAGACCATGATCCATATGTCTAAAAATAGACTTTGCGCCAAAAATAGCCTGCGGGCCCACTTAGTGAAGGTGACTTCTTTCCACTAAGCTCCATCATCTTGTTGCATTTTCAACAGTTTCCAAACACACCAAAATGCACGCCATAGCCATTTTCCCAATAACAATATAGGATTTTTCATAACTCAAGTAGGTACCTAGTGCATTACCAATTCTCTTGAATACGTCTTCTGACCAGAAGTGAAGCGATAGTCCAGGAAGTTGAACCTAAATAGGACCAGCCCCCAAATGTTCATGCTCTGGATAAAAACCAAGATTCCATATTTTGAGTAGAACCAAAGCAAACTCAATATGCCAATACTTAGATAAGACCCAGGGGACGAATTCAGGGCGCTGGAAGTGAAGTGAAAAACAACCACATGAAAGGGTTACCACAGACGGTAATTCATTAAGCACCTAACCCCAAATTTCCAATATCCATTGTCGTAGACAAGCATCCGAATATCATCTTCCATGGACACACCCAACTAGTACCCGATCAGAGGTATCAAGCACATCACCCATATGGAGATCTTCGCCAAAGATGAGAGAGATCTTCCTGGTCCGAGTCTTGACTCCTTCGTACTTCTTCGCAGGCCTGCCCAACTTTCTAGTGGGGGGAATAGTAGATGGAGTGGAAGGAAGGCCAATACCAGAACCAACCTAAGGACCCCTACCCAAATCCGAAAGTAGGAGAGAGGTACCAACAAAATATCCTAAGGTGGGAGGGTTTGAAATCAGGGGGAGCGGGACAAAAGATGAATGATAATATGAAGGGGGGAATTGAGGGTCCAGTTCCGTAGTAAGGGGAGGAAAAAGGTTCCTAATGGAGGGTAAAACAGGGGGCTTCGGTGAGAATAAGGCAATGGACGGGTCCAGACAGGTCACTAGGAACTGGAGTGAAGTCGAAGAGGGCAAGGTGAAATCTGAGCTGAGAGCGAAAAAGTGTCATCAGGTGTCCCAAAAGCCAGCAACAAGGATGTAGATGGACCAACTGATGGGAGGAACAATTGTGCCAGGAGAGAAAAAAAGGGTAATTTGGAACCGTATAAACCCTAGGATCACCGACCAACAACGAGGGAAGTTGCAGTAATATGTTGGTAGTGGTGACCAGCAGCTGTGGGGGTGAGACCATCCAAATGGGTACCTAAGCATATGGGTCCTCTGACTAATCAACCATATCTTCCTCCATCCTAGCCGACAGCCCGCGGGAGAAAAGCAACCCAGAAAAATGTGCCGACAAATAGATGCCCAGACAGTAACCGATGACCCCGATTCTAGAATAACAGAAAAGAAAATGACAACAGGAGATGGGAGTCAACTAGGTGGGGAGTGTGGCAAGCTAGCCCTAATCACGGGTAGAAGGTAGCCCCAATGAGAGTGCACCAGAACCATCTCCTAAGTTTCACAGGAGCTCCATCGTCCGAGAGCTCCCTTAATCATCTACCCCACATTTACAAGTGAGAGATTTAGTTTCTTGTTATGGGCTCTCATAATGTATTCTACTCCATCTTTGAACAAATGGTATTTTTTTTCATGTCTATGGAAGATAGATTTCTGCCATAGAGATACGGGCTGCCCAAAACTATACCACATATGTCTAATGGCACAACATCAAGTTCCACTTCATCTATGAAATTTGCAGTAATGATGAATTTTAGTCTACACTTTCTAGTTACTTGCAATTGTGCATTGTCACACACCCATCCTAATGGATATGGTTTCCAAGTTTAAACTTTTGACAATGTTTTTAGAGATGAGATTGGCTTGAGAGCCACTATCAAAAAGAGTATCAATTTTGCTATGTTTTGAGATTACCCTTATGTGAAAAAGTTTTATCCTCTTCTTTTCATTTGGAGTTTCATTGTGTAAATTTGAAGTACTAGTGCTAGCAATGGATTCTTTTCCTTTTATACCCATGGCTATAATTTTAGTCTCATCACTGAATCGGATCCCAAATCCTAGTGAGTGGTTGCAGCTATCTTTTGTTTTCCCTTGTTGTTGAATTTCTTTGGTTTCATCTCAGGATGAAGCTTCCAACAATGAGCTTCATCGTGGCCCTCTTTGGAACAATATTTGCATGTTATTTTCTCTCCTTCCTTCTTAATGGATGCATTTTTCTTTCCTTTCCCTTTGAAACTGTTTTCTTTTCCTTTACACTTAAATGGATTTTTACTACCCTCTTCTGGAGTATTTTTCCCTCTTGCCTCAAGATGAGTGGCTTGCACACAAACCTCATCTAGATTATTGGGATTAAACATAACGATAGTATGCCACAGGTAACTGTGTAAACCCCCTATATACTTCAATAACATGTCTTGTGGTTGCAAATCTACACCTAACATTAGAGACCTTATTCTAAATTCTTGGGTGTAATCTTTCACATTTTGACCTTTAATTTGTCTAAAGTTCTACCAATTCATGATGGCTTTATGTATATATGCTAGAGGGTAAAACTATTTTTTAATTGCAGCAATGAAATCAGACCAAGAAATTGAGATCTTACCATGTTTTTTTAATCTCTTCTTGTGTCTTGGATTCCCACCATACTGGTGTTGCACCCTCCAACCTCAAGGAAGCTAGTTGAATATTTATGTCATCATCTTGAAGATATTGAATTCTTGAATAGACCTCCAACTGAAGAACTCAATTGTCAAGCTTCTCTGCATTCACTTCACCATTATACATGGGAAGTTCAAATTTAACATCAAGTTTTAACAGGGGTGTTTTACCAATTCCTTTTGAGTTATGTTGATGAATATGAGTAAGGGTTGTATTAGTGGAAGAGGATGAAGATGCCTGTGAAGATGAATATGAAGATGATGGTGGAGATGGTGGAGGTTTACCTCCATTTCCATTACCTCCTCCTCCTAAAGAACCTTCTCCCTTTAGTCTTGTATACCTCTCTTCATAGAGGACTTTCACCATCTCTGTCATGTCAAAGAAAGCCTTCCTAAAACCCTTCTCATCCTTTGTCATATTTGCTGGCTCTCCCTTATGTGACATGCTTACTGAAGCTTCAACTGCAATTTGAGGTAGAATTGGTGGTGGAGATTGTGGAAATCTTGCACTCCTTCTCCTTGACCCAACTTCAAGACCTTCAACCAACTTCCCTTCTCCTCTCTTGAGCTTCAACCTTGTAAGCATCACATTCATTTGCAAATAGTTAAATCATCCATGCACAAAGAAAACCAAGATCTCTAATACCAAACTTGATCTGAATGAGAAAATTAGTTTTGTTGTGCTAAATTCCTCTTCAGAATATGTAAAAGTGCTTAAGGATTCATGACGTTAATTGCAAGTTTTAACATGTTTTTTGAATGTTTTTATGTAAATTTCATGTACAAATTAACATAAACAAATGATTGAACAACAACATATAATAGATATGAACATCATCAAAACAGTATCACAACATCACATGATGAAGGAGTTCACCCCGCCTGGGCTACATCTCCTTGGTCCAGCTTCCAATGGATTGGCCCACTCTATTATGCTCAAAAGTGTGAATACATCAGTTTACAATGCTCAGATAGCTTTGAAACTTGTTCCAATGGCTCTAGAATCCTCAAAAATGCTTGTATAGCCTCTTTATGCTCTTGATTTGGTAAAAAACTGAAGAAGTTATGGCTTCCCCAAGTCTTTATGCTAATCGCACCTCAATTTCCCCAAAATCCGGCACCATCCTACAAATTCGCCTCCAATTCGCTAACCAAGCGCTGATTTCGCCTAATTCCGAGTGAAATTGTCTGACGGATTAAATGTCATATAAGGCCTTAAATCCAAAAAAATTGGATATGTCGGGGGGCATGTGCCTGGGGCTAAGGCCAACGGCCCGCCCCCGCCATCTGGGCCTCCATTCTACTCCACGCAGTCCTATGGGCGGCCATATGGCCAAGGGCTGGCCCCTTCCTCCGAATGACGCATATTAAATTTTAAATATGTGTCGAACACTATATATACTAAGATCTAATGTATGGCATGTTGGCAACGACTTGGAATTGGAGTTTGGAGGTTGCAGGTTCGACCCCCACCGCTGCTGCTTAGATCTTAACTCAATTTCTAGTGGCCCTCGAGCTGCCACGTGGTAGCCTATGGTTGGCCACCAACCTACCAATCAAAAACACCCAAATCAGAATCAATAACATCGTGCCACTTGGCACCACACCATTCGTCGGAGGTCAAACGGTCACTTGCATAGTCACCCTCCCATGTAAGCATGCCCAGTTAGTGCCACGTCAGTAGTACAGATTGTTGACTGGGTTGTCTACATTTTTTTTAAATTCGCTTGTTTAGAAAACGAACAGAACATGTTTCTGGTAGCATACACAACTCGTTTCGCGCGAAACTAGTTGCACCAAATTTAGGATGACGAGCACTACGCAGTCGTTCAGGTTCCACACCGATCCGACAACTTTTAATTTTGAGCAAATTTTTGAGCACTTGACCATACAACCACATCCCAATTTCCCAAACAACGGTTGAAAATTACAAACTCCAACCCAATATTGCAACCTAGACCAAACACTAGAGGGCGAATTCCCCAATTTCTTATGCAGAGGGAAAAAAAAAACCGGAAGTACGAGCCCTCTCTCCAAACACCCAAGCCTTCCAACTTAGGAACTACAACTCTACAACAAACTACAACACAAACTTTATAGAGAGCACATCACCATACCAGAGACAAGTAGAAACAAAGGAAAATGTTATATTATGGAGGAAACAAGAAATTTATCATTGAAGACCATGAATTGATGCCAAGACCAGGAAACTCAACAATATCAAGCTTGAAATACACAATCACAATTCTACTCCTAGTCTAAGGCAACAACTCGAAAAATTTATGTTACGCCAACTTCTCTACCTCCAACCCAATTATCATCTCCCAAATCCATATGAAAAATCAAGGAGCTACAACCACTATAGACCCCAAAATTTGAGCCACTTTTTACATTCCAATTCAGAACCAAAGATTCCCACAACCTAATTCAAAGTTTTGTCTAACCAACATAACGATGCCCCCTTTCCCAACACCAGAGGGGGAAGGAAAATCCCACCCACACTAGAGAAATTACACACTCATAATTCATATTCATGTTGCTCAACCCATACCAAATATGAGAACAATCTAGAGTACACCTCTCCATGAAATGGTGAAGTGACCTTCACACACCTCATGCTAGGAGGTGCAAGCCATGCCAAGCCCCTATTTAATGACATGTCGAGTCGGTGGGGTGGCAGGTACCCCCCCATCGGAGCTCATTTGCCACTTTGTCAACCACCCCCATTTGGAAATAAGATAATTTTATATTTAATAATAATAAGTTAAAAGATTATATATACTATTTTATTGCATTGAGAGACGCATTCTACAACCCAGTATGAAGGAGATGTGTAATTCTTTCCATGTTCAACCTTAAGTTGGCACATGCCCCATTTAAAATAAAAATAAAATATTTTCTAAATAAAAAACAATGTCGGCTATAATTAAAAATAAAAATGAATATATATATTTGGTGAGTTTTAATTAAAAACACTATAAAACATTACTTAATCTCACTCCCATTGCATTCACTTTATTGATTGTCTAGCATTCTACATCCCTGGTCAGTATGCGAGAGACATGTAATCTTTTCATGGTAAACCTCAAGCTGATGTGTGTCCATTTTAAAATTAAAATAAAATATCTCTAAATAAAAAAAACAATATCCACTATAATAAAAAAAACAAAAATGAACATACATATTTAGTTAATTTTAATTATAAACATTATAAAACATCAATAATCTCACTCTCACTATGCTCGGTCTGTTAGTTGTCCATGTTACAACCAATTTGAAGGAGATGTGGAGCCTCACCCATAAATAAAACATTTGGATGTTCATGTAAAATAACATAATTTTAAACCAACTTTAAAGAGGGATAAAGTAATTAAAAGTAAATAAATCTTATATTTTCACTTTTGAGTGTAAGAAAAATGTATCAATTTTATACTTTTTAATTTTAATTTTTAATGTTGATCATAATAAAATATTTTAATGTAAAAAAGAAGAAGTAATTGAAAGTAAAAAAAATAATTACTTGCATACAAGAATAATAAAGAAGCAATAGATTATTCATATAATTTTGACCATAAAAGTAATACGTGGCATTTAAAAAATATTAATAAAAAAATTCAATGTCGTCATAAATAAAATATTTCAATGAACATGTTAAGTAAAATATTTCAATATAAATTATGGACATTATGAATTTTTGTTTTCGTAAGCAAGTAATTTTCTATTAATAATTAACTAAAATATAGGGTGAAGCTCTTCCTAAGAGCATCCTGATACAAAAAACTGAGAAACTGGTTGATTGATATAGGCAAAGTTGTGATCACTAAGTGGATATAAACATTCATTTTTCCTTTTTTCTTCCGGACATCTATCCAGCCTGAGGAGTTGGGAGATGTTGATGTGCTAACCACCATGGCCATATTGTTTGTTGGGGACCTGCATAGAAAATTTTAGGGGCGAATGTTCGCCCTTTGGCGAAATTAAGGGGTTTTAAATTTTTAGTGGGCGAATATTTTGTATCATAGTACATTTTTACAAATCACCTCAAATAGCCCACCTTATTTTAAGGGAGAGGGTAAAAAAGTTAAATTTATCCCTTGAAATTAGGAGTTACAACATTCCATTCACCCATTTTCAAGAATAGGTTTTATTTAAGTGAATCCCATGGGCCAAATACCATATTTATAAAAGAGGTATGGTAAGTTAATAAAAATATAAATAAATGAGAAGTATGGTAAATAAATAAAACATTTTTTATATTTACTCCATAAGTCACCTTATATACATGCAAGGGTGTAAACAAATAAAAATATAAGTAAAGTGGAGCTATGGTAAATAAATAAAACGTCTTTTTATACTTACTCAAAAGGTATGGTAAATAAATAAAAATATAAATAAACTAGACGTATGGTAAATAAATAAAACCTCTTTTTATATTTACTCTATAACCCTCGTTCTATTTATGAACGCTCAAGAGGTTTTATTTAAGTGAATCCCATGGGCCAAATACCATGTTTGTAAAAGAGGTATGGTAAATTAATAAAAATATAAATAAACGAGAGGTATGGTAAACAAATAAAACATTTTTTTATATTTACTCCATAAGTCACCTTATATTTACGAACACTCAAAAAATGCAAAAAATGTGTTATATTTAGGTGAAACCTATGGGCAAAATACTATGGGACAAATACCATGAACTAGATTGTTATTAATACCATGCAAAAAAAATTATTAACCCTAATATTAGTAAAAATAAAAATGGCATATGGTATTGACCCATGGTATTCACCAAAATGGAACATGGTATTGACCCATGGTATTCACCTAGAATGTGGCCTATTTAAATGGGGAATTAAACTAGCATAGATCCATCTTTACTTTGGATCTACTAACCCCCGAGAGGTATCAAATATAGTGATATGCAAACTAGCATAGAGTGAAAAATATTTGATCCCTCTCAGGGTGGATCAAGAGTAAAATTGGATGTTGTAATTTAATTTATGTTAAACATTTTAGTTTGGTTAAAATAAAAAATAAAATAAAAATCAACTATTAATTTTATTAATTTTTATAAATTACTAATAGTAATTTTTAAGCTCCAAGTTTATGATAACCCATGGGATCAAGAGTAAAATTGGATGTTGTAATTTAATTTATGTAAAACATTTTAGTTTGGTTAAAATAAAAAATAAAATAAAAATCAACTATTAATTTTATTAATTTTTATAAATTATTAATAGTAATTTTTAAGCTCCAGGTTTATGATAACCCATGGTAATACCAAGATTTTATAATTAAGTAAAATATTCGCCATGTCTGGTGAGAGATTTGCCAAAAAAATTATATACACATATTATATTATTGATAAAATCGCCTTCCATTTTTCCTATATACCATGGAGATTCGCCCATTTATTATATTTATAAATTTAGGGGGGGTTCTTAAAATTTTCTAGCTGCAATGGTAGTTTCTTCTTTATCACTAGCTGAATTGTCGGACTCATGAGGCCTCTTTTTCCTCCATGGCATGGCTTTAAGGATAATTCAGTATTTGATGGTTTTGCCTTTGGAGAGGAAGAAGTGGCTTGTTGTCTTTCCAACTTTGACGAAGGCCGAGATTGTTTGGTAGATTGCTAGGAGTGCTTACGATCAAGATCTTCTGATAGATGTTGAGCGACAACGGGAGGCTCTTAGACCTATGTTCCTGAAGAGGGTGCCTTCAGGTATAACTGATTGGTCACTAATGGTTGTGCTTTTGGAGACTCTGAAGGAAAACGACTTTTCTTGGCCACTTGAGGGGCATGCCAACATTTTTTGTTTCTTTTTAAGAAGCCTTGAGGATGGGAGAGAGGGGAAATTATGATAAAAATGCCCAACCTCTTGGCGATACTCGCAACGAAATGTAGTGTTCTCATAGTCCAAAGGCTAGATAAGAGGCTCAATAAGTTAATCTATATTTATTTTATTTGGAAGACCATCATTAAGATCTATCTTTACACAAATTCTTGCAAAGGAGTAGAAGCCTTTTTGGAATCTTTTTGTGTCTATTTTGATGAAGCGTCCTAGGGCTAAACTGATCTCCTCCAGAGATTGTGGGTTGCAAAGGGGGATTAGCAAGTTGGGCAGCCTTACTCAAATGAGATTCTTCATTCCCTCCATGGTTAGAGGGTTAAAGGTGGGAAACCGAGGTTCTAAAGAGAGGCCTGAACGCCCCCAAAGCCTGGGCCTTTGACTGAGGGTATTTAAACGATCCTCCAGGTTATTGAAGTATACAACAAAGTATCCGTTAGAACAAAGCAGGAGAGAGTAATCTGTGGTCCAAGTCTTATTCAACCAGTCTGTTAGAGCTAGAGTTGAGGGCCAAAACCCATTAAAGCGATAGATAATTGCATTTTTAGTAAATTTATATGCATACATAACAGAAGTTTCTTCACTTACCTTTACAGATGGAATTTCCTCTGAATGCTCAATGATGAAGGAAAGGCATGATAGGGCTTTGGGAGCCGAATTCGGGATTCCCGTCTACGTTTCTTCTTTGAAATATTTCTTTTGGGAGGTGCCATTAACCCTAGAAGTTGGATTTCTTGCTTGGTTTAGTGCCTCGAAAGATCATTGAGAAGGGGTTTGTCCTTTAGCTCCTCCATGCAAGTTCTAATAGACCAGGAGGGAAGCGTCCTTGTCAATGCTCAAATCTTGGAGAAGGGAGTTGTTCTGCAACAACCTACTATTGTGTATGATCTGGATCTTGGGACGCATAAGATATGGGAATCTAAAACTTTGATAGAGAAGAAACACATAAAGAACTTTTTATTAAAATGAAAAATCTGGATCAATGTAAGAGATTGAACTTGGTGAAGGGGATGCCTATAGCGATAGGAACCCAAAAATTGATGTCTTCCACCGAGGATTCATTGTTGATGGTGATGCAAAGAGAGCTTCTAACAAGGGTCTTCACATTAGAGAAATTTTGAGATATAACATGTGCCTCCTAAGGAATACTATAAAAATATGTTGGAAATAATACTGAGAGGGGGGAGTGAATCAGTATTATCAAATCAAACACTTTTTCATTTCCATACTCAGATTCATATACGCTACTTTAGTGAAGGGAACCTGTGTGTACACGCAACTGTGTCTAATGCAACTAGCGTATATCCAGTAAACTTATGATTCAGTTAATCCATTAAATGTTGATCTTTAGTTAGTGCATTAGAACTTTTATTAACCATATGAACAGTAAACAGATGCAGTAAAACAAAACAGATCATCACACGCAAGAAGCACACATGAACACCATGATGTAAGGTGGAAACCCAATGTGGGTGAAAACCATCTGCTGCAAGTCGTTTCTATCTTCTTTTAATAAGAAACTTCTTTTTATAATATTTCTGTACTGGTGCAGTCTTATACCAATACACAGGCTTCTACCTGTAGAAGGATACAACCTTCTGTCATTCTCCAGCTTCTCCTGGAAGGGAGCTGCAATCCCCTTAGCTCTTGTACTAGCCGATCCTTTTACTAGTACGTAGGTGTAGGCCTACTGAATGCTCCAACCTTCATTCGTTTTCCAGCTACTACTGGAAGGGAGCTACCACCCCTTAGCTCTTGTACTAGCTGATGTACTAGTACGTAGGTGTCGACCTACAGAAGGCTACAACCTTCTCTTTCTTCCTCCAGGTACCACGTTTCATAAATTTTCAGACTGGATACTCCTGAAGCACAACACCATAATCTGAAGGCCACGTTTCATCCAATTTTCATACTGGACCCATCAAAATCATTGAAGCACACAATCAATCAACACTAGCATCATCAATCTCTAAATCACCCAATACAGAATCACTGAAACCCTATCAACAAACTGCAATCACCAGAACACAGAGCAGAACACAGAACTCTGCAACAATATTCAAAACCAACTGCATCATCAGAGATCATGCATCAGAGTGCATACGTTACTTGGAAGATCCAAACCAGCATGTATACACAACTTCACCTAAGTGAACCAGCGTATATGTCAACCATTACTTACTTATAACTTCGCTGCACTTCCTGACTTCAGACATACCAAGATCATTACATATACAAGGATAATACGTGTGTTAGCAACCAGATCTTAGTCCATCAAATCACATAAATATAGGTCATTATGATCCTGATCCATTGTTAGATTTCATCCATCAACACTGAAGCTAAACACAATCAACCAATCTGAATATGCAGAATATTGACACCAGTAAACAGTCACCAGAACTCATCAACAACCAGAACCACCTGTAACTTCAAACATCATAATTCATATGGTATACGCTACTTAGATGTATCTAACCTGCGTATGTACACGCTTTTAACATAGTCAACCAGCGTATACATCTGTAAATATTCATTCATGATTTGCAGCTATTTCAAACTTAAGTTATACCCAGATCAGAACATTACATGCATCAGTATACAGATCTAGAACAAGCATGATCAAACCATATAGAGATGATTCATTCCAAACCATTTGATCCCGATCTATCCTTAGATCTTGTTCTCCATCAACCGCTGAGATTCCTCCTTAGCTCAGATCAAGCAAAGCATCATGAACCCATAACCTGCATATTGGATCTCATACTTCATCAGATATTCAAGACTTTCTGAGTGTATTTGCCTAATGATATTCTCCTCCTTTTATAGTCTTAGGCCTTACTCAATACCATGGTCCAAAACCACTTAGAACCAATACCTTGGACCAAATACCTGGGGTCAACACGTTGGACAAGATACGTTGGACCAATACCATGGATCACAATACCATGGTCCAAATACCATGGACCAAAACCCAATGTACACGCCTTCCCTTGCATGAAAGTGCATGTATATGTATACACATCTTTCGGTTAGTTAACACACATGTATACGCGGCTTTATCAAGGGGAACCTGCGTATATCTCTTTTTCTTCATTCTGTGAGCCTGAACTGTGATCTGTCATCTTAGTAAGTTGCCATCAAGGATAACACCTGTAGCATAATGTTGTGCGTGGAGCATGATTGTTTAGAGGTATTTGTTTCAGCTGGATGTATACCCCAAGAAGTTTGTACACCCCTCCACGCGGGGGGGACTTGTCCCCCCCGCGGGGGTCCGGGGGGGGGGCTGATCCCCCCTGGTTGGGGGGTCCGGGGGCCAGCGGTCCCCCTACGGGGGCTCGGGGGCAGCGCCCCCGAAGCCAAAAAATAGATGTAAAATTGCCTTGTAAAAGTATAGTAATTTCTAGTCAATCAGGGCCATTCATTAGGCGGATGATCTGACGGTATAACTTATGTTTAGTTTAGGGTTTTTTGCCCTAGAAGGCAACCCCCTCTCTTTGTATGAGGGCATTGTATTTGAGGCTGTAAAATAGATGTGTATTCTCTGAGCGAGAAACAGAGAGGTGAGACTGTGAGAGAAAACAGAGGATATTACAACGGATCTGTTGTAGGTTGTGTCTCTTCATTTTGCTAGATAATAGAAAGGAAGGACTGGTTGTTCGGGGTGGACGTAGCCCAAACTAGGTGAACCACGTATATCTGTGTCTGTCTTGTCTTATGCGTTTTTTGTGTTTATATTTCTGCAATATTTTATGTGTTCCATTGCTCCATAATATATAATTTTCTAACAACTGGTATCAGAGCCGAAGGTCTATTTGGCTAATAAACTCGCAGGAAAGAAGGGTTCCTCGTTCGAGTGGGAGCAATGGTGGAAGATGGTAAGTTTAGGGTCGAGAAATTTAACGGCCAAAACTTCTCGTTATGGAAGATGCAAATGGAATATTATATGTATCAGAAAGATCTATACCTACCATTGAGTGGAAAAACAAAGAAGTCGACGGTTATGACAGATGAAGAATGGAACCTTCTCGATAGAAAGGCACTCGAAACAATACGGTTGTGCCTCGTTGCGTCAGTCGCCTTCAACATTTCGAAGGAAACAATGACAGAGGGTTTGATTCAGGCGTTGTCGAAACTATATGAAAAACCCTCGGCCTCAAACAAGGTATTTCTTATGAAACGGTTATTTAATATGAAGATGTCGGAAGGTGGATCTGTTGCAGATCATTTAAATGATTTTAATACAGTTACAAGTCAGTTAAGTTCTGTAGGGGTAAACTTTGAAGATGAAGTTAGAGCTCTGTTATTCTTGTGCTCATTACCAGAAAGTTGGAATGGTTTAGTAATGGCCATTAGTAACTCTGTCTTTGGATCTAGTACTTTAAAGTTTGATGATGTTATCGGTGCTATCCTTAGCGAGGAAATGTGACAGAAAAGCTCTGTTGAGACATCGGGTAATGCTTTGAGCGCAGAGTCTAGGGGAAGAAAAATGGAAAGAGGGAAGAGCTCAGGATATCGCAGTAAATCAAGGAAAGGCAGATCCAAGTCCAGATCGGGGATAGTGTGCTGGAAATGCGGAAAGAAAGGACACCTAAAGAAAGACTGTAGATCTCGGAAGGGAAAAGAAGGAGATGCACAACAAGAAAACAATCATGAAGAAAATGTGACAGGTGAGGTGTTACAAGATGCTTTGATTCTTTCTTTCGAAAATATTACTGATTCCTGGGTGATAGATTCAAGGGCCTCATTCCATGCCACACGTGATAAGAAATACTTTCATGACTATGTTCAAGGAGATTTTGGACAAGTTCGTTTGGGTGATGATAAGCCCTGTAAAATTGTTGGAATGGGTAAGGTTCTTGTAAAACAACAAAATGGAAACCAATGGCTACTAAAGGAGGTAAGGCATGTTCCAGATCTGAAGAAAAATCTGATTTCAACAGGGCAGTTAGGTGGTGAAGGTTGTGTGACAACTTTCACAGATAAACCTTGGAAGGTCACCAAAGGAGCCCTAGTAATAGCAAAAGGCGAAAAGGTTGGTACATTGTATTTATGCAATGGTATTTCTAACTCTATTAATGCTTTAACTTCCAAAGGAGCAGATGCAGCATTATGGCATCATAGGCTCAGACACATGAGTGAAAAGGGGATGAAGATTCTTCACTCAAGGAATTTGTTGCCGGGTTTGAAGAATGTTGATTTGGACTTCTGTGAGAATTGCATTTATGGAAAATAGAAGAGAGTCAGATTTCTCAGAGTTGGGAAAGAAAAGAAGAGTGAAAAATTAGAGCTTGTGCATACAGATGTATGGGGACCTGCTCAGGTATCATCTCTCGGTGGCTCTCGTTATTATGTTACTTTCGTTGATGATGCAACTTGAAAAACTTGGATTTATTGTATTAAGAATAATTTGATGTATTTGATACTTTCAAGAAATGGAAAGCTTTGGTTGAGATTGAGACAGGAAAGAAATTGAAGTGTCTCAGATCAGACAATGGAGGTGAATATTGCAACAAAGAGTTTGATAGGTACTGTTTAGAGCATGGAATTTACAGAGAGAAGACAGTTCCAAGAACACCACAAGAAAATGGTGTGTCAGAAAGGATGAACAGAACAATCATGGAGCGTGCAAGGTGCATGAGATTGCATGCAGGATTGCCTTTACAGTTTTCGGCAGATGCTGTAGATACTACTGTTTATCTAATAAACAGAGGGCCTTCAAGTTCCTTGGATGGTGGTGTTCTAGAGGAAGCATGGACAGGTAAAAAGGTAAACTACTCCTTTTTAAAGCCTTTTGGTTGTGAGGCCTTTGTCCATATTGATAAAGAAAATAGAGCAAAGCTTGAGGCAAAGTCAAAGAAATGTACCTTTATTGGATATGGTGTTAATGATTTTGGTTATCACTTATATGATTACGAAAATCACAAAATCATTAGGAGCAGAGATGTAATATTCAATGAAAAGGTCTTGTATAAGAATCAGTTGCAGGAAAAGAAACAGGAAAAAGAAAACAAGGAATACGCAGTTCTTGATGAAATCACTGAAAAAGTAAAGGTGCCTGAAAATAATAATAATCAACAACCACAACAACAACAACCACCACAACAGCAACAGGCACCCCAAACACCTGAAAGTGGTGTTAGAAGATCTACCAGGATAAGTAGACCCCCTGAACGATACTCTCCTTCATTATATTATTTATTGTTGACTGATTCTGGTGAACCCGAATGTTATGAAGAAGCAATGCAGGTTGAAAGTGGGAAGAAGTGGGAGGTAGCCATGGAAGAAGAGATGGACTCCTTAATGCATAACCAGACTTGAGACTTAGTCAGGTTTCCTGCAGGTAAAACTACATTGTAGAATAAATGGGTTTACAGGCTGAAGGAAGAAGATGGAGGAAAACAGAGGTACAAAGCTAGACTTGTGGTGAAGGGGTTTGCACAGAAGAAAGGTATTGATTTTGATGAAATATTTTCTCCTGTTGTTAAAATGACTTCAATCGGAACTATTCTAAGTCTAGTAGCAACTGAAGATTTGCATCTTGAGCAGTTAGATGTAAAGACAACCTTTCTCCATGGGGATTTGGAGGAAAAGATATATATGCAACAACCCCAAGGATATGAGGTAAAAGGGAAGGAGAAACTAGTGTGCAGGTTGAAGAAGAGCTTGTATGGCTTAAAACAGGCTCCAAGGCAGTGGTATCTAAAATTTGACAAGTTTATGTCTGAACAAGGTTATACTAGATGTCACTCTGATCATTATGTTTATCTGAAAAAGCAAAATGATGGTAGCTATATTATATTGTTATTGTATGTAGATGACATGCTGGTTGCAGGGTCTAACATGTAGGAAATAAATGTGCTCAAAAGAAAATTAGCAAATTCATATGAAATGAAGGATTTGGGAGCTGCAAAACAAATCCTTGGTATGAGAATAACTAGAGACAGGAAAAATCACAAATTAACATTGTCTCAGAATGAGTACATACAAAAGGTGTTGAAAAGATTTAATATGCACAATGCAAAACCAGTTAGTACACCTTTTTCTAGCCATTTCAAACTTAGTAAGGAAATGTGCCCAAAGACCCAAGAAGACATGGATTATATGTCTAAAGTTCCATATGCATCAGCAGTTGGAAGCTTAATGTATGCAATGGTCTGCACAAGGCCTGATATTGCACATGCAGTGGGAGTTGTAAGCAGGTACACGAACAATCCAAGAAAGGAACATTGGATGGCAGTGAAATGGATTCTCAGATATTTGAAAGGTACCACAAGTCAAGCATTATGCTTTGGTGGTTCAAACATTTCTCTACAGGGATATGTTGATGCAGATATGGCAGGTGATAAAGATAACAGGAGGAGCACTACAGGATATGTATTTACTGTTGGTGGAACAACTGTCAGTTGGGTTTCAAAAATCCAAAGTGTTGTTGCACTTTCAACAACAGAAGCAGAGTATGTTGCTGCTACAAAGGCTAGTAAAGAAATGATTTGGTTACAAAGGTTTATGGGTGAATTGGGTAAGGAGCATGATATGGGCACACTATACAGTGATAGCCAAAGTGCCATTCATCTTGCAAAGAACTCAGCATTTCATTCCAAGACTAAACACATACAGCTCAAGTACCATTTCATACGATCAGTGTTGGAAGATGGAGAGTTGAAGTTGGAAAAGATACACACTAGCCAGAATCCTGCAGATATGCTAACAAAAGTTGTAACCAAGGAGAAACTGAGAATATGCTCAGTTTTAATTGGCCTTCAAGGATGACGATGAAGATGAGAAACAACCAGGTCCAAAGAGGAGTCGTTGTCCAGCAAATGAAGCAGCGGTGGAGTTACTACAATCATTCTCCAAGTGGGAGATTGTTGTGTGTGGAGCATGATTGTTCAAAGGTATTTGTTTCAGCCGGATGTATACCCCAGGAAGTTTGTACACCCCTCCACGCGGAGGGGACTTGTCCTCCCCGCGAGGGTCTGGGGGGGTCGATCCCCCCTGCTGGGGGGTCCAGGGGCTAGCGGTCCCCCGGCGGGGGCTCTGGGGCAGTGCCCCCGAAGCCAAAAAATAGATGTAAAATTGCCTTGTAAAAGTATAGTAATTTCTAGTCAATCTGGGTCGTTCATTAGGCGGATGATCTGACGGTAGAACTTATGTTTAGTTTAGGGTTTTTTGCCCTAGAAGGCAACCCCCTCTCTTTGTATGAGGGCATTGTATTTGAGGCTGTGAAATAGATGTGTATTCTCTGAGCGAGAAACAGAGAGGCGAGACTGTGAGAGAAAACAGAGGATATTACAGCGGATCTATTGTAGGTTGTGTCTCTTCATTTTGCTGGATAATAGAAAGGAAGGACGGGCTATTCGGGGTGGACGTAGCCCAAACTGGGTGAACCATGTATAACTGTGTCTCTCTTGTCTTATGCGTTTTTTGTGTTTATATCTTTGCAATATTTTATGTGTTCCATTGCTCCGTAATATATAATTTTCTAACACATAATGCCAACAATCTCCCCCTTTGGACTTGATGGCAAAGCTAACTTGCCATACTAAGAACTGTCATCTTAATGAGTTGTCATTGTACATTACATCTGAACTGATTCCTTTGAGCTGCCCTGCATCCCATGTATTCTGTCACATCTGATATCTCTTCTATAGATTCATCTAGTTATATATAAGTGAGTTGTTTTGCTACAAGTGGGTTGCCATCAAGTACAACACATGCATCATAATGCCAACAATCTCCCCCTTTGGACTTGATGGCAACAACCATACCAAGTCACTCTCCCCCTTTGACATCAAGGGCAAAGGGCGGACCAAGATATTCTCTTCCTTGATATACATTCTGCTGTCCATACTCCCCTTGAGTACCTGCTGAAATCTCTGATTGAGCTCCCCCTTTGTATATGCCAAGGTGTACCAATCTGTCCATGCTCCCTCTGAGTACATGCTGAAATCTCTGCTCTGCTGCAAGGTTTACAAAAAGATGTTCTACAAGAAGAACATGACTCTATACATCATAAATGACCTTCCTATCACTAAAGACTCATACAAACATCCATCACCCAGCCAAGTGGGGATATACCAATATTGACTCATCCACCCAACCAAGTGGGGATATACCATATACCAATTGTTTATACATGACTGAAATATTACATCATCCTTCCCATGCATAGTGGGGGTACAAATTACATCATATGACCACAAGGGATTCGTCAAATGACTGCAATAGACAGAGACAAACTATTACATCATGAGTCTTGATATGACCTTTACATTGAATGATATACATGACATTTATATCAGAGACCAAACATCTAAATAAGACCATGATAGTCATCAGTGACTATCATACACAGTGTATGATCTGCTCCATAAGCATCTGTCAACAACATCTAGACCAGCAACCTGTATATGTCCATTAGTGGAGATAGCATCAACCTATGACAAGATATGTCTGCATATAGATATCAATTCATCCTCTTAATCTTGAGAATTATCATAGCCTTCCATGAATGAATTCTGCATATGACATACAAAATCATTCACATTATATCATATGTGAAAGACACCATAGCCATCTCATCAACATCAAGATATACATGACCGTATATATCATCCATGTATCATCACTCAAGGACATCCCTCATCTATATCAATCAACATATGTAAGTATCAACCTGTCATCATATGGGTAAGAACTCATCATGTCTCCAACAATGCAACTTTGAGTAATCATCCATGTATCCAGCATACTGTATATAGCACTATGTATCTTGAGCTCAAGATCTTTTGCCAAGATTTCTTGATATCATCAACAACAACAATCCTCATCCAGGTGAGCACCAAGAACTATAGGAATCCTGCATCATAACTATATTATATGTCGACAACAACATATGAGTGACTCATCATCAAGTAATGAAGTTGTGTATTCAAGCTTTGTACTTCTCCTTATCCTTATGAAGATCACCATGTAAGCACCATATATGCATCATCAGAGAATCAACCACAAATCTGATCTGAATATGTAACCCCAAGAATCATATTAGATTTTGTCATAGCAAGATGTATCATTTAGCCATATAAGCATCATCACCAAGGACTTCTGACCATAATGCTTACAGTGCATTATTCAAAGCATATGTTCCCCTTGAACCTGTGCCATCTGTTTACTGTCAGATCTGATCATGCTTATATCAGCAAGAAGTATCAAGGCATCATCATCATCAAGTTAGGATCAAAATCACTTCTAAACATCTTATGAGTATCAAGACATTTCCACACAACATCAGCAGATTGTAACCATTATCAAACAGAGCAAATAATGGACTGAATCATATCAGACCCTTTTCCTGAGTCTGTCCCACTGCTTTTCCTCAAACTAACATATACGCGACTCTGCAGTGTCTAACTCGCGTATATACGCGACTTCCCTTTATGAAACTTGCATATGAGATTGAGAACGCTGAAGTTTTACACTTTCAGCTTCCTCTAAGTCTGTTATGTCTGTACATTTTGCTGTGCCACATCTTTCTGACTGTACTTCCTCCTTCTTCCATATCTTCAAGTGTGATGATGTTTTCTCCTTTTGGTATGGTGCCCGTACTTTGTTCCTGCATTTCTTTGCTATATGTCCAAGCTTGTTACATGCATAACATCTTACATGTTTCATATTCCTTCTATAACAATCAACAACTTTGTGACCAAACATATTGCAAGAAAAACAATATCCCTTAAAGTACCTGGAACGTGATGATCTTTTTGTGTGATGGTCTTGAACCATTATTCTTCTGGATCTGGCTGCAACATGTCCAAGATTATGACATATATAACATTCAACATTATTCATCGGAGGAGTAAAAGATTTTCTTTAAAGATTTTCTTTCCTTGGCTGTTGATGGGATTGACCTCTCATCTCCTTGTTGAGCATTTCAAATTGTGCATTAGAGTTCCTTGTCTTATTTTGTGAGCTAGATTCACCTTCAACAGATTCATGAAAACCAAGACCAGTTTTGATAGCAGGAGACCTTTGACTACTAAGAATATCAACCAAGATCTTAGTACTATCTTGAAATCGTAAGAGCTTATCCTTTTCTTCTAAGTTGTCTTTTAGAATATTTACCTCAACCTAATGTTGCTCTTCCTTTTCACGATGCTGCTTCTTCATGTTTTCTTCAACTTTTCTTCCTTCTTCCAATTGATGTCTTAATTCAAGAACTTCGTTTTCTTGTTTTTCAAGAGCTTGGAGTAGTTCTTTATTCTACTTATTTGATTCTTCAAGATCTTCTTTTAGCAAGAGGATCGTAGCTTCAAGACTCTCATAGTAACTGGATCTTTCTATGAGTTTCTTGATTGTTGTGCTCCTTTCATTTGCTTCATTTCTTAATGATGTCACTTCATCCTGCAACTTTTGACATTGATCTTACTTTTCTTGTTTCCTTCCTCTAGTTGAGCTTTTAGTTTGGTAACTTCTTCTTTGGAGATACATTCCCTTTTGTGCAATAGATCTTGTTGATCTCTAATTTTGTCTGTAAGCCTTTTAAATTCTGCCTCTATTTGATATCTTTCTTTCTCACCCATAAGAGCAAATTCAGTTGTTTCACTATCACTTTCATCATCTTCAAATGGATGGATAAATGTATCAATAGAGGATAACAAATTCATACCTGATAGTTCTTTTGCTTGTTCATCTTCATTCTAAAGTGATTCTGAATCTGAAGTGCTTCTTCCACATATTCCCCAATTGATTCTCCCACTGTCATAGTTCTTCTAAGATGTCTTCTTCTTCTTAGGCACTTTCTTCTTAAGCTTCTTTCCCATTGTTCTACGGATCTCCTTCAAGCGATTAAGCTTCTACCAAAGGACATGTTTTGATACCAATTGTTGGAAATAATACTGAGAGGGGGGGTGAATCAGTATTATCAAATCAAACACTTTTTCATTTCCATACTCAGATTCATATACGCTACTTTAGTGAAGGGAACCTGCGTGTACACACAACTGTGTCTAATGCAACTAGCGTATATCCAGTAAACTTATGATTCAATTAATCCATTAAATGTTGATCTTTAGTTAGTGCATTAGAACTTTTATTAACCATATGAATAGTAAACAGATGTAGTAAAACAAAACAGATCATCACACACAAGAAGCACACATGAACACCATGATGTAAGGTGGAAACCGAATGTGGGTGAAAACCACCTGCTGCAAGTTGTTTCTATCTTCTTTTAATAAGAAACTTCTTTTTTCAATATTTCTGTACTGGTGCAGTCTTATACCAGTACACAGGCTTCTACCTATGAAGGCTACAACCTTCTCTCGTTCTCCAGCTTCTCTTGGAAGGGAGCTGCAACCCCCTTAGCTCTTGTACTAGCCGATCCTTTTACTAGTACGTAGGTGTCGACCTACTAAATACTCAAACCTTCATTCATTTTCCAACTGTTACTGGAAGGGAGCTACCACTCCTTAGCTCTTGTACTAGCTGATGTACTAGTACATAGGTGCTGACCTACATAAGGCTACAACCTTCTCTTTCTTCCTCCAGGTACAACGTTTCATAAATTTTCAGATTGGATACTCCTGAAGCACAACACCATAATCTGAAGGCCACGTTTCATCCAATTTTCATACTAGACCCATCAAAATCATTGAAGCACACAATCAATCAACACTAGCATCATTAATCTCTGAATCACCCAATACTGAATCACTGAAACCCTATCAACAAACTGCAATCACCAGAACACAGAGCAGAACATAGAACTTTGCAACAATATTCAGAACCAACTGTATCATCAGAGATCATGCATCAAAGTGCATACGCTACTTGGAAGAGTCGAACCAACGTGTATACGCAAATTCACCAAAGTGAACCAGCGTATATGTCAACAATTACTTACTTATAACTTCGCTGCATTTCCTGACTTCAGACATACCCAGATCATTACATATACAAGGATAATACATGTGTTAGCAACCATATATTAGTCCATCAGATCACATAAAGATAGGTCATTATGGTCTTGATCCATTGTTAGATTTTATCCATCGACACTAAAGCTAAACACAATCAACCAATCTGAATATGCAGAATATTGACACCAGTAAACAGTCACTAGAACTCATCAACAACCAGAACCACCTGTAACTTCAAACATCATAATTCATATGGTATACGCTACTTAGATGTATCTAACCTGCATATGTACGCGCTTTTAACATAGTCAACTAGCATATACATCTGTAAATATCCATTCATGATTTGCAGCTATTTCAAACTTAAGTTATACCCAGATCAGAACATTACATACGTCAGTATACAGATCTAGAAAAAGCATGATCAAACCATATAGAGATGATTCATTCCAAACCATTTGATCCCAATCTATCCTTAGATCTTGTTCTCCATCAACCGCTGAGATTCCTCCTTAGCTCAAATCAAGCAAACCATTATGAACCCATAACCTGCATACTGGATCTCATACTTCATCAGATATTCAAGACTTTCTGAGTGTATTTGCCTAATGATCTTCTCCTCCTTTTATATTCTTAGGCCTTACTCAATACCATGGTCCAAAACCACTTAGAACCAATACCTTGGACCAAATACCCGGGGTCAACACATCGGACAAGATACCTTGGACCAATACCATGGATCACAATACCATGGTCCAAATACCACGGACCAAAACCCAATGTACGTGCCTTCCCTTGCATGAAAGTGCGTGTATACGTATACGCATCTTTCGGTCAGCTAACACACGTGTATACGCGGCTTTATCAAGGGGAACCTGCGTATATCTCTTTTTCTTCATTCTGTGAGCCTGAAATATGATCTGTCATCTTAGTAAGTTGCCATCAAGGACAACACCTGTATCATAATGCCAACAAAATATTGGAAATAATAAAATAATATTAGATTACCTCATCAAGTTTTGGAGGAAAAAAAGGAAAAACTACTTTTTCAACTTATCTCCCTACAATTTTACTCAAAATTTGAATAGGAGCACTCGTTGGATGAAAAATTTAATTTTGCATCTAAGGAGTACCCATGTTGTATATTTTTTATGGACCCTACTACACGAAAAATGTGAAATACATGAAAAGAAGTGATTGCAATCATTCTTTTTCATGTATTTCACATTTTTCGTGTAGTAGGGTCCATCGAAAGTATGCAACATGGGCACTCCTTGGATGAAAAATTAAATTCTACATATTTTTATTTTTATTTTTTTATCTGTTTACCTTTTTACTCCAAAAATGGTGAATCATCCCCCATGGTTTACATCATCATATTGAATCCTATTGGTTCTTATAAAGTCTATTTCTGTTGTACATTTTTGTTTTGAGGCCCATCTCTGACCTCAAAATTTCTCTAATGCGAAGAGGGAAAAAAGATTGAATCAAGCTGGTGTCAGATTGGCGAGCTCCTTGAGTCAGTGTCAAAGATCCCTCCAGGGGCAAAGGTGGATTGAGCCAGGCATATGCAGAAGTGTTGGTGGCAGGGGAGAGGGATAGAGATTGTGCATGGGAAAGCGAACAGTTCATCATTTTCTAGGGCCTCTCTTCCATGGCTACAGATTGTGTGAATCTTAACTAGAACATGCTTAGATATTGTTCTTCAGGAGTTTTTCAGTAGTAATGATGCATATCCTTGGGGGATTTGGAGTCGTTCTCTTCTTTTGGAGCTCTTCATTTCTTCCTGACAGCTAGGGCTTTCTTGGCTGTCGTCAAGTTCCCTGTTTGAATACATGCACAACAAGCTTCAACTGGATTGGGCCTCCACCTCTTGGTTGTGATAAGAGATGTCACTGTATGCAGCTGGTGCATGTAAATGAGCTCAAGATTTGGTCTACATCAACCTATGCCTTTGTGCGAGTCTCCAAGGGTTTCCATCATGGTCATGTGGTATGTTATAATGTTAATTATGTATATTATATTACTTATGGTTTAAAAAAATATTATGTATTTATTATATGAAGTAATTGGAAAAAAATAAATTCAAATATCTGGAGATGCAAATCAATTTTCAATATTTGAATTCTAAAAATTTGCACCTAGAAAAATTGGATCAAATCTCTAGAGATGCAAACCTTTTTTCAAACTCTGGATTCTAAAAGTTTACCCCTTGAGAGATTTGATCCCTCTCGATGCTTGCTAGATGGATCTCAATTAAAAAATTCAATGTGGACATAAATAAAATATTTCAATTGGAAAAGTTTATGACATTGGAGAAAGGTATTCAAATTGTTGTCAAGGATGGGTTTCAATTGTTATAATTAGAGGGATATTCACATATTGCGATTCAGTGTGTTCAAAAACTCTTGAATGGTCAACCTCCAAGGAATATCATGAAGAGATGGAGGTTGGAGGGGATTGTGGAAAGTATAAATGGTCTGCTTGATAAACTGGAATATGTAGTTGTTCAACACACTAGGAGAGCAGGCAATAAGGTGGCCAATTGTTTGGCCAATATGGGTTGTCGATTTAGAGATTTGGATTTGGATGAGCAATGGCCTCTTACCAGATGGGAGGGTGATCTTGCACCTAACCAGAGTTTGTTGGATGTAGATAAGATAATCCCTAATGGGGGTGTCAATTTGGTTTCTATAGCTACATTAGAGATGGTGCTATATGAACACTTGGATCATCCTCAGGTGGGCGTGGTAAAGAGTAGTTAATGATGGTCGATTAGCATGTTTGTTGCTTTGTGAATTTAAATGTCAGTGTAAGGAGATGGAAGGACGTGGTTTCAAGTTTATTGTGTGGGGAGGCGAGGATAACTCCTCAGCCTCCATTAGAGGTTTCATATTGTTAGTAGTTGTTGTTTGGTGGTGGTTTCTCTGGCGTGTATTTCCTTTGTTATGCACTATGTGTATTCTGGTGCTTGAATATTGGGCATGGGAATTCTGCGTTTGGTGGTTTCTCTAGTTGGTATTTCTTTTGTTATGTATTATGGGCATTTTTGTGTTTGAGAATTTCATGTGGGAATTCTTCTTTTAGTGGTGTCTTTGGTGGTTGATACTTATTTGGTTGGTATCCCCTTTCGTATTCAACGCGAATCATATGGTTTTAGTAAGTTTTAATTTGTTTGGTATGAGCTCATACCAGATATTATTGCTCTTAGTGTGTATATTTGGTTCACTAGTTCTCTGTTTCTTGTTAGTGTCCGGGCCTTTGGGGAAATTATATAAGTTTATTGGTTGATGTGAGCTTATGGAGTTATACACTTAGTTGTGGAGGTCAATTGTGGTAATTTGGGCAATAAATTTTTGGTATCTGGGATTGGTACTATTGGTGTTTGTAGCTTATAATTGTAATTTTCTGAGTCAATTACCAATGGCTCGAAGTATGCGTCCCACCCTGGTTAAATGGAAGTTTCAGGTGTCTAAAACTCGTTATAAGTCCTTTGAGTCTAGTTTGGGTCGTTAAGAGTTTCCAAGGTCTCCATGTTGGGTCATGAGTATGAATTCTAGTGAATCATATAATCTTCTAGGTTTTGGGCCTTTGGCGTGGTCTTTTGATGGTGACGTAATTTTTTTTTAGGTCAGGTTTTCAAGGTATCCCATTCTTCGTCTTGTTTTATTAGTAGAGATCTGTCTCGTTGTTTCCGTGTGTGTTTATTTACAGTAGTGCTCATGTCTCCAAGATAGAGGATGAGCAGTTAGAGAGGGGGCGAAGGCAACATTGGGCACAAAGGAGTTCACCCTTTTTCCTATGATTCTGTGGCTATTTCTTTTGATGTCGTTCCTCTAGAAGTGAGGAAGGAGATATTGGTTTTGGAAAACAAGGAGGCAGGGGATTGTCCTTACTACTCTAACTCAGAATTGGTGGGGGAGGATGCTAAATGGTTCCCAACTCTTGGTAGATTCAAGAAAAGGAGGTTGCATTTCATGAGTTCTTTGGCTTTGAATCAACATATGACGACTCTGTTGCATCTCATTTTCAAAGACAAACAAGTAGAAAATTATAATGTGTTTTCTTCATTAGAAGATATTAAATAGATGCTTTGTAACCAAAGGTTCTGTCTTGATAATGTTGTCTCTCGTCTGGCATGGGTGGATAGTTTATTTGTCACTGATTTCGCTTATGGAGGTCTTATTAACCCTCTGGAAGATAGTGTTCAGACACCTGCTTTGATTTCCTCATACCATGACAAGGATGGTGGTATCAAGTAATTTTGTCATTCATTTTTTATAGTGTCACTTTGGTTTGGTTTATTCTGGGTGGCCCTCTAGGGTGTTCATTTGTTGCCTTCTCTCTCAGGCATTGTGGATGGTGGGGCTATGGATTTGTTTTTTGAAATGTTTTTGGTCTCATGCTAGTGGTTTCATGGTGCGTGGAGTTTGTTGGTGGTCGTGAAGTTTCAGTGGTTTTGTGATATACTGGTGGTTTTGGCTCATCTCCAGGTGACATGATTTCATTTTGGTGTGATATTTGTCTGATAGAGCATTGTATGCAACCTTACCTCAATGTTGTAACTTGGCCTTGGAGAATGGGTCCTTAATGCTTATTTGATGAAATTGTTCCTGTGTTTTAATGGGTGTAGATACCTAAGTATTTTTTTAACTCATGTTGGTTTTTGGTTCCTCTGGTGTACAATCTTGTGGCAATTATAGCTTCCCTGGAATCATGGTTTTTTAATCTAGAGTTTGAAGGTCATTGTAAATGTTGGTGTTGTCGTTTTGAGTCAAACTGTCCATTTGATAAGGGGTCTGTATGGCTATGATCATGCCTATGTTTCTCATGTACTACTTAGCTTTTTGAAATGAAATATAACATACTTATATTTACAAAATAAATAAATAAATAAAACATTTCAATGAACATATCAAATAACATATTTCAATGTCAACTATGTATATTATATATTATATATGGTTAAAAATATTATTTATATATTATATAAAGCAATGTGAAAAAATAAATTCTCACTATTCTACATTTTGGCTTTTTTTTTTCAAATTTAGTGTATATATATATATCTTAACTATGGTTCTTGCCAGAGTCCAAAGGGATCAAATCTATTGAGATGCAAATGTGTTTTCAAGGTTTGCACCTCATGAGATTTGATCCTTTGGGCCCTTTCTAGATCCATGGTTAAGATGGATATATACTTGTATTATAGTTTTTTTTGTAATTTAAATCCCTTTTATAAAAGTATATATTTTTTATAGATTCAAATCTATGATCTTTTATAAAAAAACACATATTCTTAAATATTAAACATATAGTATCTTTTTCAAAAAAGTACTAGACATATAATAATAAAAATATTCACAAAGAAAATAACTTTTCATATAATAAAAATATTCACAACTTTTCGTTAATAATAATTAACTAATCTAATAATAAAATATTAATTAATAATAATTAATCAATCTAATAATAAAATATTAATTTATCTCTTTATGTTATAAAACATGTATATATAATATATAATAAATGTGTAATCTAATTAACAGAGGAAATGGTCTTTTTCAAGATATTTCTTATGATTAATTTTAATCAACATCATGTAAAGATTAAAAAAAATTAAGTTTAAATTCTTTAATTTGTAGAAATAAAGTACCCCAAGTTTCCAAGGTGTTAAATCCATTTATGCATTCAAAAATATATTTTAAACAACAAAAAATAACAATTTTGTTTGAAATTATACTACCAAATTCCTATGAAAAACTATATCATCTTTAAATTAAACAACTCCAATATAAAATAACTAAATACATTTTAATCTCAAATTTCATATTTAAAACTCAAATCTTTTTAATATTTATTCATACAATAATTTAAATGTTACTTCATTACAATCACATTTCCACTTATTGTTCAACAATACTTAGTATCTCCATTCATAATTCCACCACATCTTCATATTTCTTGTTTTATGTTTAGAAAAGGCTCAAATTCCTTTAATGTTTAATGAAAAATGCCTAAAGAAGCTTGGGAAGAAAGGATGTGCACATTTTGCACCGCTGTGGAATGGGAAAAACATTTCATTTTGGAATGTGATGCATTGAAAGATGTAAGAGAAAGTTATGAGAACATGTTAGCATTAGTTTCTTGGCATTCTCTTTTTAGTGGGGAGATTGTTGGAAGGTTGGGTCAACTTATCATCAATTTGAATCGGAAAGCACTGAATTGCAGAGAGCCAGCGAAACACAAAGAACTAATGGTCTCATAAACTATTTTAATAATCTCATATACTATTTTTAATCTCGTGGACCTTAAAATATCATTTCTTTTTATTTCACAATTTAAATGTTACTTCTTTTATATTCACAATTAGTAAACGGAGTAAACTGCACTTCATATGTCTGATCCACCATATCTTCATATCTATGTTCATGATTCAACCATTTCTAAAGCTGAGAAATTTACAAATGGATAGAACCAATTTTCAGCCGAAATCTCATCACCCGCACTAGTTGTGGAAGACTCTTGCAGGCGCACTGTTATTCTCCTGCAAACCCACCGTTGTGTCGCAGCATAATAAACCACAATGTACAGACGATCACGATATGGATCAAATGTGAAAAATGTGAACTATTTTGTGATTAGCTCAAAGAGTTGTCGTTTGCCACGTATGAGGCATCAGTATATGCCCTTAACGATATGGATCAAATGTGAAAAATGTGAACTATTTTGTGATTAGGACAAAGCGTTGTCGTTTGCCACGTATGAGGCATCACAAGTATATGCCTTTCTCCATTCAATGTTTTCGCCGGAATCAACGAACTGCACAAATTTCATGATTCGGCAGAGCCACATAAGCAACTAGGTAAAGATGCCGCCTTAACTGACACCTGTTTGCCATGCAGATCCTTTGGATAGAAACGCAAACGGATGATGTGAGGATATCCGGCTTCGAACGTGTAACTAGTTTCGTATATTTATTGGACAGAAAACGGTTGATTTTATCTCTATGCATAGTGAGGGTAGCCTGCTTGACTGCTCGAATAAACATCACCTCTCGTTTCGTCGTTTTAGTCAGCTTCTGCGATAAGGTGAAACCCATTTAGGGATTGGATCAAATCATCTCAACCGCTTCCTTAAGTGAATTAGTCTCTGTTCCCATAGCCACTCAGCCACTCCTAATTTGGGAATTGATTGAATTCGTCCGGAAAGGCAGCTGCAGTTCAATCACCTGATGGAAAGTACTCAGACCGACTTGGGAATTTGAGCGATTTTCTGAGATCCAGTTCTCTATTCTATCAGTTGCTTCAGAGACTCCATGCCCACCTGGGAAATAATGTCATTTCATCATTACCCATATCTTCAGTTCAATCAGCTTACTGTGAGACTGAGATTCTAAATTGGGTCAATTCATCAGACCCATTTCTTCAATTCAATCATCTCTGAAACCCATTTAGGGGGTTAGGTGAATTCTTCCGACGTTCGATTCAACCAGAAAGAGGACCCAATTTTGGGACTAGGTGCATTCTTCAGACCAATTCAATCAGGAAAAAATCATCTGGTATAAAAATGGCCACCTCTAATTCCAGGGGTATTCGGATCAGCGTCCACACTACCTCTTCAAAGCAAATGAATCCTACTAAATCATCCACTAAATTTGGGCGTGCAGCTAACAGCAATCCAGAGCAGGAACAGGAGCAAATTGGTCAAGGAAAACTCTACGCGCCTCCATATAAAGAGTTGGGTGATGGAACCCGAAAAACCCAATTGTCCTCCCCAGATGTTCCCGACAGAAGCCCACATCAGAAGCATAATTCTATCTCACAAGGCAAACTGTATTCGCCGGAGCTTTCAGTTCATGTCGACGCTCAAGACAAAAACAAAATTGAAGATGAAGAGGAGGAAAATGGCAGTGGACAGGGGAAATTATACTCTCCTGAACATGCCCTTCATTTGCAAACGAACGGTAAAGGGTTGGAGAATAGAGCAGAGCACACACAGCTTTGGAATAAGGGAAAAGGCGTGTTAGAGGTTTCCAAGGGAGTTGCGGCAGATATACGGAGGAGTTTGTCCCAAATGAAAGACAGAATCGTGGATAAACTGGCGGCTGTTCCTGTTCCAGCAGAAGCTCTGGACAATGCACGGCAGTCCTTGGAATCAATTGTTAAGGATGTAACTCAGGCTGCCCAGGGATTGACCAAGGAAGCTGTGCACAGAATTAAGATCCGGCTTGCAGAAATTTTACCATTTCTTTCTCCCAATCAAACTGGAAAGGTAAGTATGGATTATGCCGGTGCCCTTTGCCATGGATACCTGAATAACTAGCACAGGCCCATCTAAGCCCGGTTCTGAGATGTACATCGTGCTTGTACACATTAGATGTGGCTTTAGATGGGCCTGCTTACTGTCCATATTCAATGTATACAATGCACCTTGCACACACGGACATGTTTTCCCACGAAGAGTTGAAGAATCACCCCATCCTCTCCCAGTCTGTAGATTCTAGAATGCACCTCGCTGCTGTGGGTGCAACCAGTTGGTTTTGCTGCAAAACTTTATCCAAAAAATAGAACAATATTGATATTAGACAAACAAAATTCAATACCATTCAATCAGATTTCCTATATTGATGCATTGGGCCATATTACTATGTTTTTAGCAATGTCTGTTCTAGGATCTGTGTTATTAGTAGTTTGAACTTTGGAAGCATCATTATCTGTTGCGTATGGTTGCCATTGTCAATCACCTTGTCCTAGTCCGTGAAAATATTGTTGCAAGCTGGGTAGTTCAGGGGTCAACAGCAGTTGTGACATCGCTCCTGTTCTTCCTGTAGATGAACTCCATTCCTAGTTTCACTTGCAATAAGCTTCAAAAGATTGCCGTTCTCTTCTGCCCAATCAACTTTCCAGAGATAGCAAAGAACAAAAGGATGACCCGCCAAAAGTCGTCTGCTTAATCAATAAGGGGAGCTTATAACCGAAAATACCTCCTACATAAAGAAGGGTGCTACATTAAACAAACAATAGGCAGAGAGAATCTACCCGTTTGACGTATATATCATTTGACAATTCCACCAAGTTTGCAATCACTCTTGAATTTCTTATATATAGTATGACCAATGGATTTCCTTACGCTGGAAGCGTAAGCAAACTCAGCTTGTGGCAAAGCAAGGTCCCACTGTGGCTAGTACCAAGCTTGTGGCAAAGCAAGGCCCCACTGTGTCTAGTACCAAGCTTGTGGCAAAGCAAGGTCCCACTGTGTCTAGTACCAACTTTACTCTGCAACAAATTGCTGAGACTTCCTTTATCACATCTTCTTGCTCGTCGATACGTGGACGTTGGGCAGAGCTATGTACTAAATCCTTTTATCTAGCTTTTGCAATAAAGTTCCCCAAAAATGACATAGAAACCTAGCATGATATTATCCCTGTCACGAGCAATAGTTTTGGATATACCATGCAAACACAACTTCTTTGCAAAATAGTAAGCTATTTTGCTGGCATCAATAATTTTTTGTCATAGAGTGAAGTGGGTCATTTTAGAGAATACGTTTGCAATGGAAAAATGGAATTATCACCTCATTGTGTTCGAGACAATCCTAGCTCAAAATTCTTATTGATGTCAATCAAAGGCCCAACAAAATCCATATGGAATATGTTGGTGCAATCTGGGTAGTTCAAGAGTTTGTTTATTTGATTCAGCAACGGCTGATATGAAATCCCCTGTTCTTCCTGTAGAAGAATTCCATTCCTAATTTCACTTGCAATAGGCTGCAAGAGATTTCTGTTCTCTTTTGCACAGACAATTTGCCAGGGACAGAAAATAGGAAAAGGGAGAAATGACAGGTTTCCTGAAAACTTCTGTGATTAAGCCCAAAAATTTCCTCTGGTTAATCAACAAGAGGAGCTTACAACCAAAAAAACCTCTACATAAAGCAGGGCGCTACATTAAACAAACAACTGGCAGAGAGAATCTACCCGTTTGACATATGCGTCACTTGATAGTTCCACTAAGTTTGCAGCCAGTTTTGGATTTCTTCCATAAACAGTTTTGAAAGTAGTATGAACTATGGATTTGTTTACACGGGAATTGTGGCAAACTTAGCTTCTGGGAAAGTGAGGTCCCATTGTGTCAGGTACCAAAACTATTCTGCAACAAATTTCTGAGGCTTCTGTTTATCACCATTGTTTGCCCATCATCTTGAGCATATTAGGTGGAACTATGCACTAAATATTTTTATCTAGCTTTTGCAATATAGTCCTCCAAAATGATATAGAAAGTTAGTATGACAGTATCCTTGTCACTAAATATAGCTTTGGATAACTATGCAAGCACAGAACCTTCTTTGAAAAATAGGTCAACTATTTCCTCTGTTTGCCCATCATCTTGTGGATGTTAGGTGGAGCTAGGCACTAACTAAACCTTTTTATCTTGCTTTTGCAATAAAGTCCTCCAAAATGGCATAGAATGTTAGTATGGCAGTATCCCTGTCACTAATTGTAGTTTTAGATAGCTATGCAAGCACAAAAGCTTATTTGAAAGATAGTCCAATTATTTCCTCTGTTTTCCCATCATCTTGTGGATATGAGATGGAGCTATGAACTGAATATTTTTATCTAACTTTTGCAATAAATTCCACCAAAATGACATAGAAAGTTAGTATGACGGCATCCCTGTCACTAATTATAGTTTTGGATAACTATGCAAGCACAAAAGCTTCTTTGAAAAATAGTTCAACTACGTTGCTTGCATCAATAATCCTTTTTCATAGAGTGAAGTGGTTCATTTTAGAAATCTGTTGGTAATGGCAATTTTTTTTATCATTTCATTGTGTTCAAGACTTCAAGCACAAAATCCATATTGATTTGAACCCTAGGCCTAACAACATTGGCAAAGGAATATATAGTCCTGTATTCTGCAAATTTCTTTGGCAAACTGAATTCAACAACTTTGCAAAAGAAATCATTTGCATCATATGTATCCTTTGAGGCTTCAAAACTAACTACATCATTATTCATACTCACAAACGACATATCCCACTCAATGTACCAACTGCCACCATTGACTTTCCACTCCTATGTGGAACATAAAGGAATGGATTTGCAAATATGTAATATGCCATGTGTTTGTAATGGAGTTGCTTGGCTACCATGTTAGTGGATCCTCCACACCTGTGTGAAGGACCTGTGGATCTGTGATTCTGTAATAAAAGTAGACCCCTTGGAGAAGGAAAAGGATCTTGAGCCCATGAAACAGATCCCATCGAAAAGGAAATGGATCTTGAAATTTGAAACAGTCTCCAAACTTCCAGTGCTATTTTGACCCCCTAATCCCCCCCAAAATTGACATTTTAATGAAAAGTTCCCCAAACCTTAAGTTCCTAAAGGCTAAAACGTGAAACTTTATTCTTGGTCAATGTTTGATTATCACACCAAAGTGTAGTCGGATGCTGCTGCTGAAAGCCAAACTCTGACAGGATCTGACGAAGCCACAAGGCTTCCTTACTAGCTTCTACGGCACCACGATACTCTGCTTCTGCTGAAGAAAGAGAAATGGCACCTTGTTTCTTGCAAGCCCATGTAATAGGTCCTGAACCAAGAGTGAACACATAACCTGCAGTAGACTTTCGATCATCAGGGTCACCAACCCAATCGGAATCAGTGAAACCAACCAATAGAGGAGATGCTTCGGCACTGTAATGAATCCCAAACTGAACTGTACCTCAAACATAACGAAGTATTCTTTATCTTCTTTCCAATGACTTTCACGTGGGTTTTGCATAAACCGAGCAACAAGGCCAACAACAAAGGAAAGGTCAGGACGAGTATGGGTTAGATACAAAAGTTTTCCTACAAGTTGACGGTATAAGGTAGCATCAACTTCAGGAGAAGTACAAGTGACTGAAAGTTTGACTCCAGACTGAAAGGGAGAAGGGGCTGGCTTACAGTCTTCCATGTGAAAATGGCGTAGAATATCACAGGCATACTTGGATTGGGAAAGGGAAATACCTTCCTTGGATTGCAAGACTTGAGGACCAAGAAAATAATGTAAGTGTCCTAAGTCTGTCATTTCAAATTTCCTTTTAAGTCTAGACTTCACATGGTTTATAAGGTTGGGATCACTACCATTCAGGATAAGATCATCAACATAAAGAACAAGAATGATAAGAGACTTGCCCACTTTCTTGGTGTAGACAGTATTGTCAGAATGACACCTAGAAAAGCCATTTTCTAAAAGAAAGTTATCCATTTTGGCATACCAAGCTCGAGGAGCTTGCTTGAGACCATAAAGGGATTTCTTAAGCCGACATACAAGGCTGGAGTTTGTTTGTATAAAGCCAATAGGTTGTTCCATATAGATTTCTTCATGCAAGTCCCCATGCAAGAAGGCGGATTTAACATCCATCTGATGGACTTCCCATTTGAAAGAGGCAGCAAGGGAAAGAACAAGGCGGATAGAGTTCATTTTGGCAACAGGGGAGAAGGTTTCAGTATAGTCAATGCCTTCAACTTGTGAAAAACCCTTAGCAACAAGACGAGCTTTATGTTTATCAACTTTCCCATCTAGTCCATACTTGGTTCTGTAAACCCATTTGCATCTAACAAGTTTTCGTCCCTTTGGTAGAGGAACAAGATCCCATGTATCATTTGCCAATAATGAATGATATTCTTCATTCATAGCTGCTTCCCAATCTGGATGGCCTGAAGCTTCTGCAAAGGTGTCAGGATCATAATTCATTGAAGCTTGAGCCAGTAAAGAAGAGGGTCTCTCGAACTGAGAACGTGTACGTCGCTGTTCTGTAGGATCACCGGCAAGATCACCTGCTGCATCCCGAGTAGTACGGACCCATTTTGGAAGCTGAGGAGCTGAAGGAGGATCCTGAGAAGGTGGGGGAGGATTTCCATCCTCGCTTTCATCATCTGAAGAAGAAATATTTTCAAAAGTAGAAGAGATAGGGAGAGGTGGCACATCCGCCGAACTAGGCTCGCAGGCCGATATATTTTCAGCAAACTTTACATCTCTTCTAATGATAAAATTTTTGGACTTAAGTACATCCAACAAAAGTACATTTTTCACTCTTAGGTTCTAAAGCTTTATGTTTCTCATCTGGAATATGGGCCCATGCTTCACTTCCAAAAACACGAAAGTGACTTACATCTGGTTTGATTGAGCTCCATGCTTCTTCTGGAGTGATATTCTTTAAAACCTTAGTAGGAGTGCGATTTATTATGTAATTTGCACAGTTAATTGCTTCTGCCCAATAATTAAGACTAAGTCCTTTAGATTGAAGCATACAATTAGCCATTTCCTTTAAGGTGCGATTCTTCCTTTCAGCTACACCATTTTGTTGTGGAGTATATGGAACAGTATGTTGCATTTGAATTCCATTCTCAGTGCAAAAGTTGATGAATGTGTTTTTAACATATTCTCCGCCATTATCAGATCTTAGCTTAAGAATTTGATGTCCAGATTGTTTTTCAACAAAGGCCTTAAAGGCCAAGAACATATTAAATACTTCACTCTTGAGTTTTAAGAAGTATACCCAAGTGCGTCTGGAGAAATCATCAATGAAAGTTAAGAAATACTTGTAGCCAGAGAATGGAGCAACTGGAAGTGGACCGCATAAATCACTATGCACGAGCTGTAAAGGGGCTGAGGCGTGCCAAGAGGCACATTTTTCAAAACTATCCCGATGATGTTTTTCGAGTACACATCCGGAACAAACACCATATCTGCAAGATACCATTGGAAGACCTGTCACCATATTTTCTGTACATAGATTCTGAAGAGAGCGATAGTTTAAGTGACCAAATCGCTCATGCCAAAGTTTGCTCACTTCATCATTATGAGCAACAAATACTGAGGGAAGATTTGATGACCCAAAGCTGTGAAACTTATACAACCTTGTAGAATCATCAGCAATGCCAGTAGCTAAAATCTGTCTAGGATCTCTTAGGTCCTTAATTACAACATCATGAGGTGAAAATTCAACGATTTTACCTTCACCTGAATGGGTTATCTGATATATAGATAGAAGGTTGCAGGATACCGTTGGAACACATAATACATCATTAAACTGACCATTGTCTAGATGAACAGTTCCAGTCCCTACAACACTAAGAGATCTATCATCACCAACATATATATTTTTGGTGTTACAATCATTTAAAGAAGAAAACATGGCTTTCTTTTTGGCCATGTGATAAGAAGCTCCAGAATCAATGATCCACTCATGAGAATGAGAAGAAGAAAATACATTTAGTGCATAGCCAGACCGAGATGCTTGACAACCACATGCAGAAAGTGCCATTCCTGAAGATGAAGTCGAAGTTGAAGATTGCTCCAAATGGATGTTATGCTTCTTCATTGCTGCTTCCAAGGCTTCCATCTTCTTAAAGCATTTGGATTCTAAGTGGCCATCTCGATTACAAAAGTTGCAATGTCTATCAGTCTTCTTCCATTTGTTTTTATTTGTCTTATCATTTTGTTGAAATGATTTTTCATTTTGAGGCGGAAATTGCTTAGGACCCTTGTTTGGTTTAGGACCATTCCTTTTAGGATACGACTTCTTAGGATTCTTTGAATTTGGTTGCTGCTGGGCGGCTAATGTTTTCTTAGAAGAGTTTTCAAGATGAAGAAGACCAAGGTGTAAGAGTTTTTCTTGTTCTCTTATTAAAGAATCACAAAAGGAATCAAAGGAAGGGGACTTGTAGGCTTGTCCTTGAGAAATGAAGGCTTCTCTTGTAGAATGGAAAGTGGAAACAAACACAGAATAGGCTGGTCCCAACTTAGTAAGAATGGAGTAGATAAGGCTACTATCTTCTTTCTTAACCTTAACACCTTCCAAGAGAAGTCTAAGGGTCTTGAACTTGGACAAAAAATTTTCAATGCAAGAAAAATTATTGGGGTCCAATGTAAGCAATTCATTTTCAAGTTGATGGGCTTTAAGTTCATTTTTAATTCCAAAGACTTTAGTAATCTGTTTCCTTGCTTCATCAGGAGTATCAAGATTTGCAATATGGAATCTAAGATCTGGAGAAATAGACATCCCTATCAACCCACGTGCTTGGTCTTGCCTATTTTCCCATTTAGCTGCCTTGTCTTCATTTTTCGGTTTGGTCCCTTGGCCTGTGGCTATTCTGTAAAGACCTTTACTTCTAAGTAAATCCACAATGTAGGACCACCATTGGAAGTAGTTGGTGCTGTCAAGAATAACTTGGCATGGACTTTCCATTTAAAAAAAAACTGAAGCTATAGATGCTGAAACTAAGTGTTTCAATGGAAAGATCTCGAAAAATTAGGTTGTTTCAAAAAAAAGGGTTCTGAAAACGGCTTCCAGATGAAGAAGTCATGGCTTTTTGAAGAAAATTTGATGAAGTTGCCGACGAAGTGCGGGAATGTGCGGAAATGAAAAATCCGCCCCCACAAAATGGAGACTTGAACCCAAGACCTCTACTCTCATAAATTAGCTTTGCACCAAGTGAGCTATACAAAAAGTTTGAGAGAGAGAGGGGGGGGGGGGGGGGTTGATGCTTTGGGTTGTGTGCTTGCTTTGAGAAAGCTCCTTTTCCCTACAAAACAAAAAACACAAAACCCAACACGGACATACAAAAAAACGAACCTTGCGGCTCGAAGTTAGCTTTAGCCGAAACCTTGCGGCTCGAAGTTAGCTTTAGCCGGAAACTAAATATTTTCAAAAACGAACCTTGCGGCTCGAAGTTAGCTTTAGCCGGAAACTAAATATTTTCCTCAATCTTTCTGATTTTCCGAGATCACACTAAGGCGCAGCAGAAAAGAGCATACACATGAGAAAAATCCTTCCTTTCTATTTTTGATTTGCCCAGATCGCACAGAGTCGCAGGGCAAAGAGCATACGCAGAAATGAAAGGTATAGATCCGGTAATAAAAAAAGCTAAATAAACCAAAAACCGAAATAAACAGAGAGAAAATAATTGTAAACTGCAAATAAACACTGTATACCTCCAGATCTTAAAAATGACGCAGCTAGGGCTACCGGAAACCTTTTTGCGTGAAACGAAAGGGTTTCCTCACTGGAACAGATGCTCCCAACACAACAGAGAAGTCCTCTCGGCTCGAAAGCAGTCAGAAACAGTAGATCTAGGAAATGGTAGTCGGATGCAGTTCTACTGGCTTTAGATTTGGATCACCAACGGACGCGACCCTCAAATAGCTCTGATACCGTGTAGGAATTTACAGGGTAAGTTCCTCAGACAGAACACCAAAGGACACCGCTCACAAACAGATCGCAGATCAATACACCAGTGCTTTTTACGTGGTTAAAACCCTCAAAGAGGGAAACAGTCCATGGCCTGAGCCAACGCGGCCACTTCAGACAATTTATTAATAAAATAATGAAAATTTACATAAGCTTCTCTCATGAACGGTTAACCTACAAATGACCCTCCATGCTCTTTAAATAGAGATCATGGACCAATCGAGTGTTAAGCCACGGATCAAGTGTCGGTAATACCGAGGAGAGAATGAACCGTCGGATCACTACATATCGTGACTGTCAGATTGTAAGTTACAAAATGTACATAGTAAAGAAACACACTTTACCTAACTCTATACCTAACTCTATACTAGACCAAGTTGTACTTAACTATTTCCTATGTGTCGGAATATCCTAACACTGCTCTTGAGGTCTGATCTATAAACATCAGATCTTTGAGTCTACTCTGAAGGTTTGATCTATGATTTTGGTCAAGGTCTGCTGTCAAGGTGTGATCTATCTTTATGTGCCATGAAGTTGCTCACTTCACCCACGCTGTTATTAAGTCCCGCTATAGCCCTCAAGAAAACCACTTTATTCACTGTTCATATGGACATGGCTCACAAAAACGCTGTATGACCTGCTTTATGCTTATGCTGAAATGGTCCTTAAAATGATCAAATATCAATGATGCTTATAGCTTATCAAATTATCAGTTATGATACATGGATGGTTAATACTACTAGAAACATGCATGAGGAATCACTTCTTTGGTTATGATTAGTTGTGATTCTTGAATGGCTTTGATATTTTTTTTAGTTATAAACGTATTTTTATATTTTTTGCTCTTGTTTCGCCACCACATCCAAATTCTAGATTTTCAAAATTTTTGGAGATCTGTATCTGTATCTGGATCTGGATGCATATTTGTATCTGTATCTTGGTAACTTAACTTGAGATTTTATATATTTTAGGGCCTGATGATAAATCAACAATATATACTTCTTGTGCACAAAATATGGCTGCAATATTTTTAAATCTTGTACAATTATATAGTATGTTGATCTTAGAGAGATAACCTCCTTTTAGCTTCATTTGGTATCTGACTAAAATATGCAACAAGTTGTCCTTCCTAAATCAATACTCCAATTTCTACACCAGAATTATCATATTGAACGCACAAAGTCTTGTCAAAATCAAGTAAAGACTAATAATGGAGCTTCACTTGCCTTTGTCCAAACAAATGTCTTTCTCTTAGTGGAACACATCAATAGTCCACATAGGATGCTCAATCTTTTAACGAACTTCTTTATAAAAAATTTCCAAGCCATGAGAACTTTATAACTCTATGATTCTTTTGTTGAGAAATATAGCTTGAGTAGGAGCTTTTTGCACAGGTTAGGTGTGAATGTGCGAGAAGTAGATCAAAGACAACTTCTAGTGACCGCTTACTGAGTAGGAACCAATAGCATCTTGTAATTTCACTTAAATAAATATAAGTGAAATTCAAATTTCCTATATTCTCCTAGTCTTAGAAATCTAATTGAAATATCTAAGAGATTCTAGAACATGCGAGTTAGATTTGATCTAATTTTAACCGTCAACCTCATTGTTGAGATAAGGTGGTTGGTAGGATTAAGGAGATTAGTTGCTAAGATTTGGAAAATTAGTTGGTAGGATTAAGGAGATTAGTTGCTAGGATTTGGTTAATTGCTAGGATTGAGGAGATACTTATCTCTCTCGAAGCATAAATAGGACAAGATGGGAGAAGTTGTATACACACATTTTGTACATCAGGAAGATTCAGGGGAACAGAGAAATCGATTGAGCAGATTCATAGCATGGGGGGGAGGAGCCAATGGCAAGAAGCAGGCCAAAGGATAAATCCATATAGTTGTATGGTTAGGGTAAGTATATTCTTAGTTGTTTAATAGACAGATTTATCTCAGTAACTGTAGATCTGATTTTTTGTGTATACTGTTCAACTGTTGACAGATTTTGAAGGTTTCCTTGTAAGCTTGGAATATATAAATGAAAAGCTGATTTGAAGGGGTAACTATCTGTGTATTGTGTTTATGCTTTCGTTGTTCATTTTCCAGCTATATGTGTGATTGTTGCATGTTCAGAAATATTGATTTATATGATTAAATAAGTTCAGATCTAATTTATCTAATTAAGAGAAACATAGGAAAACAATGCAGTGCTTGAAAATTTACATGGTATCAAAGATAGCTTTATTCTAGGAGTCTGAGGGTTATGAATTTGTGGGGCTATTGTTTTCTTTTAATTTTCAGATTTGGGAGTTTATGCAATAGATTTCAGAGATGACATTGAGCCTAAGATTTGAGGATAGATTAGATGTTGCTTCCAATTACTTATCTTGAAAAGCTAGGGTAACATTACTCTTGGAAGAAAATGATCTTTGGGATATCATCAAGAAAGTAGTTACTCCACCTACAAATCCACAGCAATTGGCATCACATAAGAAGAAGGAAGTGAAGGCCAAGTGGGTGATCTTGAATGCCATGAAGGATCATTTTGATTCCTCACCTATCCAAGAAGAAAATGAGTCAAGGAGATGTTTGATGCTCTAGCTAGCCTCGACAAGAATGAGAACATAAATAGAAAGATGATATTGTGGAGATCCATAGAGATAACTAGATCAAACATTGTTACCAATTATTTGACGAAGATCATGTAGATTCATGATCAACTTTGATTCGTTGGGGAGAAGGTTTGAGATGCAGAGTTGGTGAACATGGAATTTAATGGATTCTCAACTTCATGGGAACCATTTGTCAAGGGTGTTTGCACTCGTGAAAATATTTCTAACTTTGAGAGATTGTGGGATGACTGCATCTAGGAGGAGATTCTAATGGACTCAGAGGCCAACAAGAATGGTGGTGATGGGAACTTGGGCTTATTTGGTCAAATGAAGAAGGGAAAAGGAAAATGACCCAGTAGGAGTAAGGGAAAGAGTGAGGAGTTAGCCTCATAGTGAGACAAGAAGTACTTGAGTAAAAACGAGTGCTTCATTTGTCATAAGTTCAAACTTTATGCATCACAATGTCTAGACAAGAGAAAGGGAAAAGGGAAGCAACAACATAAGCAAGTAGTAGCCTTTGCAGAAACTTAGATGAATGAGTTTGTTGCCAAGTTTGGGAAATATTTCTCAATGGCATCTTGCCTCTCTACTAGCACGGTTCCGAGGAATTCATGGTACGTGGAAAATGGAGCATCTTGTCGTATGAAATTAGCCCCACAATTGTTTTCTAGTCTAACAGAGTAAGACTTAGGAGTACAAGTTGAGTTTGGTGATGATGCCAAGTATTCAGTCGGAGTTGGTACTATTCCCTTCTTGCTTTAGTCAAGCACTCTTTAGAATTGTTTTGTTCCAGATCTCAAGAAAAAATTTCTTTTAGTTTTGATTATGGAGGATAAGGGTTATGTGTAGATTTAAGAACAAATAGGTCCTTTTCGGGCTGGAGGAATCTATCCCAAAAGAAACACATGTGATAGGGGTTAGGGAAGGATATTTGTATAGGTTTTAGGGTGAATCTATTCAACCTGTAGTTCATAACATAATAGCTTGTGTGAGTTATGGTACAAGATGATGGGGTACTTGCATTATAAAGCATTTCCAATTTTGAGGGAGATAGTCGTAGGTCTTCCAAAGTTCAACAATGAGCAATAGGGAGTAGGCAATGGGTGCATACTTGGAAAGCATGCCAAAGTTGCCTTCCCAAGCAATGAGCACAGGTATAAGGAGATTATGACCTGATTGATTCAGATTTTTGTGGATCGATGTCAATAACATTAATTTTGGGAATTATGTACAATGTTTCCTTTGTTGACGATTTATCTTGCAAAACATAGATTTATTTTTTAAGGTTCAAGTATGAGGTCTTTAGCAGGTTTTAAGTGTTCAAAATTTCAAATCTCTTGTTGAGAGCCAGGTAGGAAGGAATATCAAGGTGTTGAGATTTAAAAATGGGGCTGAGTATACTTCAAACGAGTACAAGGATTTTTGCAAGGAGGTAGGGTTCAAGAGGGAATTGATAGTTCTATACAACCCATAATAGAATGGGGTGGTTGAGTAGAAGAATTGATCCATCATAGTAGCTGCTAAGACCATGATCCATGATTGGGATTTGCCCATGTTTCTTTGGAAGAGGCATGCTACATAGTATTTTATATCCAAAACAGGTGTCCTCATAGGATCATGGGGGATAATGTTGAGAAACCAAGTGCTGGATAGATTAAGGCTTGATTCCTCTTTCTTGATAATTACTTGTATATGTTAGCTATCTTCTTATTAATTTATGTTCTCTTCATAAAGCAATTATACAAAACTTCAAAGCGTAAACATCACAAAGAGAGAAAGAACACCAGAAATTAGGCTCCAAGCCAGGTCAATACCCAAACAATCCTTCTCTTATAGAATGAGATCAAAATGAGATAACCAAGACCCAAGAACAAGACGAAGACTGCTACAAGGATCCAAGTCAACCCTCTTCCAACCAAGTCAAAGTCAACACTGGTCAAACTTTTTGAAATCTAGTCAAATCGTAGAAATTCCAGACCTGCAGTAATGGATGAATTTCAGACCTGTAATTTTTGCAGAGTTTCCCCATAAACTCCGCACGTGTGAGAAAAAACAAGCTAGAAAATTTGAATTTTCTCTCTCCTTTGACTTCTCTCTTTCTCCTTTGACTTCGACTCCTTTTGTTCTTGTCTTTGGCATAGAAATCAATGTGATGTGTGAATGAATGAATGAGCTACCAAGAGGTCGAGCTGAGTTGTATATATAGCTGTCTGGGAGGGTTGAATAGCTGCCTCTTAGGCCGACCTATCCAAGGAGGGTTGACTTGGTATTGTGTTGACTTTTTGACTCAATAAAATTCTTTTTCTTTTTTTTACAAAATGGTCCAAATGGGACTTGACTCAAATACATTTCTTTTGACTCTTCATAAATCCTTTTTGACACAATTGACTCTAAGCATGAAGAACATGCTTTTGACCAAAAAAAATAAATAATAATGATGAATACAATAAATATATCAATGATAAATTTATATTTTTTTACATTATGAAGACAAACACTAGTTACATTTTTCAACAGATAAGACACCAAAGCAGGTATTTATTACTGTGAAGCCAAGGGTAAGTCATTTTCACATCTTTGTTTGTCTAGTTTATATCCATGTACCTATAAAGAAGAGGATTAGTTGGAGCCCTCCAATAGGAAGGGTTTATTTGTCGGTTATACTGAGATATCAAAGGCCTACAAGGTCTATTTTCTAGAGTAGAGGAAGACGTTAGTAAGTAGGGATGTAAAGTTTGAGGAAGAGTTTGCATCCAAGAAGTCGCATGAGGTCATTCTAGCGACAAATGATGAGGATCAAGAAGCTTCAAAGGTTGAGATAGGGTCACCAAGACATCAATAGTTTCTAGTTTAGGATAACAACCTTCAGGTGAGGAAGATGAGACATTTTCCACTTCTAGTTCTTTTAGAAGACATTGATGGTTCACATGGACATTGATGGATGCTCAGGAGTATGTTGGGGCTCCTAGGAGCAAATTTAGGGAGAGTAGACCTTCGAATAATTTTTTTTCTTACATGGCATTGATGAACAATGTTACCCACCACCAGTGGGTGACCCCTATAGGAGAAATTTTCTCCTAGAGTTGTCTTTAGCTGGCAGCTAGTAGCCCCTTGTAGCCATTTGATAGCTCGATGTGCTATTGTTCTCTGTCACCTGAGCCAGACATTATGTGCCCTCGCTCATCTGTCATGATCATATGTTTGAAGGTGGGCCTTCCAACCCCCAAGATATGATTTTTCATTATGTAATTGGGTGTTTATGCTTACTTTTCTTGGGCACATTTGGGCATGGATTATTGGGGCGATTCGGCGGAAAGAACGGGCTTTGACTTGTACTCTTATTCCCTTACCTCATCTTGGGAGTTAATCTTGGATCCTAGTCTCATGGGGTCTCCTCTATGAGTTATTAGCTTTGGGAGTGGCACTACATGGGAAACCTTGATTTTGGTTGAATGTTTCCGCTTCTCGACACCATATATCTTACTCACCTCTGCTCATTACAAGCCCTTTTTCACATTTTTCATCTGGGTCCACATTTGTCCATTGGGTCCACAAGGTGTTAGCCACCCCTTCCCCTTGTCCACACCTTGGGTCGGGCCTGGAACGATGCCTCGGAGGTTGATGCAACTAAAAAGAAAGACAAAAGCATAATTTGGCCACATACAACATGAAATGTACCACAAAATGCAAAAGATGGCTGAGACAAAAGAATTTAGCACGTGGGCAAAATCCAGACATGAGCTCTACCCCCTATCATTATGGCCATCAACCTGGTTGCTAGGCTCCCTATGAGTGCTCCCTGCATCATTAAGGAACCCATGATTGTCTCAACCCCTGGTGGGCGATGAACTGCCCAACCTTAAGGGGGTATACACTACATCTTACACATCATGCTCTCATCCCCTTGAGCCCTGAGCAGTAAAAAGAAGAAAAATCAATAAAAGGAAAAAGGCATATGAAGAAGGGTGGAAAAGCAAAGGCCGAGGTAACTCATATACCATGATTGCTCTCTCCTACATTCAAATTTCATACACCCAAGGTATGTGATTCCTTTGTTATATCTACCCTTGTACGATGGCATGCGGCTTGGAGCTTTCCCTTTTTCCCCCACTCCATTCCATCACTATTTCACATGACATCGACTCTTTGATGGATGTACCATGGGCTTGTCACTCTCTCCCTTAGTGGTTGAAACCATCTAATAGGGTCCTTGAACCTTCATTAACTCCCTTGTCGAGAAAGGTAACGTTTCTACATGTCTAAATCCCATTTGGAAGGGCTTGCCACTATGAAGTGCTCACTTCTGCCCTTGATTAGCAAGCTTATTTACTTAATTATACTAATGAATTATTGTATGAGAAGGTGAGGGGACACATTGGATCTTATACAGGATTGCAAGTGGGTCTTCATCTTGGACTTGGTCTCCCTATGTGGATCCAAGCCCCCAGAGGGTCATAATTGCACTTGTAGCGTGAGTGTTGAGATCCATGGGCCTCCAGCATTGTAGAGCATTGATTGCCACACCATGGGCTTCTTCAGCACCACCACATTGCTTGTCCATGCCCCAACCATACAAAGATGATGATGCACTTGGACCATGTTGCTAGCCGACCACACATTGCACTTAGCACTTGGAAGTTGATCCAAGGCCCAAAGGAGGTTTTTTCTCACCCAGAGAGACAGGGGAGGGCATGTGTCATCTTCTATCCCTCATTGATGGAGCATCTACATGATCTTGAGCCATTTGGAGACCCATGAGACCTATGAGACCCATTTGGAGCCCACAGAGCCCAAGATGGGGTTTGGAGAGGTTTTGCAACATTTGGGGGGCGTCCCCTCTTATTCATCATGTTTGAGGCCCTCACTTATATCATAAACATATTGAGGACTCATTTTGGCCTTTTAACGATCCTTCCTACTCCATTTTGCACTATTTTAGCCCTCGTGGGATGGATTATCGTTCACTTTAGTAGCTATATGGTGGGATTGTCACCGAAGACATGTTATTTTACACACTAAATATTATTAGGTGCTTAATGACGCTAAATTAGGCCAAATCGAACTTGAGAAGCCTCATATGAATAAGAGAGGCCTCATTTTGTATTGGATGATCATGACATTCTTGGATTAGCTCTTCTTGAGAAATTCATTTTTCTTCTTGGATGACTATTGGAGACTCTTTCATGCATTTCGATATCTTTGGAGGCTAGTTAGATTTTCTTCTTGTAGCCATTGTCTTGACCTTGGATTGGATTGGATATATCTCTTGTTATCTTGTAAGTAATTTTTTTTTTCATGAATAATGTCTAATGTGTGGAAATTGTGCAACTAGCTCTTTCTTTCATGCCCTAATTATTGAATATCATTGTTAAAGATTGTTAGATTGCAAATTTGTGCATGTTACTCATTGATAACAAGTAGAAGAATGTTCCTAGTGGATTGAAGTTTCTTTTCTTCCATGAAAGTCCATTGATCTTGGGTGGGTAATTGTTGAAAGATTGGTGTTAGGGCATCATTTTTCAACCTCCTTGAGAAACGAATTAGTCCAAATTTCGAATCATAAAGACTCCATAGCCCAAGGGGAAGGCACTAGTCTAAGAAATTTTGGTGGTCACCCTTCCTTTCATCATATTTTCTTCCTCCTAAAAATTTCGGCCTCTCACTTAGACGACCTTGCTAGGGCATCATGCGAATTCCTTTGGAGGGATAGTTTTGCGCTTCCACTTGGACCAATTTCTGTGCTAGTGTCTCTCCTAGGAATCCTCAAGGTTTCAGAATATTTCAATGGTTCATTTGTGAGAAAAACCAAGCCCTAGCTTGGACATTGAAAGTTAATCTTGGACGTCATAGTGAAAGGCTTTCTTGAGGGTTATCCTCCATCAAAGCTTGATCATTCTTAACCCTTTCCTTGTCCTAACTTGACCTAGTGTCCTCTTAGGAGGCCTCCCTCTCATGATAAATTATAAAACCCTAGGTCTCGTGTGGACCCAACCTAGGTCTCAGTTTTAACAACACTTATCTTGGAAGCAATTGCTTATTTCAAAGAGCTTATTGAGAGGTCCTATATCATCTTGAAGATCTTGATTCCAGGTGTACCTAACCTCATTGTATCATCATTAATCCTTAGATCTTGATTTCTTGCTCCTTAGGTCTTTCTTAGAGAGTCATTAAGCTTCTTTGGAGCAAGTGAGTCCTATATTGAACCTCTCCATTGAATGGGCCTTCGAAATCACTGTATATCTCATCATTGATCCTATAATCCTAAGTGATTTCCTCCACACTGGGTCTCCTCCCGTCGGTGAAAATCCAAGAAGAGAAGAGGACTTAGGCTATGGCGACAGTGGGCCTTTGTCCCAAATTGTTATTGTTCCCTCTAGTTTTAGCCTATTTACTAGGCCTGCTAGTTTTTGCAACAACGAGCAACATCATTGATTTTGATCCTTCCAGTTTTCAAGAGGCAACAAACCAATAGGTTTGGTGGGATGCCATGGTGGAGTACACCTCCATTATGAAGAATGATGTTTGGGACATATTGCCAAGACTGGAGGATAAGTCAATTGTGAGTTTGAAGTGACTCTACATGATCAAGCATGTTGCAGATGGTAGCACTAGGAGATTCAAAGCAAGGTTCATAGCAAGAGGGTTCTCTTAGAAAGAGGGAATCAACTATGCAAATATTTTAGCTTCAGTTGCTAGGTACACTTCCCCTAGAGTAGTTATGTCTATAGTCTTAGTCATGGGATGGAGGATACATCAGACAGATGTGAAGACAACTTTCCTTAATGGGATAAATTGAGGAAGAAGTGTACATAAAGAAACCTTAGTACTTTGAGGTAAATGGGAAGAAATTCCATGTTTGCAGGCTTAAGAAAGCCTTGTATGAACTCAAGCAGGCATCGAGAGCATGTTATTTTTGGATCGATGGATATTTGTTGAGTATGGGCTACATCAAAGGTGTAGCATATCCTAACTTATACTAATTACTTATTGCGACTGATCTACTTATTTTAGTGTAGTAAGTAGTTCAGAAAGGTGTAGAAAAGTTCATTATAGGGTGCAAAGTAGACATGGTAGATGAGTTTGAGATGAAGGACATCGACAAGATGCATTACTTATTTGGTTCGAAGGTTTGGTAGAAATTAGGGGAGACATTCCCTAGGTAGTATGCAGTTGAGATCTCGAAGAGATTTTGGATTGAGGATTACAAACCTATCGTCACACCCATGATCACCAATCTAAAGAAGGTGATAGCTTCAGATTTAGAGTTGGTGGATCCCACATTGTATAGATAGTTGATAGGTTCCTTGATGTGTTTGGTCAACGCTAGACTAGTTATATCTTTTGAAATGAACACTTTGAGTAAATTTAATTTCTAAAAGTGGCCCCCTGATATCATAAAAACTAGGGATTTGAAGCTTATACTACACGGAGCCACAACATTTAACATATTTTGATAATATGTAGATTTAGTTGCATTGAAATGTATGTCTGCATCATACCACCATATAACAACGCATTCCCAAGTAACCTCCTCCATCTTTTTCCTTAGCATTAAGGTTACACTAAGCACCAGGGGTGGTGTGTGGCATGTTATTGCCCAAATTAGTAGCCTAGGCAAGGTCCAGTCTAGGCACTGACATAGGAGATATTCCATCTATCACCTGAGCATGATCTTATCTCACTTTAGGCCAACTCCTACAAAGCCACAGGGAGTATCCCAATATTAAAATCTTTCGCCAACAAGTTAATATGCTAGTGTTTAGAAACCCCAAGTATAATGAAGGTTAGGAGTTAATTAGATGCAAGTGCTAAATCTAATATATGAATAAATAACTTAGAAAATACAAACCAACACTTGAATGAAACCCAAAAATGTTAGCCTCTTTCTCATATACAATCATGAAGTCCTAATATAACGTCATTATGTATTTTAGATCTTGCGATATAGTTGTTATCCTAAGTATGTTTCTAGATCCTATTTTGTCTCATCCTACTTTATCTCTTTGTGAGGTGTCAAGGTGAGAGCAATTGAGGTGGTTTCATAATTGTATTATATATTTGTATCATATGAAGATAAATGTATAGTGTGATAACGTGAGAATAGAGATTATGGCCTGAGGTCTTTTCCGACAGGTTTTTTGTCTCTTTTTCTTGTCTTTCTTGTTTTTTGGATTTTATCAATTGGAATCAGAGTGTGAGCCTATTTTGGAACCGATTGTGCATTTGAATGCTATGTATTCCTCTTGTGTGGAGCACTGAGTATTGAAATATGTTGAATACTACTAAGTGTGGATGATGTATTAACTTTGGCATACAATCAATCTGCCTTTTGAACTGTGTTACAATAAGGCTCGAAGGCCTATTTATTATTGAATAACAATGGAAAACCCCAAACATCCAAAAACCTAACCTTAGGAGATGATGCCAAAATTATGGGCCTCGTTGGGGTAAATTGGTATATCAACTTCTTGGGGTCATAACTTTGGCATACAATCTCTATTTGACGCGCACGATACCTCGTTAGAAATATCTATCCGAGGACGACAACTTTCAACTTCAAATGTGTGTTAAAAACTTTGGTTTTCCTGTTTTCCAAAAAAACGTCGTTTAGGGCTCAAAATGCCTCCGAAAATTCAAGGCCCGAAAAACTACCAAAAATAGTAAATTGTACTATAATTAAGGAAATTGAAAGAAATAATGAGGGTCCAAGTGGAATAGGCGGGTGGCCACCAATTCCCCCTTGGATTAGTCCTCCCCCCTTAGGAAGCATGGTCCCCATTGCGTTGAGTGCCTCCATGAGATGGGGATACTTCCGCTAAACTTGGTCCTTGGTGAGCCACTTGTCTTGGTGCAGGACCTGGCCAACTTTGACAATCTGATACAGTTGGATCTTTTGCTGGTGAGTGTTTTTGATTTGTGTATCCATGATCGAATGAGTTGTGGCATGTTCCATGCAGTTTAAGTTTGGCTTTGTTGGTAGGAGTTGTTCTGCAATGTTTGATGTGTCCAGTAATGGTGGAAAGTATGGCTGAAGGCGATCCACATTGAACATTGGGTGCAGGCCAAGGAATGGGGGAATGCTGAGCTCAGTGTTACTTGGGAGTGGGAGCAAAAATGGGAGCGGGTGCGACATTTTCAGAAGCCCCCGGTTTGGGAGCGAATCTCAAAGCGTTTTTTATATAATATATATATTTTTTATATCTTGATACATATATGTCAACAAAAACATGTAGAATAATGAATTAGATATAAAAAACATAAAAAAACATAGATTGAACCATATAACAACAATCATCTAGAAGTTTTAATCTTCATCAACCACGTCCACAATTTAGTAACATAGTAACATACAACATATTGAGTCTCATGATTCATCAATCTTAAAGTTTCAAGCTTTCAAAATTCAATATATAACATTTATCATCATTGATCACCAAAGTTGTACTTGTAAGGTAAGTGTAACCATTACAACAAATAATATCTAACATGAAATGAAATGTTATAAAATGAAATGAAATGAAACAACTTTCAACTTTCATGAAGCATCATATTCATAATTCATTACTAATGAGTTATAATTGCCAATTTCAAACTTAAATTGTCATATATTGTTTAAAAAAATATCATAATAAATATGAAAGAGTCAATAGTTATAAAAGCTACTAGAAACTAGAAAAGAGAAGTAAATCTATTGTCTTTTTCTTATGCTTGGGCCTCTTGCCACCACGAGAAATGTCTAATTTTTTAGTCTAATTGGAAAATCAGGATCTTTGTCATTAATATCACCCTCTAAGCATTAATATCTAGAGGTATCTTTGTCATTACCTCTGTATCTGTATAGGGATCTTTGTCATTAATATCACTCTCTAAGCATTAACATAAGATAGAAAAAGCATAGCATGTCAAGTCAAGATTTTGTTTGAGTGATGCGTGCATTTTTAGGAGGGTCATGATAGAGGAGTTCGACAACCAATGTCACTAACATCAAGGTACATAGAGGGATTGGTGCTCTTGATTAAATGCAAGTTCCATACCCTAATACATGAAAAAATTCAATGGAAACATTGTAATCCCCCAATCTTGAAATCCTGAAAAACTGATAAGTCTGCTGGATTTTGAATGAAATTTAAAATTCTACTTTCTCCATATGAAATCCAATGAGGCCAGAACCACTCTCAAACATCCTGAGTCATTTCATGGTAATGTTAAAAATTTAAGTAAAAGGATTCCTTAATCTTCATTTTCATCCTTTTACTTTAAGAATTTAACATTACCATGAATAACATATCAATACTAGGGCCTAGACTTGATCATTAAGCTGCCCCACTAAAAAATTATTTGTTTCCTTAAAAAAAAATTGCATTTCGAACATTACTACAAAAAAAAAATTGCAAAAAAGGCAAAACGCTCCCAAAAAGGCAGGGAGCGAAATTTTTTTCAAGGAGCGCGCTCCCGAGTCGATCCCACCCGAAGCGGGATCGAGGGGGGGCCGCTCCCCCGCAACACTGGCTGAGCTCAAAAGCATTGTCTCCCACAACCTTCGTGACGGTGTAAGGCCCATATCAGAGTGGTTTGAGTTTCCGATGGGCCCCAGTAAGGTGTTCTTTCTGCAAATGCAATCGAACTTTGTCGCCCACTTGAAACTTGTGTGGCACCCGATGTTGATCATGTCATTGTTTGTATTTGGCATTAGACTTCTCCAAGATGTCGAGAACCTGATGGTGGATGTGATGGATGCGTTCAATAAATCTGGTTGCTTTATCAGCCTTAGACTGTACATGTGTGGATTCCATCTGTGTAATCGAATGAGGCATGGCAACATCAATCAGTCACAATGGTTGAAATCCCAGACCCACTTGAAAGGGACTGCGACTAGTTGAGCTATGGAGAGCTCTGTTATAGTTGTGCTGCACATAGGGAAGGCTCTCATCCCAAGTTCGTGGATGCTTGGAGTTGTACATGTGGAGTATGTGCACTATCATCTTGTTGACGACTTTTGTCTGGCCATCAGTTTGGGGATGGAATGCAGTCGACTTGGTGAGTTTGGTGTCCAATAGTGTCCAGAGGCTCAACTAGAATGTGCTCAAGAACCTACTATCCCGATCTGATATAATGGTCTATGGGATTCCAAAATGTACCCACTCTTTCAAAGAAGAGTTTGGCAGTGTCCTTTACTGTGATACTCTTCTTGCAGGCCTCCAATATAGCCGTCTTAGAAAATCTATCCACAATCGCAAATACATAGTCATTACCATGGTTGGTAGAAGGGAGGCCAGACAGCTAGTCCATGGAGATGGATTTCCACTGTTGGCTGGGAGTAGGCAGAGGAGTGTATAGGCCTTGCTTCTTGATGGTTTGCTTGGCGATGGTGCAAGATCTGATATATTTCCCAACATCCTGTCGGAGTTTTGGCCAATAAAAGTACTTTTGTAATACAACCACAGTTTTCTCCACACCAAAGTGTCCTGTGGCCCAACTGTAGTGCACCTCCCAAATTAGCGTGGCACGCTCGCTTGAAGGAACACAAAGGTGACTGAGGTAGCATAATAATGCGTCCTAGAGGTGGAAATGAGGAACTTGCTTGCTATCCACTATCATCTGATATGTGGAGGCGAACTCTGGATCATTTTTGTACAGTTATGACCATCTAGAGGTCTCGTGGCCACAAGAATTGAGAACATTAGTCAGTGTTGTAACTGGGGGCCAATTGAGGCAGTCTACAACATGATTGGTGCTGATCTTTTTGTATTTAATGTTCAAGTGGAATTGTTATAGATATGTAGACCACTTTTGATGGCGATTGTTCTGCAACTTCCCTTGTGTCTGTATAAATTGAAGAGGTCCGTGATCGGTGTGGAAGACCGTCTCCTTCCCCAAAATGTAATGCTTCCATTGCCGACAAGCATGCATGATAAACTACATCTCTTTATCATATGTGGGGTACTTTTGAATTGTATCGGAAAGTGTCTCACCATGATAAGTCATTGGATGCTTGTGCTGGGTGAGGATTGCACCAATAACATAGTTGGAGGTGTTTGTCTCAATTTCGAATGGCAGTTGCAGGTTTGGCAATGTGAGTACCGGTGTAGAGCAGAGGCGGTGCTTCAACTAAATGAACGCCTTCTGTTGGGTCTCGGACCAGGAAAACTTTTCTTTTGCTCCGCCCTTGGTAATCTGACTCAAAGGGCAAGTGATATGGGAGAATCCCAACATAAGCCTCCGATAAAAATTTGCAAGGCCCAAAAAGTTGCAAAGCTCTGTTAGGGTGGTCGAGGCTGGCCAATCCCGAATGACTTGGATCTCAGCTGGATCCACGTGCACGCCTTGCTCATCTATGATGTAATCCAAATATTGGACTTGGCTCATGATAAAGGCGCATTTCTCCAAGTTGGCACAGTTTGTGCTGCCATAGGGTTTGAAGTACCTGTTGAATGTGTTACAGGTGCTCTTCCCAACTCTTGTTGAAGATGAGGATATTGTCCAGATAAACAATCCTGAATAAGTTGGTGGAGGGCCGCAAGATGTCATCCATTAACCTCATAAAAGTGGCAGGGGCATTTGTCAAACCTAAGGGCATGACCAACCATTCAAAAAGGCCTTCCTTGGATTTGAAGGCAGTCTTCCATACATCAGTGGGCTCTATTGGAACCTAGTGATAGCCAGACTTCAGATCAATCTTGCTGAAATACTTGGCTCCCTTGAGTTGGTCCAAAAGATTATCAATCCGTGGGATTGGATATCTGTTCCTAAAAGTGATTTTGTTTAGTACCCGATAATTAATGCAGAGCCTCCACGTCCCATCCTTCTTCTGTACAAGTACGATCGAGCTCCCACAGGGTGAGAAATTGGTCAGATATGCCCTTTTTGCAGCAACTCCTGGATTTTCTAGTTGATCTCTTCATTTTCCAAAATGGAGTGGCAGTATATTGGCCCGTTGGGTAGAGGTGCTGTGGGAGTTGGATCGATCGAATGCTTGACTTGACAGTACAAGGGGGCCCCTGTGGGTGAGGAGAAGATGTCCATGTATTCTTCCACAACCTTATCCACCTGCTTCTACTGCGTGGAGGAACCCTTTTCGGGGACCATGGATGTGGTCACGATCTTCCCCTTACTTTGAGAGCGAATTAGAAAGAAAACAAATTTCCCGGTCTAGGAGATGATGTCACTGCATTGCTTAGCAGAGACCAAAGAGATGGTGGTAGGCAGGGCTACCTTCGGTATCCTGTATAACTTATTGCCCAAAGAAATAATAACAGTGTGAGGCCTTTACTCATACACATGGCGCTTCCACAAGTATGGTTGTCCTAATAATACATCACAAACTTCAAGAGGAGCAACATCACATAGTACCTCATCTTTGAAGGGCTTGATGCTGTAGGGAAGGCGACACTGCTAGCTGACGCAAAGATCTCGTCCTTCGTGAAGCCACCCGATGGTGTATGGTTGTGGGTGTGTTGTGGTCGGTAGGCCCAACCATTTCACAACCTCTGTTGAGATAAGGTTCTTTTGGTTCTCACTATCGACAATGAACTACAACAAAGACCCCTCCACCCACATCTGCGAGTGGAAGAGATGCTCCCCTTCCTCTGAATCTTTGAGCTCAATCTTTTGGATCTTGGTGGTAGCAACGGTGGCGCTAGGCTCTGCATCAACAATCTGCTTCCCTTTGTCATTCTCCTTGTCGGGCTCTAACTATGAGTCAGAACATGCATCTAACTCTAAAGCCTTTAGCTCGGCCACTAGTGACTGCTTGGCTCGACATTCACTTGTGTTGTGAGGGGGGCTCTTATGGAACTCACACCACTTCCCTGTGTCCTTCTTTGTCTTCGTGGTGTTGTTCTTTGGTTGCGACTTCAGCAGGTTGTTTTGGGTAACCCCGCCTTGTCTTTGTCCTTTGTTCTGTAGTTTGGGGGCACCTTTCCCTTGCTTCGGATTCACAGATCCAAAGTCTCACTTCTTCTGTTTAAATTTCTGCTTGATCTTGATAGTGTATCGATAAATGGCACCAAGCGAAGAGACGTCTAGGAACTTCATCTTGTCCTGGATGTATTTTGTGTAGACAGTCACGATACTTGAGTACCAGATGCCTTTCATAATCCTTGATACACAACTTTTTGCAAAGGGTATGAAAAATATTTGTGAACTCTGGCACGTCTTGGTCCCTTCCCTGCCACAGTGTGGTTCATTTTATGTACTTATCTTCATAGCTCCTGACAAGATAATGTTATTCCTTAACGACGTCTCGGAAAGAATTACAAGTGGGTGTGGCTGAAAACAGTGAGGGTTCCCTTTCGTCTCTCTTCTCACAGTAGGTTTCCCACTAGTCCTTGACGTGGGGGGCGACATTGAGGAGTGCAAAAGTAATCATTTTCCTATTAGAAAAATCATGGACCGAAAAATATCGTTCCAACAGATTTAACCGTTTATCTATGACATTTGCATCTATCTGGCCTTCAGATATGGGAATGTCAAAATTGACTTGTACCTTAAAGGGAATGGCACCTCCAAGGTGGCTACTATATGAAGATGCGTTGCCTGTGGGCATCCGCTTAAGGATCTGGGCAAAGTTGTCCATCATCGCGTTCCTTTGTTGCTTGAGGGCTTCTTCAAGCAATATTTTGAAAGGATCTCTTGTTCCCTTGTCTTTCTTTTCTTCCGCCATAGGGGGCCTTCAGGGTCAACGAGGCTGGTCTTGCAAAGGTTCAACCAGTGCGAGCCCTAACAACTTATACCCCACTCTTGTTGGGGACATGCAAAGAAAAATAGAGAAAGAGCAGACCACTCTGATACCACTGATTCGGATTTATGAAGGAACAATGTGAAATACAGATATAAACAGAAACACAGAGATACAACGAAAACATACCTTCAATTCATTAATAACAAATTACTGAAAACTGTTTACATGCAGAATGGAAATAAACTAGCTCAAGCGATGGTAGCTTATCTCTGAGAAGAGATGTGGTGGCTACATGCCTTCTGAACTGTGTTACAATGAGGCTCGAAGGCCTGTTTATTATTGAGAAATAATGGAAAACCCTAAACATCCAAGAACCTAACCCTAGGAGATGAAATGCCAAAACTGTTGGCTTCGTTGGGGTAAATTAGTACATCAACTTCCTGGGGTAGTAACTTTGGCATACGATCTCCGTTTGATGCGCACAATACCGCGCTAGAAAGTTCTATCCGAGGAATACAACTTTCGACTGCAAACATAGTCAAAGATTTACGTTTCCCTGTTTTCTGAAAAAAAACGTCGTTTAGGACCTCAAAACGGCTCTGGAAGTTCAAGACCTGAAAAACTGCCAAAAATAGTAAATTGTACTATAATTAAGGAAACTAAAAGAAACAATGGGGGTCCAAGTGGAATAGGTGGGTGGCCACCAATATCCCACCTGGATCAAGCACGTAGCAAATTGTGTGTAGATAGATCTGCACCGAGCATGCTTGAATGACGTGTTGAATAGTGTTTCCTAGTGATTTCAAAAATATAAATGTTGTGTTAAGGAACTTGTGAAATAGGAGCTCCACTATATCTTCATGGTAATGTGGTAGCTCTTGGGAGGTAGATCCACTTTATGTTGATTGAATCCGTTGCAACAAAATTTTAATGGATATTTTGCAGAACTAGTGTTTTTTTAAATCAGATAGTAAGAGAACTCTATCGAGGGAAGGAGTGAATAGATCCATGAGCATCTGAAGAAATGAGTCTTATGATTCCTCAGCTTCTTTATGTGCTTCCAAACCATTGTTAAAGAAATCCTGTCGCAATGAAGAAGATCAGGGTGATCACTAATGAGTTACCTTTTTATGTGCTTCCAAACCTTTGGGGATCGCCGCACAGAGGATTTGTGCGGATTGAAGATTGCTAAGCAGCGACAGAAGGACAAAGAAATTGGTATTGGCCTTTTATTTTTTATTTCATGCAAATCATCTTTTAATCGATAGATTGAATAAAATAGCTGTTGCAAATTAGATCTAATCTGTTATTTAATTTTGAAGAAGATCAAAGTTGTGATTAGGGCATTAAATGATCCGTTTCCCAACTGGCTACATCTCTCGAATGGAGCTTCGTTCTATGGGCATTTCATGTGACTCAATCCTATCACCACCATGAATCTAAATAAATGATCTGGAACTACTATTGGTAATCTGCAATAAATTTTTATCTAGTTAGTGAGAGCATTTTGGAACTATTAGTAGCAATCAACATTAATTTTTTATCTAGACAACAATAGAGATTTGGAACTATTTCTATAAATATCCAATCAATTCTTAATAGATCTGCAATTTCCTTTTTATTTTAGATTTGTTCAAAGTTTTTTCTTTAGAATTTCTTTCTTTGCAAAGAGCTCCGAGTCTAATCTCAAAATTATGCCATGGATGTGGAGAAATAGATCTATGCAACAAAGATGAAATCATTGTTTCATTTAGATGTGGATGAGGAAAGCATGATTCTCCTACATTTTTTTGGACCTTTAGCATAAATGTCATCTCAAAAGGCTCTTAATTACATGGAAGAGACTCATGACTCGTGAAATTTTAAAGGCTTGAGTCTATTGATGCGATTTATTGTGTGTGCCTATCCACGTCCAATGTAGATCAATGCAATATATTTTTTGTAGTAAATATCAACGACTCCAACTCTCAACAATTTGGAAAGATTCAACCTCTCGGCTTGTTTCCAACAACCAACCAACTCTCATGCAGAATAGCCTCATGGTCTCAATTCACTGCCAACAATTTGTGGATTGCTCCACAAATTCCTCCAAAAATCTAGCACCTATATCCTCAACTAATTGCACAAAATCCACGAAATCTAATCAGTTGCTCAACGAATGACATGAAGAACACACAAGTTTGAATGTGTGATGTTTTAATGCGTTTGCATTTGTAATGTGTTTATTTCTTTTAAAGTCGATGGAACTCATATCTCAAAGCCGGAGGTTGCTCGTTGAGTATTTCTATTTAAAATTTGAGAAACCCATGTTCTGCAAATACATACAACACACACATGCATAGCTTGAAAGAAGAGCACTCGTGAAAAACTTCAATGTGCCCACATCGATATGAAGTAGTAGTCCACATGCAAGAAAAGTTCATTAGACAGATCTACACACAGTCGGTAACACCTTGATTAATGCATCCATTTCACATGAACTTTTCAACGCTTGGAAAGAACGATTTATAATTTCAAGTTTTTTCCTCCATGGTTCATTCAATTGAGATTAAAAAATCAAGGTATACAATTCGATGCACAAGGTCCTAAGTGACTTTTTCAACACATGAAGCTTAGATTTGGAAGTATATGGTTTAAAGCTTCAACATGGAGCATTCTTTTATGTTAGTATAAAAAACCATTACTTTATGTTCACAAAAAGGAGAAGTGTAAAGGTATATTTGGGAAAGTAGAGTTTTCCAAAGAGGGGGTAAGTTAATAGGTTTTTTGAGAAGGTTATATGTGATAACACCTTTTGGAAAATGCCTCTCTTACAAGCAATTGTAATATTGTTGTAATAAAATACAAAAGGCTGAGATATAGGACACGAATCTCAGAGCTTATGGAGGAGGTTGTTTGGGAAGTTGGAAGATGTGGTTATTAATATCAGTCATGCGCTGACTAGTGGCCTTAATGGGGCTTGTTGCCGCGCAGATTGACACGACAATGCTCAGACCGGGGGCTGTCACTCTGATCCCCGATCCCTCCGTTTAAGCCTGTCTCCCACGGCTAAGGGGGGTAGACCCTATGAGAAGATGAAGACCAACTGCCAAACAGTTGGGCTGGGAGACACGAAACACGATATGATAAGCACTAGATGGATTTAGAAATTTAAAAGACCAGTGCCTTGTGGAGTAAATATTTAATCGCTTAATTGTCAGATGCTGCAACAATAACCATGCAGAGCAAGCACCTATCATGAAAGCTAGAACGACGCAAGATATCAGTTGAAACAATAACGTTCTTGCAATATCCAGTAATTTAAGAAAATTTTCAATAGATGCTTTAAACAATCATGCAAATTATAAATCATTAACCAGATATCATATTCGTGTCTAGACTTGAAAATTTCAATCTCAGCATAAAAGATATAACATGATAATTCCCTGAGTAAAACAACTGAAACTGGAAAAAATATCCACGATGCTTTTATGCTTTTCAATTTTTTTTTTTTTTTTTTTCAAAATGAACTAAATCAAAAATTAAATTCCTAAACTTAAATTTATATATATATATATATATATATATATATATATTTTTTTTTTTTTTTAAAATCTAAAATTAAAACTTAATTAAAATCTAAATAAAATAAAACCTAAGAAAATTCTGAACTAAAACATTAAATGAAAACCTAAGTCTAACACAAAAAAATCTAAATTAATTTAATCTAAAACTTTAATATAACAAGCCTAACAATTAACTACACAAACATATAAACCTAAATCTAAAAAAAAAACTAAACATTTAATGAGAAAAATATAAAACTTTAAACTAAGAAAAAAAAAAATAACCTACGTCTGACCCCTTTTTTATTTTTTATTTTTCATATTAAAAGCAAAATTTAAAACTAAATTAAAATCTAAATAAAATAAAACCTAAACTAAACTAAAATATAAATTAAAATCTACGTTTTTAAATCGAAGTCCCAAATGATAACTTATTTAAAATACCAATTAAAAGCTAGAAGAAATAACATCGAACTATAATCGAACCCTAAACCTACACACAAAACTCCAATACGCATTATATGACCACAAAAAATTCGATTTACCTGCTGCGGATATATGTCTATATCGTAGACCCAAGCCGCTGAACGATTATAGCCACCGGAGGAAGGAAATGCGTAAATGAAAATTTTGATACCGTGCGTGAATCGATGGCTTACCAGGCGTGATCGAGGGATGGGCACGATTCTGCTTACCAGCAAAGGAAATTTGACGGCGGTGAGATCTGGGTGAGCGAGGAGCGCACAGATCTGGCAGCTTATTTAGTCCCGCAGTGCCCCCGCTAGACCAGAGAGCAATTGAATGCGGAGATCTGAGCAGCAACAACAAAAGGAAATACGATTACTCGCAGGCCGAGAAGATCCTCACGAATGATGGCGTGATGAAATTAAGAATCTTGAACGTTTGCAGATCAAATAGGAGCTTGGCGGCAGGATTTTGCATTGACGGCAGAGACAGCAGGCAGCTGTAACGTCTTTCGAATGCTGATGCCCACGCTGAAGACTTTGCTCATCACTGTAAGAGCCTTAAACCATTTCTTGAGACCAGCAACCAGACGGCAGTGAGGAGAACACGTCGGTATTATGCAGTGAAGGGCATAGGTGAAAGGCTTCAGTCGTTGCTTCATTCACTTGATGCCCATACGCAGAGAATCCAACACACGTTCACAAGAACTCTTGGATTGTTCTGGCGGTGACAGCGTGAGAGGTGTATGGTGTATTGCTGACTTGTTAGCCCACAGCTCCCACTGTTGACGACCCAAAATTTTGACCAGGATTTTTCAATGTATGCTTTGCAGCTCCTTGCTACCGAAAAGCTAATCCTGGACCTGCAAAAAGAAAAGAAAACTAAAATAATATATGCCAGAAACTAACCTAAAAACCCTAATGAAAATTGTATAAAGCAAAAATTTGAAACCCTAGATCAACTTGACTAATTTACAGATTTTGGCCCCTTAACAGCCAGATTCAGCAATAAGCACAGAAATATTTTAAAGAATAAAAACTTCAGGTTTTCACTGTGAAGAACTTCAGAAAATCTCTCATGCAAATTAGAAAAATAAACTGAATGATAGACCCAGGATCAAATCCAACTGGGCTCAGCAAAAAATGCTTGCGGGAGTTGGCTGGTTCAGCCGAGAACTTCCCCTAACGCCCGGCAATCTTCTTCAGTAAGAGTTTTCCTGCACAGCTCACTTCAACCATCAGTAAAGAGGGCAAAAATGCTGCTAGATCTCAAAAAGTAATGGAGATACCTGCCATTACTTCAGAAACCCTAACACCACTCAAACCCTAGCAAGTGAACAAGATACCTGTGCTCACAATACTCTACAATAAGCTATTATTAATGGCTGAAACATAAAATATGCAGAAACTAAATTAGCTCACAGCACTTCCAGAGAGTAACACCAGCAAGATTTGGACCCCAAAGTCTTCTTTTATTAACCAGAAAACAGATTACAAGAGAGCTTCTTCAGTACAAGACTCACAGATCCAATGATCTGAAATGACCCCTAGCACCCTATTTAAAGGAAATGATCCCAATGGCTAGTTCGAGTGATCCATGGTGAAATGATCTCGACCATCGATGAGGATCAAGACATCTCTTAATCTCATCCGTCGAAATTGTTAACTTATTATCAAAAATAATATTTTGCATGCATTCACTCAAAATATTATTATTTTATTATTTAGGGTTTTTGCTTTATTATATAATTTTTTTATTATGTTTTATTTATTTCATTTTTTTATTTTTTTTTTAATTTTATTATTTTGTTATTTTATTTATTCTCTTAAATGGATCATCGAACTAAGCCTTTGGAAACATCACCTAGGACCTAGGACTTAGGACTCATGAGGGGATTTAAAACATTTTCCAACCCTCAAGACACATTACATCATGACTTTTAAAATTTACATCTTAAGGGGGAAAACCCCTTTATCATAGACCCTCATAAATCACCCAGTTTCTGCGACACAACTATAATCTAGCAGATTAACACACTAGGATTCTCCTAAAGTTCTAATAACAAAATGCATCCCGGCTTTGGGGTCAGGCTGAAGGAAAACTTTGCCGATCATAGATCGGTGAGACGAAAAACCTTCTGGGACGTAGATTATCATTAGAAAGTTAGGTCCACCTAGGCAATTTTACATAAACGACTCATATCTGCTAAGATTATTTACAATTTCATACATGCAGACTGGGTTTACAATTAAAATGATCAAGCTGCTGATGACTGCAGGCTGGCACGGACATGTCGATCAGGTGCTACCCCTTTCTGCCAAGAAAAGGGGGGTGTACTGCATGGGTAGTTGACCGGTAGTGGTCAACATCTGGCTCTACTTGGGGACACGTTGCTGCACTGTAGGAATGTGAGAATCCAGAATCTGCATCCACGCAACACACAATAAAATATAAGTAGCGTCCATCCCAAAAATCATCATATACATTAAGCACAGGAAAGATAAAAGCTCTTCATTTATTAACTATCTAGTAACATGAAAAGTGAATCTAATCCTAAAACAGAAATGAAATGCTGAAAAGACAATGAGCAGGGATAGAAATACAATACAAAGGATGCCCCGTGGCATCAGATGTGTTCAATATAGTGTATACTGAGCATTTGCCTGCTTTCAGGCAAATCTGTCAGCTGCTTGTCGGATGTGCCATGTCCAATTCTGCATATGGTAGGACTTTTTCCTATCCGAAAATCAAGCTGCTCGCGGCCGTCTGATGCGTCAAATCTTCTTCTCATTCTCTTTCTCTTGCGCTTTTTCTTTATGGCAGGCTGTATTACTGATGACATGTAACTTTCTGTTTCAAAGCTATCAGATGAAGTATGTGAGATATGCGTGACATGTCTTTCTTTATCCTGCATCTGATCCTTATCATTTTTAAGTCTATCTGGATCACCTTCAATTAGCCATCTTTCAATCGAACCAATGACCTCCTCATAATAAGATGGAGCTTGTTGCGGCAAATGAGAAGGCTCCTGATCTGTTGATGTCCCCTGGTTTCTCTTATCCTTTGACCATTGTTGAAATTTTTGAACCTGTATTTTAATGGCATCCATCTGACAAGAGTGTTCAACCTTTATAGCACTGATTTCCCTGGCATGATGTTCTTCCATATCTTTTATTACTTTATCGTTCTTTTCCTTTATGTCCATCAAGCAATGTTGCATGGAGTTTATTTCTTCTTTGTGATTTGCTTGCATGGTGGCCAACTGATTATTATGATCAAACGTCATGATAGTCATTTCTTCATCCATAATTAATAATTTGTTTTGCATAGAATTAATTTCCATATCGTGATCCGCTTTCATGGTCGCCATCTTTTCCTCTAAGCCTGACATTTTTCTTTGTATGAAACTAATTTTTGTGTCATATTTAGTCTTCATGGCCTCAATTTCTTTAGCATGCTGCTTTTGCGTGATCTCCATCTCCCTATTACGTTTTTCCAGGTGGGTGCATAAAGTTCTCACATCATTGACATAATTAGTTTGATTAGCCTCCATATTTTTTACTAGCATCATTAGTTGTATAATTTGCTTTTGCTCTTCCTTTTCATTGTCATTTGTCCCTGATTTTCCACTATCATGGACTTGATTTGCAATAGTACTGGTGGATGACACATTCTGATCTTGAAATCTTTCTTCAACAGCTAGACCTTTAATAGGATTACTTTATTTCTTTTGCACAATTTTAGAAGCAGAAGGCAAGCTGTTTGGATAACCATATCTATCTTTGAAAGCATTGACAATGTCTTGTAAAGAAGTGAAAGAATCCTTAGGAAAATTGTTAAACCAATTCAAAGCATCACCCTCTAAAGAAAAGACAAAAAGACGCATCTTGATAACTTCATGATTAAACTGAGGGGGTCTACAATATATGATCATTATGCGAGTAAACAAGACTAGATGCCTTCTAACAGTGATTGGATCACCACTCGAGAAAATAGGTAATTTAGAAATGGCCTCCTCCGAAAAATCATGGCGACGGTCAGTAAAACGACATGGTTTAAATGAATAATCCATGATGAATAATAAGGGATCAGATGGATGATAGAAATAGATCTCTGCTCAAGAAAATCAAGAGATGAAAGAAGAGGAGTCGCCACTTGAACAATGAATCTGATTCTAGTATCCAAAAAGTAACCACAAGCAGATATGAGGAAAGCTTCTTGTCTGGGAAATATGAGAAAATGGAGTTGCCACCCAAACAAGAAACAAACCGAAGAGATGCTACTGATATGGCGAAAAGTAAGGCAATAAAAGATCCAAATGATAACCCCAAAGGTTGAATCTGCCAACTCAAAATGAGAGATGAGAAAGATGAGAAGATGAATGTCGATGAAACTCTAGGAAAAGAAAAACTCTGTCCCCGGCAACGGCGCCAAAAAATGTTGGCGTTGCCGGCTCAAACAAATGATAGAAAGATGAACAATGAATGATAAGAAGTCGTTGAAACACCAAGAATAAAGTATCCCCGGCAACGACGCCAAAAAATGTTGTCGCGCAGATTGACACGACAACGCTCAGACCGGAGGCTGTCACTCTGATCCCCGATCCCTCCGTTTAAGCCTGTCTCCCGCGGCTAAGGGGGGTAGACCCTATGAGAAGATGAAGACCAACTGCCAAACAATTGGGCTGGGAGACACGAAACACGATATGATAAGCACTAGATGGATTTAGAAATTTAAAAGACCAGTGCCTTGTGCAGTAAAGATTTAATCGCTTAATTGTCAGATGCTGCAACAATAACCATGCAGAGCAAGCACTTATCATGAAAGCGAGAACGACGCAAGATATCAGTTGAAACAATAACGTTCTTGCAATATCCAGTAATTTAAGAAAATTTTCAATAGATGCTTTAAACAATCATGCAAATCATAAATTATTAACCAGATATCATATTCGTGTCTAGACTTGAAAATTTCAATCTCAGCATAAAAGATATAACATGATATTTCCCTGAGTAAAACAACTGAAACTGGCAAAAATATCCACGATGCTTTTATGCTTTTCAATTTTTTTTTTTTTTTTCAAAATGAACTAAATCAAAAATTAAATTCCTAAACTTAATTTTTTTTTTTTTTTTTTTTTTTTAAATCTAAAATTAAAACTTAATTAAAATCTAAATAAAATAAAACCTAAGAAAATTCTGAACTAAAACATTAAATGAAAACCTAAGACTAACACAAAAAAATCTAAATTAATTTAATCTAAAACTTTAATATAACAAGCCTAACAATTAACTACACAAACATATAAACCTAAATCTAAAAAAAAAACTAAACATTTAATGAGAAAAATATAAAACTTTAAACTAAGAAAAAAAAAAATAACCTACGTCTGGCCCCTTTTTTATTTTTTATTTTTCATATTAAAGGAAAAATTTAAAACTAAATTAAAATCTAAATAAAATAAAACCTAAACTAAACTAAAATATAAATTTAAATCTACGTCTTTAAATCGAAGTCCCAAATGATAACTTATTTAAAATACCAATTAAAAGCTAGAAGAAATAACATCGAACTATAATCGAACCCTAAACCTACACACAGAACTCCAATACGAATTATATGACCACAAAAAATTCGATTTACCTGCTGCGGATATATGTCTATATCGTAGACCCAAGCCGCTGAACGATTATAGCCACCGGAGGAAGGAAATGCGTAAATGAAAATTTTGATACCGTGCGTGAATCGATGGCTTACCAGGCGTGATCGAGGGATGGGCACGATTCTGCTTACCAGCAAAGGAAATTTGACGGCGGTGAGATCTGGGTGAGCGAGGAGCGCACAGATCTGGCAGCTTATTTAGTCCCGCAGTGCCCCCGCTAGACCAGAGAGCAATTGAATGCGGAGATCTGAGCAGCAACGACAAAAGGAAATACGATTACTCGCAGGCCGAGAAGATCCTCACGAATGATGGCGTGATGAAATTAAGAATCTTGAACGTTTGCAGATCAAATAGGAGCTTGGCGGCAGGATTTTGCATTGACGGCAGAGACAGCAGGCAGCTGTAACGTCTTTCGAATGCTGATGCCCACGCTGAAGACTTTGCTCATCACTGTAAGAGCCTTAAACCATTTCTTGAGACCAGCAACCAGACGGCAGTGAGGAGAACACGTCGGTATTATGCAGTGAAGGGCATAGGTGAAAGGCTTCAGTCGTTGCTTCATTCACTTGATGCCCATACGCAGAGAATCCAACACACGTTCACAAGAACTCTTGGATTGTTCTGGCGGTGACAGCGTGAGAGGTGTATGGTGTATTGCTGACTTGTTAGCCCACAGCTCCCTGCTACTGAAAAGCTAATCCTGGACCTGCAAAAAGAAAAGAAAACTAAAATAATATATGCCAGAAACTAACCTAAAAACCCTAATGAAAACTGTATAAAGCAAAAATTTGAAACCCTAGATCAACTTGACTAATTTACAGGTTTTGGCCCCTTAACAACCAGATTCAGCAATAAGCATAGAAATATTTTAAAGAATAAAAACTACAGGTTTTCACTGTGAATAACTTTAGAAAATCTCTCATGCAAATTAGAAAAATAAACTGAATGATAGACCCAGGATCAAATCCAACTGGGCTCAGCAAAAAATGCTTGCGGGAGTTGGCTGGTTCAGCCGAGAACTTCCCCTAACGCCCGGCAATCTTCTTCAGTAAGAGTTTTCCTGCACAGCTCACTTCAACCATCAGTAAAGAGGGAAAAAATGCTGCTAGATCTCAAAAAGTAATGGAGATACCTGCCATTACTTCAGAAACCCTAACACCACTCAAACCCTAGCAAGTGAACAAGATACCTGTGCTCACAATACTCTACAATAAGCTATTATTAATGGCTGAAACATAAAATATGCAGAAACTAAATTAGCTCATAGCACTTCCAGAGAGTAACACCAGCAAGATTTGGACCCCAAAGTCTTCTTTTATTAACCAGAAAACAGATTACAAGAGAGCTTCTTCAGTACAAGACTCACAGATCCAATGATCTGAAATGACCCCTAGCACCCTATTTAAAGGAAATGATCCCAACGGCTAGTTCTAGTGATCCATGGTGAAATGATCTCGACCGTCGATGAGGATCAAGACATCTCTTAATCTCATCCGTCGAAATTGTTAACTTATTATCAAAAATAATATTTTGCATGCATTCACTCAAAATATTATTATTTTATTATTTAGGGTTTTTGCTTTATTATATAATTTTATTATTATTTTATTATTTATTTCATTTTTTTTTAATTTTTTTAATTTTTTAATTTTATTTATTTTATTATTTTATTTATTCTCTTAAATGGATCATCGAACTAAGCCTTTGGAAACATCACCTAGGACCTAGGACTTAGGACTCATGAGGGGATTTAAAACATTTTCCAACCCTCAAGACACATTACATCATGACTTTTACAATTTACATCTTAAGGGGGAAAACCCCTTTATCATAGACCCTCATAAATCACCCAGTTTCTGCGACACAACTATAATCTAGCAGATTAACACACTAGGATTCTCCTAAAGTTCTAATAACAAAATGCATCCCGGCTTTGGGGTCAGGCTGAAGGAAAACTCTGCCGATCATAGATCGGTGAGACGAAAAACCTTCCGGGACGTAGATTATCATTAGAAAGTTAGGTCCACCTAGGCAATTTTACATAAACGACTCATATCTGCTAAGATTATTTACAATTTCATACATGCAGACTGGGTTTACAATTAAAATGATCAAGCTGCTGATGACTGCAGGCTGGCACGGACATGTCGATCAGGTGCTACCCCTTTCTGCCAAGAAAAGGGGGTGTACTGCATGGGTAGTTGACCGGTAGTGGTCAACAGGGCTGACTATATATATTAATTTAGTTGGGTAAAACAAGGACGAGAACCATACCTTACTTGACCAAGTCCTCAAGCAAAAAGGACATGGAAAACTAATTGGAAGGAGTGGGTTACATTGGTAGGAAGCGTGCCCACAACCTCCAATGACTGCATTGAATGGTGGAAAGGTTGAGAAACCAAAACAGAGACCAACGTAGAAAGAAGGGACATTCAAACATAGACAGATCGAGAAAATAAAGGAGGGAGGAATCCCTTGGATCAATAGGTAGGTACAGTAGCCAAGAAGACAAAGGCATCTCTCTCAGTGCAGAGGGGAGGAAGACAAATATCTTGGACAATATACGCGAAATAAAATGAGAGGAAAATCCTGCCTGGAGATAATGTAGGGCTCAGAGAAGCATGTAGAGCTTTGGAGGCACTGGGGTGCTCATTTACTTGGTTGCTGGGTGGAAATAGGAGAATCTTTGGACTCCCAATGGCAATGAAGGTGTGAGAATCCTCTTTGAAGCACCCTTCCTCAAGCTTTGAAATCTAGCCTCGAGGGTGAGAGCTGCAAGAAAGATTGGTTGCAACTCGTTTATGGTTGGGTGGAGAGTTAGAGTTCCAATCTTAGTTGCCAGGTTTTTCATTATCAGATAAGTGCTCATATAACTATGTATGCATATAGATTTCATAACTTCGCTTATTGAAATGTTTATAAGCCATTATGAATGTGTTGGAATGATTCTTGCTTAATTTATAGGAATTGTTTAATTCCTATTCTTTTTATTTCTTCTAGGCTTAAGATTTACCCTTTGGTTGGGTAAGAGAGGATCCCTGTATCTCATATAGTAATACCAGTAGCCCTGTGTTGTGTGATTATGAGAGGAGCATGTCCTCTATTCATTGCATCGTGCTTGTGGATGGCTGAGTACCTATGATGGAGTTCGTGGCTAAATTCTTGTGTTTATCTCTATGCATGATGTGGGTTTGATTGCTTGAATGTAACTGATGTGCTTTCTGAATCATTAAGAGTGAAATTAATCTATTTACCGGAGTGTGAAGGATGGCAAAATCCTTGTGTTGAAATGTTCTCTATGTTTCATTGATTTTTATAGTTGGCCTTGATAAGGCTGGAAAAGCTTAGAAGGGATAGGCCTGTGTTATATATATATATATACACACATTATTAAGCTTAGGAAGGATAGCATTGTCATATGCCTTTATACATTTATATTTTATGTGTAATGCCAGGCTAGGCCGAGACGTATTTAGGCTCAGGAGGAGTAGCTCTATTGTATATATATGTATATTGCACACGCCAGACAAAGGGGCAAAATTCGGGAGAAATAGCGTAATATTCATATATATATATATATATATTTAGAGGTTGAAGGGTCTGGCTGAGTCTTGGCAAGCTCTAGAGGGATAGCTTGAAGGAGCAACATATATATATGTATATGTATGTATGTATTGCGTGGGGTTGAAAATTTCAAGGTTCCTGAGGAAATGGGCTTCGAACCTTATTCACCATACAACTAGACGCTATAACCCAATGCTATAAATTGTTAAAAAATGTGTAACTAGGTTCGGTCTTCATTAGTATGAAATATATTCTTGTAAATCTAAAATGAAAAAGAAATTATTATTATTATTGAAGCATGGGTTTCATGCCCAAGTTCTTTTATTTTATAGGTCAAGCACCCATTGAGTGCTTCGAGGGTTTGTCCTAGGTATAAGAGTCATTGTCATATATGGAAGACCCTATGGGCACATTATAAATTGTAAAAGAAAATTTACTTTGTCTTGAAAGTGTCAAAATACCTCCAAGATCAAGTCGACATAATGAGTTGTCAAGTCGGCCTACATGAAGAGCCACATCCACCCTTGAAGGAGCCTATATATAAGAGGAACTCGTCCTCCATTTGGATCATTCATTCACTCATCTCTTATGCGAGGAAGGCAGAAGAAGGAAGTTCGAAGAAGAGAAGGACGAAGAAGTCGAAGTGTTTGGGTCTCTCTCCATTCTTCTGGAAGTGCAAAGTTAGGGTTTTGTGCTGGGAAAATCTGAGGTTCGATCTTGGAAGCAAGAGAGAAAGGAAGGCAAGCGAATGTCTCTTAGGGCATCTTACTACCCCTAGGAATCAAGTCAAGGCAAGCGAGTTCAAGGGGAAGGCAGTTAGAGGGAGATTGAAGTCTCTTAGAGAAGCAGCAGTTATTGGGGAGCGAAATTTCGGATCTACCGGGAGGTCGAAGGTATTTCAGTAGGAGGCCGAGGAAGACTTGATCTTGGAGGGTATTTGTTCGAGTCTAAGTCATGGTATTTGTCAATTGAAAGATCTGAAAGGTAAGAAGAGGTTTTACGGGTTTTCCCCTCAAGAAGAGGAGTTTTGGCCCTGGCTTGCAGCGTATATACTGTGTCATTGTTCTTACTTTTTTTGGTAGTTGTTTGATGTATTGCACATTGGAATAAGAAAGATCAAAGCTAATAAGTAAAAAGGTAACACAAACAGTTATCAAGTTAAGAAAATTAACATATACATTGCCCTATTGGATTCTCAACATAAATCAGTAAACAAAATTATGTGTTTATATATGTAAAGCACTATGAGCCCATGGTGTAACCTTGTGGGCGAAACCGTAATTGCGAGACCCATCCCCCCACCCTACCCTATGATGTCACGAGGTGAAGGGGGGTCTCTCGTTTCAATGTGAGCCCTCGATATGCCTTAGAGAATGTCCGTCGTTGATCATTCACAATGGAACCTAAAGATGGAACCATAACTGCGAGATCCCCCCATTGCATTGTAACATGCTCACCGTTGGATGAAACAATGGGATGTGACTTGGGAAACTTGGTAATCATATATATGTATATATATACCCACATGAATGCCAATGCCAAATTAATCGAGTCCTTTGTAAAATAGTGAAAACACCAAAATTAGCCAAATTCGTTATAACGGGAAAAGCTCATTTTGCAAGGGTTGGAAGCTCTTGGTGGGGCCCAGGCCAACATGGCGGATGAGGTGGTTAGTGTTGAAGAAAGTGTAACTAGGTTCAGTATTTACAAATGTAATTTTGATCTTTGTACTGGTCAAGAAAAATAAATATTATTTTTGTAAATTATAAGAATGATTTTCTTGCTCATTCCATAGGTCTAGGAAAGTCAAAGAGTCAATGACATGTGTAAAGAGCTCTTCTTGAGCATATATGAAATGTATACAAGTCTAGAACAACCCTCCAAGACAAGCACGAAGAAGTTGCAAAATGATGAAGAAAACAATTTAGTCGGCCTCAAAATGAGTATTAATGATAAGTCGACTCAGAAATAGGGACACATCGGTTCACCCTAACATGTCTTATTTGCAGAGACCTAATTACTATAAATAGACGTGTAGGGTCACCCCAGAAAGGCAGATTTTCAGATCTATCTGAAACTGCAGATGATGAAAGAGGCACAAAACTTCATATGGGTATAGGACAAAGATTTGCATTACAGGAGTCAGAGATTTTCGAACATCTCTGCAACTTCGGAGGTGCAGAATCTCGCATTACTCTCCGGCTTCGGAGGAGGTAGTAAGGTGCAGTCACAATGATAACTACTGTGAATACCCTCGCATTCATCTTAGAAATCTTGACCAAGTTAAAGGTTACAAGAATCTCGGAGGAAGTCTTTATTATAGAATCTCGGTTGAGGAAAGGGTCTATAGTTCTCGGATGCAGATTACAAGAGTACACACTCTCGGCATAAATATCACAGTAGTGTATGCACAACATGACAAAGACGAGGATAATCTCTGAACACAGGCACATACTCGATGAAGCTCTCTATGTTGTCATAGTCATGGTAACAAGGATGATCACAGTCTCAATATAAAGGAAGGATCTCAATGTACATCAAGGTGTCATCATAAGCATGAAGGATTAACATGAGGACTTCGATGCAACAGTCACATGTATATATCTATATACATGTCTCATCATAGAAACCTCATCTACATAATGATGATCTCGGTAAGCAACAAAGAACTAAGTAAAGATAGAGATATGGTGCAACAGTCTTGCTCTCATGAATATCTCAGTGATGTTGCAGCAGTAATGGATGTCTTAGTGGTGCAGAGACAACAATGATCTCAGCAGTATGAAGAAGAGGATTGGTGGCTTGGTCTTGGAGTGGCTCAGTTAGTGAAGGGTCATGGTCTTGGTGTTTGTCAATTGGATTCTCTATAAGAAGAATTTTATGCAGGTTTTCCTCTCCTAGAGGGAGAGGTTTTGGCCTTGGCAGAATGCCAACTTATTGTGTTCTTGTCTCTTTGTTATGGTAGCTATTTAATGAATAAAGAAGACACACTAATGCTAACAAGCTAAGCATTAATAGTTATCATGAAAAGAAGAATCTCATTAACCCTGTGCCCTAGATACTTCAACATGGTATCGAAGCTAAGGTGCAAAAGTCAAAGGAAGGGTAGCAAAAAGAGACATAAAAGGATTAGTCCTCAAGAAGGGCATCAAAGTAAGGTTAAGGGGTTTGTTAAGAATAAAGGATCAAGTCAACTCAAGCAAGGTTCTACTCCAGCAAGGAGCATTGCTACAAGGTTACAAAGATACAGTCACAATATTTACAACAATATCTCTTCAGAAGGAGAACACAATGCCACATCTCGGGTGAACATCATGATAGTGCTCTCAAAATTCTTGATTTTGATTCCATACCCTCACAGTCAAGGAATCTAATCAACATATCATAAAAAGCAGTAGTACTTGGTGCTGAACAATGCAAGGAAGTCTCAAGAAAGTTTTTGGAACTCTATTGTACGAGGCAGCTCAAGCAAGAATCTCATTGAAGTAGATCATTCAAGAAAGCATCAAGGTGAAGATTTCATCTTCACATGACAAGTAAGTATCTTTTCATTCTATATTCAAGTTTGGTTAAATGACTTCATGATTGCAAGGACATCTATGAATTAGATGGGATATCAAGATTCCTTGCATGAAGAAGGAGAATAGACATATTCCACTTAGTAGATGAAGTCATCAAAAGGTCTCCTCTGAATTTATGAAAGATTCCCTCACCTAGCAAAATTGGAGACATCAAAGTGATGTAGATGATAAATTCATTCTCTTAGGGTGCAATAAAGAAGGTCAAATGAAATCTGATCTACATGAAAGTAAAAAGGCATCAAAGGATGTAGAATACCTTCACAAGGTCTTATATATAAGATCTAGGAATGAAGACAACCATCATTGATGCACTGGCAAAGTAACAAATATCCATGTACAAGAAGGTTACCTCATTCAACAACTTGTAGTCTCTATACCAGATAGACAAGGACAAGTTGATGGCAAAAATATTGAAGGTTAAAAGAACTTAACCATGTGCAGAAAAGGAAGGCAAGGTTGGTCCTCAAGCAAGACAAAATAAGTATAGTTAAGATTCAATGCTATAGAAAAATTTTGGAAGCTCATATCACTGAAAGATGGAGGAAGTTAAAGAAAAGGGCCAAGTAAAGGGAGTAACAAATCTCTCCTATGAGTAAGATAGTATCCCTCACAAAAAGGTTTTATCATAAGCTCCTAGATCTTGTGTTACAAGCTATGTTACCAGATCCGGCACCAGAGGGGCAAAGATCTCCGTATCCTCGGATTTGATCCGGATCCGGATCCAGATACATAGGAATACATGCCAAATACGACAGGTGGCGGATGTGCACTTTTTGGAAACGGCTCCTCCTCGCCAGAAACGTATGTCTAGTATAAAGCTGGAACCCGCATAACTTTTGCCCAAATTCTGAAACCCGAAAAAGCTAAAAATAAAAATGGGTGTATGCGTTGGAGTTTAGGGTTTTCACTTTTTACGCTAGTTAAAATTCCACCATTTCAGTGTGCTGAAATGTTTCCCACAGCCGCATTATTTAAAACGATAACCACAACCACATTTTATAGTTTATAATTTAGAAACGATAACCACAACCGCATTATTTAGAAATGATAACCACAGTGGCATTTATAATTTATAACCACAACCGCATTATTTAGAAACGATAACCAGTTAATTTCCCATTTTTGAAAACCTGTTTTGAAGTGCGTTTACGCATAGCGTTTATATATTATCAGCATTTATATATTATTATTATCAGTTTGATAAATTATCAGCGTTTATATAATTTGAAATATATATAAATGCCAGCCATTAACTTTGCATATGCTTCAGTTTCATTAACTTTCAAATGAGCTTTCATATGAACATTTAAAAGAAATCATATATATTTTAGTTTTTGGTATTGATATTTTGATATATACATAATATTATAATAATAATATATATATGTAGCTTTCAAATGAATATTTAAAATCTCATATATATTTTAGTTTTTGTCTATTGATATATATATATATATATATATATATATATATTAGTTATTTAATTCAAATTGTGTATTGATAATTATTAACCATCAATATTTTTGAACTCTAAAGTGTTTTTTAAAATTTTAAAAATATTATTATATTTTATTTTTTTGTACGTGACGTATCCTTGCTGTATCCGGATCTTGGATTTTCAAAAAACTAGCGGATCCAGATCCGAATCCGTATCCATATTCGAATCCTGGTAACATAGGTTATAAGATATGACAATGATAATAAGATGCATCATGGCAGACAACATGTAGGATACATAGCTCTTGGGAAACTCAATGGACATTGAAGGAAAGAAAGGAGTCATCTAAGGCTCATCATACATCAAGTCAAAAAGGAAACATCTGCCAGTTGGGGATATACAAGATCCTCAAAATTCTCTGATGGAATCCTCATCATAGGGTTCACTAATCTAGAGAGGAAGCAAGTGTTTCAATAGGAACTCCAACTTATGGAATCCATGAGATGATGATGTGATGACATGAAGCAGATCAAGGGATTGAAAATCTTTTCAATCAAGGAAGCTGCTGGAAGAAGCCTCAATGACTTGAAGGTAAAACAAGGTATGTATGCTTATGTTTAATATTATAATGTCATGTCATATGGTTGCAGGTAACATGGATCATTGCTTCTATCTTGAGAAGCATGAACAAGAGAAAAAGGATCTCTTCCTCTGAAAAGATGCAAGAAGGCATAAGTCACACTAGATGAAATCAACATAATATGTCCTCATATGAAGTATGAGGTGATTGACTACAATAAAGAAACTCTGATTGAAAGCTATGGAATGTGTGAGGAAGGAAGAGATCGTGAGATATGCAACCATGATGAAAGGCAATCAACATCCAAAAGACCAAGAAGATTTGACTAGGAAATCTCCCAGAAAGATATGAAGACTCTGATAAAAGTATGAAAAGAATGAAGACCGTTGATAATGGATATCTTTGGGAGATGTGCCAATATGTGTGCAGGATGCTGATACCTACAAGAAGATGTCATGATGAAGATCCATCTCATAAGGTATGATTTAATTTAATATAATTTCTTGAATAATATCTGGATGAGTTCATGCAGGGCTACTAGAACAAGACTTGTAAGTACAAGTGCAACCAACATTCATGCGATGGATGGAAACTCCCGAAAGAAGCATGGAGAGAAACAAAGTAGCCATATGAAGAAGGTTCCATATATGTACCAAGAAGGCCACTTTCCATGAAGAAAGAAATGACATGACAGAATAAGAAGGAAAGTGATCAATGGTTGTTTCCCTACAAGGAAGAAGTTCAACTAAATTTCATGACATCAAGGAGAGAAGTTGACCAAGTAGCTGAAGGACCTACAAAGAGAAAGTTGCTGATATATAGAAGAGTCCCCAGCTAAGAGGGAGCTCTGACAGGTCCCTGATCAAGAGGGAGTTTGAATTAAGATCACCCCTGATTACAAAGGTGTGACTATTGTGTTTTTCCATGTCATGTGTCATGCACTAGACCAGGACTAATAGTCGTAAGTCTAGATGAAGACCATGAATGGAAATGTAGACACATGATAGACACAACATTCTTGTCTTCAATTGGGAAGAAAGAATGGGAGGATTGGGTAATCATCTGGCATCTGATACTCTTTGAGGATGTGTAGGGCATCCAAGATAAGGGTTGGCAAGAGGATCGATATTCTTTGAGGGCTAGGAACCCAAGATAAGAATATTCCTAGAAGGTCATATTCAGTGAACACCCGGGTGGGTATGTACCTTGAGAGACAATGATGAAGGTGTCTATAAATCATTGGTCTCGCCAACATTGTAGCTCATGGTCTCGTGGAGAGATAGAGCTGTTAGTCAAGGCCTTGCACTATGACAATGTTGATTGATATGATGCTATACAGATGGGATTACCAATCTGATTCTTCTTATGAGAAATTCTTCAGATTGAGAATGATCAAGTACCATTATAAATACCTCCCTAGTTAAGAGGGAGTGTTGAAGAAAGTGTAACTAGGTTCGGTCTTTACAAATGTAATTTTGATCTTTGTACTTGTCAAGAAAAATAAATATTATTTTTGTAAATTATAAGAATGAGTTTCTTTCTCATTCCATAGGTCTAGGAAAGTCAAAGAGTCAATGACATGTGTAAAGAGCTCTTCTTGAGCATATATGAAATGTATACAAGTCTAGAACAACCCTCCAAGACAAGCACAATCCTCCAAGACAAGCACGAAGAAGTCTGCCTGCAAAATGATGAAGAAAACAGTTTAGTCGGCCTCAAAATGAATATTAATGACAAGTCGGCTCAGAAATAGGGACACATCGGTTCACCCTAACATGTCGGCTTATTTGCAAAGACCTAACTACTATAAATAGGCGTGTAGGGTCACCACAGAAAGGAAGATTCTCAGATCTCTCTGAAACTGCAGATGATGACAGAGGCACAAAACTTTGTATGGGTTCAAGACAGGGATCCGCATTACAGGAGTCAGATATTTTTGGACATCTCTGCAACTTCGGAGGTGCAGAATCTCGCAGTACTCTGTGGCTTCGGAGAAGGCAGTAAGGTGTAGTCACAATGATAACTACTGTGAATACCCTTGCATTCATCTGTGAAATCTTGACCAAGTTAAAGGTTACAAGAATCTCGGAGGAAGTCTTTATTATGGTTGAGGAAAGGGTCTATAGTTCTCGGATGTAGATTATAAGAGTACACACTCAGCATAAATATCATAGTAGTGTATGCACAACATGACAAAGACGAGGATAATCTCTGAACACAGGCACATACTTGATGAAGCTGTCTATGCTGTCATAGTCATGGTAACAAGGATGATCACAGTCTCAATGTACATCAAGGTGTCATCATAAGCATGAAGGATTAACATGAGGACTTCGGTGCAACAGTCACATGTATATATCTATATACATGTCTCATCATAAACCTCATCTACATAATGATCATCTTGGTAAGCAACGAAGAGCTAAGTAAAGATAGATATATTGTGCAACAGCCTTGTTCTCATGAATATCTAAGTGATGTTGTAGCAGTAATGGATGTCTGAGTGGTGCAGAGACAACAATGATCTCGACAGTATGAAGAAGAGGATTGGTGGCTTGGTCTTGGAGTGGCTCAGTTAGTCAAGGGTCATGGTCTTGGTGTTCGTCAATTGGAATCTCTATAAGAAGAATTTTATGCGGGTTTTCCTCTCCAAGAGGGAGAAGTTTTGGCCCTGGAAGAATGCCAGCTTATTGTGTTCTTGTCTCTTTGTTATGGTAGCTATTTAATGAATAAATAAGACACACTAATGTTAACAAGCTAAGCATTAATAGTTATCATGAAAAGAAGAATCTCATTAACCCTGTGCCCTAGATTCTTCAACAGTTAGAAGCCATGATAGCGTGACACGTGACTCCTAAAATGAATTGTTTGGTGGGGATAATTGGCCTAGAAATGAGTGACAAGTGGCACTCTCGAAAGAACCCACATGGAGGGTATGATGTTAACATGACATCACCCCAGGCTGACATCACCTTGTTGCTTCCGAGAGGACAGTGAAAAACCCTCGTGGAATTTACTTCCGGGTATTCATGTTTCGAGATAGGAAAGCACTTAACGTAGAATTCGTTGAGCGCAAAAGCTAGAGCCTAGTGGGGCTAGATGACGTGGCCGATGATGTGGGATCCAAGTTGTCGTGGCGCCACGGTGGCAAGACATGTGGTAGCCGGGTTTGGTCTTTTGGAGGGGCCAAGTGGGCCTAATATGCATGACACGTGGCCCACTCGGAGGTGGCCATGTGGCAGGATGACTTTGGAATGACACGGGGACGTCGTCACCCCGAAGGTTTTTGGAGGAGTAGCGCAAGAAATGCCCAGGGAATTTACGTCTTGGGAGATGGAGGATTTTACCAACAACTGATGGAGAGGGAGTTTTCGTCCTTGAGGTTTGAGAAGGTGACGTCACCTCGACGAGTTTTAACCATGACATCACCCTGAGTGTTTGAAAAGGAGGCATAGAGGGGACGATCCGAGATTTATGTCTTGAGACGAGCATTTTCCTGTTAGATATTATTGAGGGGATTCAATCCCGCTCCCCAGACTCCGATGGTTTTGAATGGAGGCATAGGATGGAACTCCTGAGATTTTAATCCCTGGGTTACTTGGCATGGCAGGCCTGTTAACTTTGGTAATGTGCTGTATGGAAAGTGTTATAAATATATATATATATATATATATATATATATATATATATGTATGTATAGTGATATGGCAGCGATGTGGAATGCCACGTGTCGGATGGTAGAATCTGGTGATGTGGCATGAGGTTATTGGTTGAAAATTTGAATGGCCATAACTTTTGATCTAGGAATCAAATTGAGGAAAATTTCATATTGCCGAAAAGCTCTTGATGAGATGAAGGCAATAGCGATGTTTATTTGGGGTTTTGAGGAGTTTGAAAAATTGATGAAATTTTATGACCCCATTTCTATAACAGGTCGTTGGAGGTCGGGTCAATGATTACTAGCTGCCTCTTTATACCCTTATTTTGGGCTATGGGAGGTAAGGGGGTATGTTATAGAGTGGTATCATAGAAAAGGTTCAACACTAGATTTTTGGGAATACATTTGGTACCCTATTACAGAGATAACAGTGCAAAAGGTCAGTACTTGGACCTCTGGAGATGTGCAGAGCTTTATAGCTGGATGTTAATGTAATTGTATATTGCTTATAGAATTTCTCTGTGGATTGCATGTTGACTGCAATGACGCTTTCAGCATGTTGTTTTGATGGTTGGATTGACATTGCATGGGTTTGCTTGCTTGTATCTTGAAAGTCTGGACAACATGTTGTTGTGGCCTTGAATGCTTGTCTTTTCTTTATTTGTTGCAGGAACTGCTTGCATGGCTGTCTGGTTGTATGTAGTGTACCGACATTACTGGTTAAATGATGTGTTCTTACACACTTGGAATAATTATACACATGAATGTTCATGTGATGAGAGGGATTTGGGGGAAATCCCCGTGTTACTTGTATCTGTATAACATTGCTTCATTTTGTTGAATGTTGGGTGTTTATATAGATATATATGCTGATTGGGTTGAGAGAATACCATTCTCTGTATGTTATGAGGAGAAGAGCCTTAGTGGATTGGAGGCATGATACTTGTGACTGCATCAAAGAGTGGTGTATTTTGATGAATTGCTTGTTGTGCAAGTGGGTGCTGGCTGTAGCACTGAAATTGTTGCTTGCATGTTGATTGCTTGCTTGTACAAGTGGATGCTGGGTGTAGCATTGTGATGGTATGGTTATGTATTGATTGCATATTGCATGTATACTCATGATGCAATTCATAAGGTGATAAATACAAAGTATAAAGATGGCAGATGCTTATATGTTGGATGGCTTTTTAAATGACCTTTTTGAGATTGCAGATGCCAGGATTATTGGCCTTGGCAAAGAAGCTGAACTAATGGCTATTGCTGGCCTTAGCAGAATGCTAATCTTTAAAAATTAATAATGCTGGCTGATAAAGAAAGCTGAATCTTCTTTCCTTTAAAATTTCAAGGCTGGTTTTACAAAGTTCGGTAATGGTGGCTGATTTTAACGCTGATAGTCTTGGTAAAAGGCTGATCTTTAAAACCTGGAAAAGCATGATTGTAAATAAGCTGATATATACACGTGCATACAAAATTATGATTTTTGGAAATTATGTTGAGATATAAAGTATGCTCATTTATGTCCTGGATTTTGAGACATGTGACTGATAAACATTTTGAAGAGGTGTGAACAGTTTTAGGGTAAAGTGCTTGGTCTAGCATGGCAAGGTGGCAGTTGGTATATGTATTTCTCTTTCTTTAATTGTACTAGCAATTGTGTGTGTGTGGAAGCACATAGGAAGACTCAATGGCAACAAAAGAAAGCATGGACACATAGGAAGACTCAATGGCAACAAAAGAAAGCATGGACAGTGGCATGGTGCAACATGATATGGACCAAGTCCATCAAGAGCAAGAAAGGGGGAAATCTCTCAAAAGAAAAGGAACCTTCAAGGACTTGAAGACTGAGCCTAAAAGCTGTAAGCTAGAGAATCAAAGGCTTGCAAGGTTGAACACCATGCTGATGCAAAATTTGCCCTGTACTCAAGAGCTGCTACAACACACTCCCACCCTTCGAGATGTGGACAAAAGTCCTGCTGACAGGGCCAAAAAGAAGCTTCGCGAGGCTGAAAAGAAAAAGAAAACGACTTACTGTTGGTATTGCGGAGGGGAGCACTTGAGAAGGGACTATCCCCACAGGCAGAAAAAGAAAGAGAATAGCCACTGTGAGCCACAGGGACATGAATCAGGGGTGCACAATGTTGGAAAGGAGGAGGGGGCATTCCCTCAAGCTCCTTGATGTACGTATAGTAAAAAAAAATTCCTTGTGGATTACCATGAGGAAATTGAGACTTCCAGGTTGCTGAAAACCTGGGGAGAAGTCTTGGACAAAGACAACCTCTCTAACAAGTGCAAGGAGATGCTATAAAGATGATGAACATATCTGCAAAGGAAACCATGGTTTCCTAGAGACTGGGAGTGCAGGGGGCGCGAGAAAGACAAACTTGATTTGAGAGAAAAATGGGTATAATGTCGATAGCCCTTCACTTATCTTATTTAGGCCTACCCAAGGGGTGTATATATAATGTGGAAAAAGTCTGCAAAAAATCGCGATTTAATCCTAAAAACACGATTTTTTGAACTAAATGATTTAATCCCCTGACTTTTTGGCGACTTTTTCACAAAGGAAAAAATCGCGATTTTTTCCTTGTACTCCCGAGTTAATTGGGAGTCGACCCAAAAAGTGTGCCTCCCTTCCCAGGCCGCGGATAAAGAGGCCACAAAGGTGAAAAAACTGTAAATTGAAGCTTCCATCCATGCATTTTCAAGTTATTGCATTGTATTGTTTGTCATACTTCTTGCGAGCATAACAGTCTCATTTGTAATCTGTTAGTTTTGAGGTTAAGATATGTTTTTGTTTTCCAAGGAAAAGCAAATCTTTATACTTCATATTTCTAGTTAGAAAGCAAAGTATACATTGGCTAAGCCTCCAGGCTTTCAGTGATCCAAACTCTAACAGCCACTGCCCCTTCAAAAGATTACAAAAGTACCAAAAGGACAGGCATACAACAGTCTTCCGTAGAAAGAACCACACACCATCAAAAACATTGTTACAATTGTTGAATGCTTCCAGAAGAAACAACAAAGGGGAGGTCATGAAGATCAAACAGCAAAAACCTGTCCAAAAAAAAACAAAATCAGTGCCTCAAAAAAGAACCCATTTTTTAGACAGGAACAAAGTACCTGTGAAATCTTGTGACAACAAAGATCCTTCCTGCAATGAGAGCACGTTTTGAAAGGGAATCTTCTTTAGTGGTGAACTCCTTGTAAATGTGGGGAAAGGTTATGTATCAGAAGTGGATTTTATCTCCAAGAGTTTTTGAATAATAGATGCCAAGGCTAGGTTAGTAATCTGACATCTATTGTTTTCTCAGAAAATAAGCAGCTTGGAGTCACCAAGCGTTAATTTTCACATCTACTGTGATACTGTTACTTTTCATTGGACCTACCATCTGAGACCTTATTACCCAAGTAGATTACAATCTACTGAATAAATGCATGACTTATTTCTTAATACAATTAGCGGAAACAAAAATTAAAAGGGGAAGAGGATCCCAGTGACTGATTACTTGATGACTCTTAGATGACTCATGATATACATTTATTATATTTTTCGTTGATATTTTGACTCTTGAGAGTTGAGACTCAGACAAGACTCAAAATTCAGGAGTTGATTCACTATTTTGATACGTGATGTAGCACTAGACTTCATATACATATTATATATTAGCTTTCTTTACATGTTTATGTGAAAATGCATTTATTTGATGTTGTGGATACTCTAGATGTTAAAAAAAATTAAACAAATGGATAATTTTGTGTGTGTGTGTTTTTTTTTTTAATTTTGCTGACTTTTTCAAAAATCTACCTACTTTGACGAGTTTTTCAACTTTTGGACCCTTGCCGAATTAATCCCGACTTCAACTTTTTCCACATTGATATATACCACTTGAAATTAGTTAATTCAGTTGTGCCATGGCCCACGGGCTCTTGTAGGTGGGCTCTCGGTAAAACCTGTGAAACCCCCTGAAAAATAGCATTTTATTTTATTTTTTTATATTTTAAAAGGTATACCCGGGTGCAATGTTATAGGACCCGCGTATGTACACAATTTAGTATGGGTAGAGTCGCATATGGAATTTGAAATATTATTTTTTAATATAAGACCAAGTCTATATGGAAAAAGGGATTGCCCAGGGCCATAAAAGAGCATCAAGTCTATAAGACTGCTAAATGATGCTATAACAAATGCCCCCTAATATATGAGGTCAGAAAGGGTACATGATGACCAAAATATATTAAATATAGAGAAAGGGGTCATTCGAGAACCCGGGAGGAGATCACTGGATTTCAGCTCATCGAATACTTGTGGAAGGAGTCAAAAAAAAAAACTCATGTCTGAGGCAAGCATACCCATTCTCAAAAGTAATAAAACATGTCCACTGATCAAGTATAAAGCATATCTAAAATGTATACATAAGTGAACAGAAAGAGATGTAGAATACATAATAGATCATCGAATCATAGCTGCAAAGGAACACAACAGAGCTATGTCTCAATATCACATATAGAAGAATATCTGATCAATGATTCTAGAAATCTGTCTGATCAATGATGCTGCATCACTGATTCTCATAAAAGTACCAAGTCATATAGGTGGAATAGTGGTACTGCATAAACTCGTGCCAACATATAAGATGTTGCTGTGAAGGCTTGCAACATATAAAGGTAAGAGGTGTCTCTGGTAGAAAATTGAAGGAACCTGTTGGCATTATGGTTCAAGTGTTGTCCTTGATGGCAACTCACTCAGTGGATGGTACAGGTGCTCAGAAGTTGGTACAGGTGATGGCAACTTAATCAGAAGACAGATCTCAGTACAGCATGCCAAGGAAACTCATACACGCTGTTTCGTTAAGCCCAAGTCGCGTGTACACGCAAGTTCGATTCAGAAAAAGCGCGTGTATGTGGAAAGGTTCCTTTGGTTCATGGTGGTTAGACCTTGGAAGTTGTGCCTATGATTTCGGACCATTATGTCTCGACGGGCGTGTCGATCCCTAGTTTTAAAGTTGATGGTATTGTGTTACTATGGTTTTGGCTCTTGGTATTGAGAAAGGCCTAAGGCTATATAAGGAGAAGAAGATCATTAGGCAAAGATCATCTTTCGACAAGGCATGAATATCTAAGAGAGAAAGAGATCTGATATGCAGGTTCTGAGTTGGTTGATCTAAGCCAAGGAGAGATCACATCGGTTAATGGAAGACTAGATCTAAGGATAGATCGGGATCTAATGGTTTGAAATGCACTATCATGATATGGTTGATTATGCGTATTTCTAGATCTGCATATTGTCGCAATGTTACGTTCTGAGTCTAACTAATATCTGGTACAGCTGCAAGTTGAGAAAGTTTATTTTTAGATCTGTACGCAGGTTGGCTTCGGTAAAAGGGCGTGTATACGCGGTTTCTGCTCATTAAAGTAGCGTATATCTTTTGAAGCTTGATTTTGGTTTACAGTGGGGTCTGACTGTTATTACAGAGTTCTGTAGTCTGCTCTGTGTTCTGGTAACTGGTGATTGACAGGGTTCAGTGGTTCAGTGATTCAAAGTTGGGTTGTTTTATGCTTCAATGATCTGTTGTGAAAATTGAATGAATTGTGGTCTTCAGATTGTAATGTTGTGCTTCAGGAATATCCAAGTCTGAAAATGTATGAAAAGTGATACCTGGAAGAAGGAAGATTGTAGGTCAGCACCTACGTACTAGTATCTTGGCTAGTACAAAAGCAAAGGGGGTTGGAGCTCCCTTCCAAGGAAGTTTGGAGAACGAGAGAAGGTTGAAGCCTTCTGCAGGTTGTAGCCTGCGTACTGGTATAAGGCTGCACCAGTACAAAAGATTGTAAATTGAAGTTTCATATTAAGAAAGATAGAGACAACTTGCAGCAGGTGGTTTTCACCCACATTGGGTTTCCACCTTATATCTTGGTGTTCATGTGTGTGGCTTTTTATCTGTTCTGTTATACTGCACATGTTTACTGTTAATATGATGAATAATGTCCTGATGCACTTAATTGAAGAATAAGCCAACTAAATTGTGAGTTTTCTGCTTATACGCTGTTTTACTTCGTCACAGTAGCGTGTACACGCTGGTTCACTTAACTGAAGTAGCGTATATGCTTTTGGGCATTTAAAAGTTTGATTAATCTGATAATACTGATTCACCCCCCCTCTCAGTATTATTTCCAACAATTGGTATCAGAGCAGGTCCTTCAGAGAAGCTTGATCGCTTGAAGGAAGATCATTCATCATGAGCAACTACGAGAAAGAAGCATCAATCAGGCCACCGGTTTTTGATGGAACAAATTTCAATTATTGGAAGGTAAGAGTTACTGCATATCTTCAATCTCTTGGTACAGAAGTTTGGGACATTGTAGAAAAAGGCTATGCTTTTCCTTCAGCTACTCCTACAGATCCAGATGAAAAAAAGGCATATGAAACAAATGCAAAAGCAGTCGCTACCCTATTAGGAAGTATATCTCAAACAGAATTCATGAAGGTCATGCACTTCAAATCAGCAAAAGAAATATGGGACAAAATGATCACTAGCTATGAAGGAGATGAACAGGTAAAGGAAGCTAAACTTCAAACACTCAGGATTCAATATGAGACTCTCAGGATGTATAATGATGAAAGTGTGGCTAATTATTTTCTCCGGGTAGATGAGATTGTTAATTGTATGAAAAACTTGGGTGAAGAAATAAGAGAAACTATAGTAGTTCAAAAGGTTCTAAGATCTTTATCCCCCAAGTTTGAATCTAAAGTATCTGCAATAGAAGAAAAAGAAAATCTCCGTGTTCTCACTATGTCTCAGCTACATGGAATTCTAACCGCTTATGAAATGAGAAAGGGAGGTCCATCTGACAGAAGGGAAGCTGCTTTTAAGGCATCAGGAAAAGAAGATTACTATGAAGCAAGCCATGTTCCAGAAGAAGAGGAAGAAGAATCAAATTTTGTCAGAAATCTTCAAAGGGGTTCTGGAAGGTTCAGAGGTAAGCTACCTTTCAAATGTTTTGCTTGTGGGAAAGTAGGTCATTATGCTGCAAAATGTCCTTATAAGGATAAAGGAAAAGAACCTGCTAGATGGAACAAGAAACAAAGTGCAAATAGGAAAAGCTACTACACCCATGAAGATAGTGATGGCTTATCAAACAGTGATGAAGATGAACAAGGTAATAAATATAAGCTGTTAATGGCATTTGAAGATGATGATTATGAGGATGCTATAGATGTGGATAATCTCTATAATGAAATCACTAGACTCAAGAGAAGCATAGAAGAAAGGAATGTGATTATTGATACTTTGCAATTTCAGATTGATGAAAAGGAAAAACATCTTGAAAAACTAGAAGGTGAAATTGTTGGTCTCAGAAAAGAAATTGAGAAAACAAAAACTATTAATCTTAAATTTGTCAAAGGATCTGAAACCTTGGATGAGATTATTAGTGTGCAGCGGTCTCCTCTAAACAAAACAGGTTTGGGCTATAATGGAGAAACCTCTCAAGCATCCACCTCAAAAAGTTATCTTGATGCAGCAAGAGGAAATGAGCGGAAGAACAATGAAGATAATCAGGTAAAGCAGGGACGAGTTACAAACAGAAACTATCAGGGACAATCCTCCTTAAGGATGAACAAAAGCTACAACCAACCACAGGTAAAATCTTCTCAGTTTGGCTCAAGAATAGATGAAAATAGAAATTACAATCAGTTGGCTGGTAGATTCAATAACCGCAGAAGCTTCTTCAATGGACAATGCTTTTCTTGCCACAACTTTGGTCACAGAGCAGCTCAATGTGTTGCATATAAAACAATCATGACTAGGGAAGCTCAAAAACAAAGAAGTATGACAGGGATTACAAAAAGGACCTATAACAACTTTTCGGTGCTTGAAAATGAAGTTGAATGTTCTATTTGCAATAATTTTGGTCATAAAGACTCTGAATGCAGGAGCAGGTTTCAGGAGAAAAAGGAACAAGCCACAAGCACCAAAACATGGAGAATAAAGGAACCTCAAACAGAAAGATGTGGGATAGCATTTTATGCAGAAGGACAGGAAAATCTATGGTACATTGACAGTGGATGTTCGAAACATATGACAGGTGATAAAGAAAAACTTGAATCTTATTCTACTTTAGAAAAGGGAAAGAAAGTCTCTTTTGGAAATGATACTCCTGCTACTATAAAAGGAAAAGGTATTGCTCCTTTAAAAGAAAAGGTCAAGGCTGGAAATGTTTTGTATGTTGATGGATTGAAACATAATCTTCTAAGTGTCAGCCAGATGTGTGATCAAAAAACAGAGGTTATTTTCAGATCGAATGGATGTCTTGTTCGTGATCTTGATACAGGTAAAACAGTTCTCAAAGGCAAAAGAACTCCAAATAATCTGTACATATTTGAAGAAGAACAACAACAATGCTATCTTAGCAAGGATGAAGAGCACTGGTTATGGCATCGAAGGTTGGGACATCTAAGCTTCTCACAAATAAGGAAAGCATGCAAATATCAGGCAGTTCGCGATCTTCCAGATATCAAAATTCCAGACAACACCATATGCAAATCTTGTCAGTTTGGAAAGCAGACCAGAACTAACTTTCCAGAGAAGGAAGGATCAGCTAGCTTGCCTCTTGAGCTAGTCCATACAGATGTATGTGGTCCATTTAGGAAAAGGTCACCTCGAGGAGAAGAATATCTGATATTATTCATTGATGATTTCTCAAGGTTTGTTTGGTTAGGGCTTATGAAGCACAAAGATGAAGCATTCGAAAAATTCAAATCCTTCAAAGCATTGGCCGAAAATGAATCAGGACACAAAATCAAGTGCCTCAGATCTGACAGAGGTGGGGAGTTCACATCAAATGAATTTTTTGATTTCTGCGATGAACATGGGATAAGAAGAGAATTCTCTACAGCTAGAACTCCTCAGCAAAATGGGGTTGTGGAAAGAATGAACAGAACTATCCAACAAATGGCTCGTGCTATGCTCGATGAATCAGGTACTCCTGCAACCTTCTGGGGAGAAGCCGCACATGCTGCTGTTATCATTCTTAACAAAACAAATGTCCGAGTAAACAGCACTCAAACACCTCATGAGCTTTGGAGTGGTAAAACTCCTTCCGTGAAGCATTTCAAAATCTTTGGGAGCAAATGTTATATTAAGAACACTGATGAGCAACTTGGCAAACTTGAACCTAGAGCAGATGAGGGCATTCTTCTTGGTTATTCTCCACATAGCAAAGCATACAAGTGCTACAATAAAAGACTTGGCAGAATTGTTGACAGTATTGATATAGTGGTTGATGAGAAGGGATATATTCCTAGGCAAGTTCATCATGAAGAAGATGAAGGTTACTCTCAAAGGCGAAATGATGAAGAAGAAGAACCTCAAGAAGAAGAAGAATCTCAAGAAGAACCAGAGGAGCAGACAAGAATAGAAGAGAAGACTCCATCCAGATATGTCCAAAAGAATCATCCAGAAACTCAGATTGTGGGGCAGAAAGAAGCAGGAGTACAAACAAGAAGGACACTTGCAGAAGCTTCAAGCTACTTGGCTCTACTCTCCTCCATTGAACCACAAAATGTGAAAGAAGCATGCAAAGATGAATGTTGGGTCAAAGCAATGGATGAAGAACTTGAGCAAATCGAAAGGAACAACACTTGGGAATTGGTTCCTAGACCAAAAGATAAGAATGTAATAGGAACAAAATGGGTCTTCAAGAATAAGTTAAATGAAAATGGAGAAGTAATTAGAAACAAGGCCAGACTTGTTTGTAAAGGGTATGCACAGCAAGAAGGAATAGATTTTGAAGAGACCTTTGCTCCTGTGGCAAGACTAGAGGCCATCCGAATGTTCCTTGCTCTCTCAAGCTTTCAAAACTTCAAGGTATTTCAAATGGACGTGAAATCAGCCTTCCTGAATGGAGACTTAGAAGAAGAAGTATATATTGAGCAGCCAGATGGGTTCATTCTTGGGAATGATCCAAACCTTGTATGCAGATTGAAAAAGGCTCTCTATGGGCTCAAACAAGCCCAAGGGCTTGGTACTATCGGTTGGACAAATATCTTCACCAACAAGGCTTTTCAAAAGGATCAGCAGATAGCAATCTCTATATAAAAGTTGAAAATAACAAATTGCTAATTCTTGTTGTTTATGTAGATGATATTATTTTTGGCAGCAATGAAGAAACTATGAGTCAAAACTTTGCCTTGGTTATGCAGAAAGAATTCGAAATGTCACTTCTTGGAGAATTGACATATTTTCTTGGATTGCAAATCCAACAAAATGAAGGAGGTATCTTCTTGTCTCAAACCAAATACCTCAAGCAGATCTTGAAGAAGTATGGCATGGAAGAGTCAAAACCAGTATGTACACCCATGGTTACAGGATGCAGCCTCAGTGCAAATGATGAATCAGCAGCAGTTCACCAACCCACTTATAGATCCATGATTGGGAGTTTGCTTTATTTGGCAGGTACTCGACCAGATATTACTCATGCAGTAGGGATGGTTGGAAGATTTCAAGCCAACCCAAAGGAAACCCATCTTCAGGCAGTCAAAAGAATCTTCAAATATCTTCAAGGGACCCAAAACTATGGCTTATGGTATCCTAGAAATACAGATCTCACTCTTCATGCTTACACAGATGCAGATTGGGCTGGAAGTGTGGATGATAGGAAAAGCACAAGTGGAGGTGCTTTCTTCATGGGTTCCAGATTAGTATCTTGGTTCAGCAAGAAGCAAAGTTCGATTGCCTTATCTACAGCTGAAGCAGAATATGTGGCTGCAGCATCTTGTTGCACACAACTTCTTTGGATGATGCAGACCTTGCAGGACTTTCAAATCACTTGCACTCCACCTGTCTCTATCTTATGTGATAATACAAGTGCAATCAGCATTTCAAAGAATCCAGTCATGCACTCAAAGACCAAGCACATACCAATCAAGTACCATTTTCTTCGGGAACAAGTGCTTGAGCAGAAGGTCAAATTGGAGTATGTTCCTTCTAAGGAGCAAGTTGCTGATATTCTCACAAAACCACTGCCCAGGGAAACTTTTGAATATCTCAGACAAAAGCTGGGAGTAGTTGATGCTTCATCCTGTTGTTGAAATTTGTTTTGTTCTACAGAAAAGTTGGTATACGCAGGTTACGGAAGGGATATGAGCGTATACACGCGGATTTATGGTGAGTAAGTCGCGTGTATGCTGGACGCTTGTTGCAGAAAGAATATCCGCGTACATACGCTGTTTTATACAGGATAAAACGCGTATATGAAGTTCTGAACAGCAAAGGAAAACTCTGAAGTTCTGAACAGCAATAGGAATGTCAGAAGTATTCAGGCACAGTTTCAGGGAGTGCAACAGGCACAGGTTCAGGGGGAGCAGCTCAAAAGTCTCATAAAGCATTGTTGGCATTCAGATGTTTTGGTTGTTGGTTTAAGAAGAAGGAGCTCAGAAAGCAATTCTAGTTGCTGATCTAACAAGATGTTTATCAGATGCTGCTGGTGTCTTTTCTAAATCTTGGTCTAGATCTGTTGTCTCTATGTCTTTCTTGTCTCTTTTATGGTGTCAAGGTCATGTAACGGCCTTTGTTGGTTTCCCCACTATGCCTGGGATGAATGATGAAATGTTCATGTATTATCATGTGTCTTCACATGGTTAGGTGGATGAGTCAATATTGGTATATCCCCACTAGATTGGGTGATGAATGTATGTTGAGTCTTTTGATGATAGGAAGGTCTTCTTTAATGTATAAGTCTTTGTTCTTCTTGAAGAACATCTTTTGCAGATCTTGCCTACAGTCAAGGGGAGCATGAACAGCACTTGGTAAGCAGGACGGATAGATTGGTACACTTTGGCATACACAAAGGGGGAGCACACTTGGAGATTTCAGCATGTACTCAGGGGGAGTATGGACAGCAGTATGGACAGCAGAAGGAATACCAAGGAAGAGAATATTTTGGTCCACCCTTTGCCCTTGATGTCAAAGGGGGAGAGTGACTTGGTGTGGTGGTTGCCATCAAGTCCAAAGGGGGAGATTGTTGGCATTATGGTTCAAGTGTTGTCCTTGATGGCAACTCACTCAGTGGATGGTACAGGTGCTCAGAAGTTGGTACAGGTGATGGCAACTTAATCAGAAGACAGATCTCAGTACAACATGCCAAGGAAACTCATACACGCTGTTTCGTTAAGCCCAAGTCGCGTGTACACGCAAGTTCGATTCAGAAAAAGCGCGTGTATGTGGAAAGGTTCCTTTGGTTCATGGTGGTTAGACCTTGGAAGTTGTGCCTATGATTTCGGACCATTATGTCTCGACGGGCGTGTCGATCCCTAGTTTTAAAGTTGATGGTATTGTGTTACTATGGTTTTGGCTCTTGGTATTGAGAAAGGCCTAAGGCTATATAAGGAGAAGAAGATCATTAGGCAAAGATCATCTTTCGACAAGGCATGAATATCTAAGAGAGAAAGAGATCTGATATGCAGGTTCTGAGTTGGTTGATCTAAGCCAAGGAGAGATCACATCAGTTAATGGAAGACTAGATCTAAGGATAGATCGGGATCTAATGGTTTGAAATGCACTATCATGATATGGTTGATTATGCGTATTTCTAGATCTGCATATTGTCGCAATGTTACGTTCTGAGTCTAACTAATATCTGGTACAGCTGCAAGTTGAGAAAGTTTATTTTTAGATCTGTACGCAGGTTGGCTTCGGTAAAAGGGCGTGTATACGCGGTTTCTGCTCATTAAAGTAGCGTATATCTTTTGAAGCTTGATTTTGGTTTACAGTGGGGTCTGACTGTTATTACAGAGTTCTGTAGTCTGCTCTGTGTTCTGGTAACTGGTGATTGACAGGGTTCAGTGGTTCAGTGATTCAAAGTTGGGTTGTTTTATGCTTCAATGATCTGTTGTGAAAATTGAATGAATTGTGGTCTTCAGATTGTAATGTTGTGCTTCAGGAATATCCAAGTCTGAAAATGTATGAAAAGTGATACCTGGAAGAAGGAAGATTGTAGGTCAGCACCTACGTACTAGTATCTTGGCTAGTACAAAAGCAAAGGGGGTTGGAGCTCCCTTCCAAGGAAGTTTGGAGAACGAGAGAAGGTTGAAGCCTTCTGCAGGTTGTAGCCTGCGTACTGGTATAAGGCTGCACCAGTACAAAAGATTGTAAACTGAAGTTTCATATTAAGAAAGATAGAGACAACTTGCAGCAGGTGGTTTTCACCCACATTGGGTTTCCACCTTATATCTTGGTGTTCATGTGTGTGGCTTTTTATCTGTTCTGTTATACTGCACATGTTTACTGTTAATATGATGAATAATGTCCTGATGCACTTAATTGAAGAATAAGCCAACTAAATTGTGAGTTTTCTGCTTATACGCTGTTTTACTTCGTCACAGTAGCGTGTACACGCTGGTTCACTTAACTGAAGTAGCGTATATGCTTTTGGGCATTTAAAAGTTTGATTAATCTGATAATACTGATTCACCCCCCCTCTCAGTATTATTTCCAACAGAACCAAGATGCTAACACAAAATGTTGTAAAGTGAACCAAGATGCTGACGCAACCCGAGGTCTTCACCGACCATAGATGGTACATTTCTACACTATGGGAATAAATGAGCTGAAGTCAACCATGTGAGAAATCGTTTGATTACTAGTCATTGATGTACACTGTTGACAAACGCGAGACAACTCACCAATAATGATAATGAGTGTCAAGGTACCCTAGTACAATCTAACAAGTGCAAATAAATGTGTTGAAGTCGAACACTTGAAAGAATCTATCAATTAGGAGACATTGATGTATTCTCACTGTCGATAGCGAAGGAGTTTGCCACTAATGACTGCAAACCCTAAGGTACTGAAAAAAGGACTCTAGACCTTGTTCCCAGAGCAATGAGTCGAATTCGATGGGAAAATATCCGCTAGAAGGAAGGCATTAAGGCATCCCACATCAACTAGCACGAGTGTAACCCGCAGGCCAATAATTTGGAAGAACTCGGATGAAGAGAGATGAAGTAACCATTCTGAAGTACATTTCTGGCATACACAAGATGTGGCTAGCGCATGATAAAAATCCTCTGAACCAACCAATAATGAAAGCTGACATAGAGGTGAGGAATCCACCAATAGGGTCAAATGGAAACCAAGGTACTGCACGAATCCCAATGTGTGATAATGTAAGCTGACGTCGAACACAAGGGAAACCACTCAGTCAAAGATCCATAATACTGATTGATTCTGAGCACAAGGTCACCTATCAATGATGTAAATAGGGCTAGGGTGCGACTCTAGATCTACTCTCAGAGCAATTTGTCGGAGTTGATAAGAGCAGACCCACCAGTAAGAAGTCATTTTGGACCTTCTTGACCAACACGAGTGAAGGACCATGTAGCTGATGTGATACCGAGAATAACTTCACAGATTGGGTATGACCAACAGAAATGAGTCAAGAGACACCGCAGAATGGCCGAAAATAGGTTTACTTCCCTTGAACAAAAGCAAGACTTGATATACTTGATATGACTTTATGACAACATAAAATAACTTTGTATAAGTTTGCAATGTAGGAGGCATTAACAAACTCTCCATATGATTGGAAGAGATAACCAACTGAAGGAGGACTGACTCAAGGACAAGGTTATGGCTTCCCTAAAGCCGGACTAAGTCCCATCTCGATGGAGGAAAGACTCATTTTAAGTGCTTTGTTCAAGGGAAACATGACTGACTCTTGCTGCTATCAAATGAAGAAACTGTCTCATTTCCGCTCTTTTTTTTGGAATATTTGTTTTCTTTTCTTTTTCATATTTAAACACTGAAAAAGAACAAAATAATGCCTGTAGTACAATGGAGAGAACGAGTGTAAGGGGAAAGTGCACTAGTTCCTAGGATTAGAACAATCTATGCTCAATGCAAGACACTCAGCGGATGTTCTCTTCATGAAAAATATAGGTGTCAAGTCGCAAAGGCTAATGAATGCATGGTTTGAACTTGTAAAAAGTCATGGTTTAAAAAAGTGGCTTATACACGAGTCCAAATGAAGCCAACTTAAGGCCAAAAGTGGTACAAGTGGTCAAATTGCAATGCAATAGTACAACTTAACACATGGCAACTTCTAGGGTACAAGGCCAAAAAATAGTGAAGAAGAAGAAGAATGAGGGCTTCAACAAAAAGTCATGGTGGAACTAAACTGGATTCTCGAGCCTACACAATACTTACAACATGGGCGACATGTGCTAGCAAGGATCTAACTAAGAAGTCCATGGAAGGAAAGGCTCTACCATTATGATACAATTTTACAAATCGGTGAGTGAGAGGCGTTAAAAAATCACAACATAATGGGGTCGACCCTATGGCTAAATATCACAGTATGAGGTCAAGATGCATAATGTAACAGAAAAGTGATATATCTTAACCTATATGCCAGTTTAGAAAACGATACCTGCCACAATAGGTCAGCAATTTTGGAGTCGAAGCGGTGGAAAAAATAGGACTAAGTCATGAAATATCTTCGACAACCTAAAAAGATGCTTTCCCAACACTTAAACAAAAGGTCAAAAGTTCATGAAAAGTAAAAAAGTTTTTGTTTTTAAATGAACTTCAGGAAAGTGGGTTTTTAATTTTTGGCTATAAAAAGAGTTTTGAACTCACACCATTTCATTTTTACCATTCAAGTGTTGAGGAGAGGCCTCTTGTGTTAGAAAATCAAAGTAGTATTAGGGTTTGATTCTCTTTTTTTGATAATTACTTGCAAGTGTGTTGGCTTCTTTTACTTCTTTATTATCTTATCTTTCATCAAGAAATTACCATATTATGTGTGTATGAAGATCTCAAAACAAGAGACACAAGATGTAGGCTTGTTTTGGAACAGGTAGGCCACTGGAGATTGGGGGTTGCCCAGGCCTTTGATAATATTCTTGTCGATAGAAGACTACTGGAATTGGTAGTGCCCATACTCACAGTGTAGCGAATGGGCTTATATATATATACACACACACACACACATATCCCATATATATCCACCACTAGGTGCTTGTTGGGTTTGGCAACCGATCCAGTGCGTGGGAGTCGAAGAGAAGAGAATAGAAGAGAAGATAAGGCATTGCGTGCTTGATGGGTTTTTTGTAAAGTTTTGTAGATGTTCTATGCTAAGAGCAATTTCACTTTTCTCACAGCAATCATACAAGTAGATAAGCAAAATGCAGATAGAACATATAAGCAGATCTTACAGAAGACAAATCAGAAACAAGAAAAATGTATGTGTTTGTTTCGGCGGTCAACAGGATGCTTCAACCAGCAAAGTCTCCTTTGGTCAGCCAGCCCAGCATGTGTCACAACAACCCTCCAACCAGTAGATGAGTCAACCCAAGTCAGTTCTACAAAAGTCAACGCTGTCCTGAAAAGTCAACGCAGGGGCAGCAAGCTAAAAGTCAACGCAGCAGCAAAACGGTCAACCCTTGACCTCGATTTTTGTGCCAGGTAGTATGGCCTTCAAAAATCGAACCTCCCACAAGTTTTCAGCTTGTTTGGACCAAGCGTTGACCAAAGTCAACGCTGGTCAAACTTCTGCGAAACCCTAGCAGCAGAAAAAATCCTCTTCGTCCTTCCCACGTGTGGCTGAAATTGGTCCTCCAGGTAGCTCGTACTTTTTAGGATGAGAGAGGAAGATGTGAGTTGTGTTGTGATCAAATTCTCTCCAACTTTTCCTGTATATATATATCCATCAATGAGGGTGTGTGACACATCTGTTGGGCATGTGAGCCTACATTACAAAATTGGCTGACCTTTGCACATATAATTTATTAAGAATAATAAATTCAAAATATAAGTTCTGCTCATCGGATTAAGACTATTTTTATATGGATTTTACACCTCTCAGAAAGAGGAATCCAACAAAAATATTAGCCTCTTAATCTGAGCATCAGAACATGGAGTTTGGACCTAGTTGTCCAAATTTAACATTTTTAAACCGAACCAGTTCGTGGGAGTCGAAGAGAAGAGAAGAGAAGAGAAGGCATTGAGTGCTTCATGAGTTTCTAAACTGATCCAGTGCGTGTATGAGGTCGAAGAGAAGAGAAGACATTGGGTGCTTGCTAGGTTTGGCAATTGATCCAGTGTGTGTATGAGATGGGAGAATGCCACTAGATGCTTGTCGGGTTTAACAAACGATCCAGTGTGTGTAAGGCAAGAAGTAAAGAATAATTGAAAGGTAAGTATCAATACTTCATTTGATTTTATGAATTTCTAAATTATGAACAAAATTTGATACTTTGGTTTATGATGATTTGGGTTATGAGCTAATTTGGCTTTCTTTGATAGGAAGCAAAATGAAATTGCAATGTTCACTTCATGGATAAGCTGCTAATGGGGTGTGATTTAAATTTATTGCAGTTCCTTTGCGATGAGTCTCATGGAGATTTGTGTGTTGTGATGTGGGAAAGCATGGAAACCACTTGGTTTGGATGAATGGACTGGTTACAAGGTTAATAGCACCAACAACAAAGGTATTAAAGCAATGCAGCAACACGCTGGTTAAAGATCTTATGAATAGGGCCATTATGGGACACTAGCACCCAATAGTGTCCACTAATTGTCATGACGCATGCCATCATTGTTATAAAGGTGTTGAGGCAGGGACTAGCATCGGTTATTAGACTCTTCCGATGCGAGGAAACCTTGCCAAGGAATGGATCACACAAGGGATTGGAAGCAGAGAAGGGGATGCTTGAACTTGGAAGTGTGTGACTGCACGAAAGAGGGATTGGATCACCTGAGGGACAAAGATTCAGAGAAGGGGACAGGGAAAATAATTTGGTTCTAAAAAGGGTCATGCACATTGTCACCGACCAAAAGTTGGGACCCCTAAGAGAGATTCTTTCCTAGTTGTCTTCTTTAGCCGACAGACAGCAGCCCCTAAGAGCCACCTCATAGCCAATGTGATGTGCCACTTTATCTCCGCTCCCTACATCATTTGTATGCTTCCTCACCCATCTGTTGAGAGCATATGTTAGAAGGTGGACAATCCAATCCAAAAGGTATGTTTTTCATAGTGCAACTGATGCTTATGCTTGTTTTTTATTAGGATTTTTGGGCATGGATTATTGGGACTTGGAAGAAGGAAGGGATTTGACAGCGGTTTTGTTCACTCACCTTAAATGGTGGGTTAATATTCAACCCTAGTCCCATGGGATCTCCCTTATTGGCATATGGCTTTAGGAAGGGCACTACTTGGGAAACCCTGATTTTGGTAGCGTGATCCCATTTTCCTGTTCCACATTTTACATTCCCCTCTACACATCACAAGCCCAATTTCATCATTTTCCTTCTCTAGGTCCATGTTGCCGCTCAAATTAGTAGGGGTCCTACGAGGGGATCCTATGGAGCAACTACTAGGTCAAAGGCAACGATGGAGCAATAGCCCATTGTCACCAGCTCCCTACTCTTTACAAACTTTCACTGATGGGAGGAGACCTGATATAAGGGGAATCACTAGATGAATGGATCAATAAGAGGATAAGGAGTGATTTCTAAGGCCTATTCACAAGAGAGACTCAATTATATGGCTCCTACTTGTGAAGCAAAGTGATATGCTCTCTAGAAAGGGATAAGAGAATTCTCGAGGCTAGGGTTTGGGAATATATCTTGTAAAGATGATTCCTAGGCTGGAAAATCCTTATGGAAAATTGGCCTTTATGTGATCTTTCTGAAATTAGAGTTGTAAGGTTGCGGGACCACAAAGGACTAAGTGGACCCAAAATTAGGTCAAGGATATGGAGTTGATCAACCAAGGAGGGGTTCGACCTGATTAGGGAAGAGAAGAGGATCAAAGGACAAATTTTATCTTGTGGACTGAATGCAATGATCCAAATGAGGACACTAGCCAAGGGAAACCTAGGGCAAGAAATGGTCCTTGAGCTAGGGCTTGCTATATCTTGGGATCCCATCGTCGGAATTGCTTCAAATTTGGATGGCCTTTAGAGGAAACCCTAGCGTAGATGTGGACCAAAAATCAAAGTGTTTTGATGGCTACAATGAGATTTATTTGATCCCATAGGTGACCTATGGTGGCTAGGCCTAGAAAGAGAAAGAGGATGCAAGAACAATAAGTGTTTAGGTGACCACCAGTGGATGGATTAGTGCCTTGCCTTTGGGAGAGATGGAGTCAAGATGAACTTGTGATTTGGAGAGACTACACCCAATCAAGGAGACCTCTAGACAACTTCACATGGCAATTAGGGCATGAGAGTAACTGTTAGAATATTTTATACTTCGATATGCAATAATTGGTGACTTATCAAGGTATTTTAAAAAAATATAACCTCTAGGAACATTCATCCATTCGTACATAACACATGCAATGATGCAACGCTTCAAAAGACCAAAATTTCCACAATTTCACATAGAATAGAAGTCAATTTCAGACCTATAGCGAAAATCCCAACAACATTCATGTGACAAAGTAAATGACAAGAATAGACATGAGAAAGATCACTTACATGTAAAAATGAGTATATCCAATCAACACATTATTCCAATAATGAAGTTCAAGACCAAGGAAATAGAATCCAAACATCAAAATTCATTCCATTAGACCAAATTCGTCCTCCAAGAGGGAATGCGAAATTATCACAAGAGCTAATAACTCAATCCAAGTGATGATGAGAGACATGAATCACCTCTCATCTATTTATACCATCTCTAATGAGTTTGATTTTCCTAATTGGCTTAATTAAGCCTCGAATAATAAAATAATGTGTGGTAATAACATTCCTTGGTGACAAGCCACCAAGATAGCTCAATAACATAAAAAAAGCCTCTCAAGTGGGCAGAATGATCAATAAAATGAGACGTTGGCCTTTGAGGAGGCCTAATGAAGTCCATAATGTGCCATGGTGAGAAAATGGACTCCAAAGATAGTGGACAAGCAGTTGGCCCCTTGTTTTCCAAGCAAGTCCCTGTGGTGCTCCCAAGTGGTTGTGGGGGCACAAGGACATCCTCATGGGTCTCCAAGTGGATAAAAATGCATGTAAATCATTTGTAATGGATAGAATGATGACATAAGACCACCCTTTGTCTCCTTCAATGAGACACATCTTCATATGGACCTTGGAACATTTGCCAAGTGTATGGTGCAGGCGTGGAGCCAACTGGGGATGGTGGAGCAGGTGCATCATCCTCATCCAAAAGGTGGAACATGAGCAATCAATGAGCAGTTTTGGGGATCCATGAAGTACTCTCTGCTATGCTGGAGGCCCATGGCTCTCAACCCTCACCCTACAAGTGCCAATGTGGTCCTTTGGAGGGCTAGGACCCCGTATAGGGAGACCAAGCCCCAAATGGAGACCCACTTGCAATCTTGCATAAGATCCAATGTGTCCCTTTGTCCTTCAATACAACAAATCATCAGAATAATCAAGTAAAAGAGCTTACAAGTTATGGAACTAATGGGGCACTTCATGGTGGCATGCCCTTCCATAGTGGGCTTTGGCATGTACAATTGTCTCCAAGCTAAATAAGGGGGTTAATCAAGGACTCTATCAGGTGGTTTCAACCTTTAAAGGGGGGGACATGTCCATGGTACGTCCATAAGGTGATAGGTGGCAAATGATATAGTGATGGAATAGAGTGGGGATCAGGGGAATGCTCCAAGCTGCATGCTATCGTACAAGGGTAGCTATAATAAGGGAAGCCCACACTTGGGTATATGAGTGTGGGAGGGAGAAAATTGTGGTACACGATTTACCTCGACTTTTGTTTTTCCACCCTTCTTCATAAACCTTTTGCCTTTGATTGATTATTCTTCGTAACTGCTCGGGGCTCTAGGGGATGAGAGCATGATGTGTAGTTTATAGCAATGGACACCCCCTTAAGGTGGGGCAGTTCATTGCCCACTAGGGGTTGGGACAATCATGGGTTCCTTAATGATGGAGGGGGCTCATCTAGGGCCCATATAAACCAGGGTGATGGCCATAGATAGGGGGTAGAGTTCATGTTTGGCTTTTGCCCACGTGCTAAATTTGTATGTCCCAACCATCTTTTGTGTTTTGTGGTAAATTTCCTGTTGAGAGTGGCCAAATTATGCTTTTTTTATTTTTTATTTTATTTTTAGCTACATCAACCTCTGGGGCATTGTTCTAGGCCCGACCCAAGGTGTGGACAAGGGGAGGGGTAGGCTAACCCTATGTGGACCCAGTGAACACGTGGAACTGGACAAGAAAAGAGACGAATGGGGCTAAAATGGGTGGAAGGGAATGATGTATATGGTGCTAGGAATTGGGACCACGCAACCAAAATCTGGGTTTCCCATGTAGTGCCAACCCTAAAGCTAATGGCTAGTAAAGGGAGATTCCACAGGACTAGGATACAAAGCTAACCACGAAATTGGGTAGTGGAGACAAGAGCACAGACCTAGCCCACTCTTTCCGCCGAACCCCCCCACCAATCCATGTCCACAGTGCCCATGACTAGTAAGGAAAATTACTCAACTATACCAATGAAAAGCCATACCTTTGGGGCTGGGAGGCCCACCTTCAAACATACAATCATAACAAGTGGGTGAGGGACCACATGGCTGGCTTAGGTGGCGAAGATAATGGCACATTGAACTATATGGTGGCTGCAAGGGGCTATTGTTTGCCGGCTGAGGACCATCTAGGAGAAATTTTTTCTCCTATACAAACTACCCATAGGTGGTGGGTAATAGTCCACATGACCACTAGGTCCACAAGGAATTGGCACAACCCCCCTCCCCCTGTCCACATGACCACTAGGTCCACAAGGAATTGGCACAACCCTCCTCTCCCTCTCCACATACCTGGGTCTGGCATGAAAACATTGCCGTGGAGGTTGATGTAGCTAAAAGAAAGTTAAATTCATATCATGGCCACAAGCACAAAACAAAAGAAAAGATCATAAAATGCAAAAAATGGATGGGATTAATATAGCATGTGGGAAAAAGCCAAACATGAGCTCTACCGCTTATCATTATAGCCATCACCCTGGTTCTTAGGGCCCATGAGTGCCCCCACATCATTAAGGAACCCATGCATGTCCCAACCCCTGGTGGGCAATGAACTGCTCCACTTTAACGTGTAATAACTGCTATACATCATTCACAACTTTCTCTCATTTCCTGGAGCCCTGAGCAGTAATACAAAGAAAATTCAATAAAAGGCAAAACGAAAATAAAGAAGGGTGGAAAAACAAAGGCTTGGGTAACTCATGTAACCACCACGATTGCTCCCTCTTCACATTTGCATGCCCAAAATGTGGACATCCCTCATCGTTGCTATCCTTGTACCCATGGCATTTGGCCTTGAGACCCTTGAGACCCTATCCATCCCATCATCATTCACATGCCACCTATTAATTGAACGATGTACTAGGGACATGTCTTTCCCCTTAGGGGTTGGGAACACCTAATAGGATCATCTATTAACACTCCTACGTAGGGAGGTAACATTATTACGAGATCAAAGCCCCAAATTTGGAAAAGAAGCCCCATATGAAGTCCCATTGTGCCCTTGATTAACAAAGTTAGTTCATATAGATGCACTAATGAATTATTATACCTGATGGTGAGGATGTAGCACTGGACATTATGTGTGATTGGTAGGTGGTTTCATCATGGGTTGGGCAACTTAATTGGGGCCTAGGTCCACTAGAGGATTATATGACACCCTCCAAGTGAAGTGTTGAGGTACTCCTCTCTAGGGTTTTCAAATTCACCACTACCCACTTCTTCATCCTCTTCATCAACCCTTCTCCTTCTACTCTTCGACACCATAATAACAAAAAAAGGAACCAACATCAAGAGAATGGCAAGCCATATAGCCATGATGTTTGAAACTTTGAATTTTTGATTGTTTGAACTTTGGTGACACAGAGGCTCCAGAGGTTGACGCAGAGCCTTGAGAGGTTGATGCTGGGCCAGATAGGCTGATGCTGTGTTGACGTTGGGCCATATAGGCTGATGCTGTGCTGACGCTGGGCTAGAGAGGCTGACGCAGACCCTAGAGGCTGACGTTGGGAGATTTCGTGGGGCAGATTGGAGCTGGAGAGCTGGATAGGGTGACCCAGTCCCTATCTGGGTGACGTAGAGCAGGAAAAGTGCTGCAGTGTTGCTGTGGGATCGTTTATTCGGTGATTTAGCCGGAATATCTGTCTCCGACTGAGAGGTACTACTGCCGAGGGAATTCTTTGTTGGGTGAGCCATTTCTGGCACCCAGGTTGTATTCTGAAAATTGCATAATAATAAAACCCTCTGATAGCTGCACCGGTTTTCCCGCATTGGGTTTTTCCGGGGACATTAGTCCAAAAATAACGATGTCACTTGTGTGCTTGTTTCCTTCAGTTGATCATCTATATGTGTTGAGACTGTACTTGTATTTATTTTCAGTATTTACATGGTAAATAACTTGTTAATTACGAGAACAAGTAGAAAGAAATAAATCAGACGGTACAGGAAGAATTTCTAACGGGTTAAACTTAGAAATCCCAACACGAGGGGGGGGGTGCCCCCCTGCAACCCTGGGGTGGTCTATTAGCCACTCCTACTTAGGGAGTTAACACTATTAAGAGTTCAAAGACTTAATTTTGGAAGGGTAGCCTTGTTTGAAGTGCGAAATTGACCATTACTTTCAAGCTTGGTTCACTTAGATGCAAAAATGATTAAATGTACTTAATGATATAGTTGCTAGCTCTAGATATTGTGTGTAATTTTCAGGTGGTTCCATAGCCATGGCTTGAGACCCTTAACTGGGGCCCAAGTCTCTTAGAGCAACATATTGACACCCACAGGTGGAGCATTGAGGGCCATGGGTCTTCGAGCCATAGCAGAGCATCAGACATAACAATGGACACCTCTAGCTCTCGCAACGTTCCAACAATTTTCCCTACATTGATGACTTTTATGGGTTGATGCACTTGGACCCAACATGCCACCATTGACTTAGCACATCATGAGGGATTGGCAGCTGATCCAGCGCCTAGAGGAGGATGGTCTCCCACCTTGAGTCATCGGAGGGGTAGCACCACCTTGAAAGCCCCCAATGTTGGAGCAAAGATAGGTATTTTCACCACCTGGAGACCCACGAGACCACTTTTGTGCCCCAAGATGAAAATTGGGGTCCATACAGGAGCATTGACACAGATCTAAGGGCCAATCCCTAGGAGATGATTTTAGAGGGTTTCTAATCACACCTTGGCACCAAGAAGCCTCAATGCTAGCCCTAGAAGGGCTCATGCATGCATGATGTCATCATTTCTCTCTCTTATGGCTCTCACGTGTGGGCCAGAGTTATGTTTTCTTATTGGCTACTAGGTCGGTTTTGTTGAAGAATGTGTAACTAGGTTCGATCTTCATAATGACATTGTAATTATGATTTTTGTAAATAAGAAAATGAATTTATTATTATGCTTGCTTCATGGGTTTCATGAGCAAGAATTTTTATGTATAGATGGCTCCCATTTAGAGCCTTAGGATTTATCTTTAAAGGGCAAAGAGTCAATGTCATGTAGGAAGAACCCTTCTTGGGTATGTATAAAATGTATTTGAGTCATGAACAATGCCAAGAAGCCCTCCAAATGAAAAGCACAATCCTCTTCGTCATGTCGGTTTGAAAAATGAATAAAAAGCAATCATGTCGGCTCAAGTAAACGGTTCATTGTCATGTCGGCTTATATACAAGGTTGACCACTATATATATGCGGCTAGGGTCACCGCAAAAGGAGCAGACTCAGATCACCTATAGTTTTCAGATGGTACAGGAAGTTTTGAAATCTCGGAGAAATGCAGTGCTTAAGAAATCTTGGATAAGTACAATATTTTAGTATTCCGAAGGGAGAAGGATCTCTGTGTTTTTCTGTGATGTCTCGGCCTCCTCACAGCACTGTCTCGGCATACTAAGATGCAGTGCCAGTCTCGGCATATGTGTGATGAAGATCTATTAGTATTACACTCTCAACATACTCTCTAGACACAGTCACAATTTCGGATAATGAAGGTTCTCAGTGATCTCACATTGACACTCTGTCTCAGCATATATGTGTAAGGATTCTCGATGATCTCACAGTGACACCCGACATAGAAGTAATCATATAGACATAGTCATGATCTTGATGGAAGATCATGATCTCGGTGTATCTAGATGCAACACTCCTATATGTACATATCTCAGTGTAGATATCTCATTGTTCTAATAAAGATCTCATTGGTGTAGCAATGATGCAACAATGATCTCAGTGCAACAAAGATGCAACAATAGATGATCTTGGTGGTACAATAGTGAAGGCCTCGGTGTTGCAATAGTGATGACCTAAGTGGCAGTGATGATGATCTCAACAATGATGAAGAATAGGATTGGTGTCTTGGTCTTGGAGTGGCTAAATAGGTCAGGGGTCATGGTCTTGGTATTCGTCAATTGGAATCTCTATAAGAAGAATTTTGTGCGAGTTTTCCTCTTAAAGAGTGAGAAGTTTTGGCCTTGGCAGAAAGCCAACATCTTGTGTTGTTGTCTCTTTTGTTTTGGTAGCTATTTGATGAACTAAGAAGACACACTCTAATAATAATAAGTGAAGATTGTGCTAAGAAGGAAAAGTTAAAATACCTCACAGATTGTTATCATGGCAAGAAGAATCATATTAAACTTGATTTGCCCTAGATTCTTCAATAGGTTTCTGACCTCACTTGTTAGTAGCACACACTGTTTTATGATTTAATGGGCTTTAGGCTAAAATCAATCTTGTGACTCCTTATATGAATAGAGGAGAGATCATTTGTTCAATATCATCATCGCACACTTCGAATTTTGGCCTTCTTGAGCAATTCAACTTCTTTTCTTGTGGAGGATTTGAAATCTATGAATGCATTTTGACATTTGAAGCTAAATCGTTTGCCTTTGGAGCTATTCTTTGGATCAATGGATGGAATATTTTGCATGTTATCTTGTAAATGTACCTATGGTTGAATATTTTTCTTTCTACATGTCTAATGTATGAAGTAATGTTGAATCTAGGCTTTGCTATTGTGCCCTAATTTGTTGAAAATTTATTGAAGGCTATCTAGATGATCTATTGCATGCATTATTCATACATAACATGTGAATGAATGTCCTAATGGTGAACTTTAACTATCTCTCCTATGAAAATCCATTATCCTTTTCATGGGTAAAAGCTTGTATTTTTGCTGCTAGGGTATCAAAAATTCGACTGATCTATCATATCATAGGATCCATACCCCCAAGGAATCCAAAAATTCTTCTTCTCTAAATTCGACCCCTTGAAGGTCAAGCTTGCTAATTAGGACTTGGTGCAAATCCCTAGGCAAAGGTTCATTTGTGGGATTGGAGAGCCTATACATCAAGAGGAGGGTATTTGCCACAAAATCTCCTTTTTTGGTGGGCATCCACTTGAATATTTTCCATAAATTTCTTTGCCTTAGTTGTTTTCCCTATGGTGAAACCCTAGTCTAGTCTTGCTTCAACTTAAGGGCTTGTTTGAGAGTTTCATGTGCCTTGATCTTGTTGATATACATTGTTGGAAACCCTATCTTGTTCCCTTGACCTTTGGCCACCCCAATACTTAACTAACCAATCAAACCCTAGGTCTTGTGCTTCATCCTATAGGTCTCTACAAAGAAAGTGAATTGCCTCCTTTGGGAGCTTGGAGCCTAAATTGTGCCTTTTTTGTAGATACCCTCATTGTGTCACCTTGTACCTTAACTATAGAATACTTGTTACGTGACCTTATTACGTATTGGGACTTCTCCCATTAGTGAAAATCTATAAAGAGCAGGGGGTTTTGGCTATGGTGATAGTGGGCCATCATCCCATTGTTGTCACTTGGTCTAGTGTTAGCCTTGTACGCTACCCCTCTCCATGCCCTGTTAGTTTTTGCGGCAACATTTTTGGTGTCATTTCCAGGGAGGAAGCGAGTCTACCTTCGCATAAGCATCTAGCCTATTCGAAGAGGTGAGTTCTCTAATGACAAGATAGATCCTATTCTGGCGACTCCTAAATCAACTAGTTTCGAATCTCCAGAGGGATCTCTTGAACGAACCATGGCTCCAATGTTAATTTTGCAGATCATTGACAAATTCCAACCATGGGACTACAATTTTGACTATTGAAGCGCTCAATTTGGACAAGGGAATGTGTATTTTTGAATTGAAGCCCACAATGTCTCATTCAGGTCGGCTCTAACAAGAAATTGGACACCCTTGGAAGCCTATAAATACAAGTAACCTCAAGCTCATTTGGACATCACAAAGCATCATCTTATTCTCTTCTTCATTGATTGGTTCGCACAGGTCTGAGGCTGGGTTGAGAAAATTGGTTCATATAGGTTCGAGATTGCAGGGTCTGAAGCTTGCACGTGTTAGGGTTTTGGTTTCTGATTGCAGGCTTGGCATAGGTAATTTTGAGCTATAATCGTAGGGAGACAAGCACATTTGTGCGGTTGGAAGCTCTCAACCACACATACGTCTTCCTCCATGTAGTTGGGCTCTAGGGTTGCAATCTGATATTTGACCGCAATTGACTGCAGACAGGAAAAGTTGTCTCTGATCTGGATTGATGCTGGAAACATATTTCTGAATGTTGTTGGGTTAATTTTTCTAGATGCTTTTGTGTTGGCTCATTGTACTCTTTGCTGAACATTTTATGACAATCTAATAGAAGAAGAATTACAAAGGGTTTTCCTCGTAGTGGGTTTTTCCTTGGTCATTGATTGAAAATCTGGTGTCTCTTGTTTATGTGTTGATTGTCTCCTTTGTCATTGCATTTACTGTTTTATCTTCAATTACTATTGATGATTGAAAATAACAATTATTGATGAAAGATTGTTAATTGAAGAATTGAATTGGACTAAAGTAATTGAAACAACATAGAGCGTTTGAAATTTAACATCCAAGAACTAGAGTTGCTACTAGGAAGGGTGTTGAGCCTAGCCCTCTGTTATAAGACAACCTACTCTCGCATCTAGGCAACTCTTCCCTAACAATCCTTCTTCTCCAACCATGAATAGGCCTTGGGAGATTGCATCCTTCAAGCCTCTAGACTTTAGTAGATTCCCCGATGCTCCTCATCCTCTGCTTGACAAATACCATGAATGGATACCTATATTCAATGGTAATGAGGTTACCACCGCAGAAAGACATGTTCACAACTTCTATTGGATGGTGGGTCCTGCTGCTGCTCTAACCAGCAGACCTAGTGTGTAGGCTAAAGCTAGAGGCCACAACAACAATTCGGGACAAAGGCCCACTGTCACCACAACCTATGCCCCTTTCTCTTTTCAAATTTTCACAGATGAGAGGAGTCTCAGTGTCCCTCACTTGTGATAGATATTCCTAGAATGAGCTTGAAGTGAGGCAAGATGGCTTAATCAATGGAATGGCTCAGCAAAGATGCAAGCTTTGGGAGAAGCTAGAAAGGCTTTTCACGAAAAATCCTTTGTAATAGATAGCTACATGAGACCTAAGGTTGATATATATGCCAAAATGTGGGTTCATCCAAGGCCAGGGTAGTTAAGAGTAAAGGCTTTGTATGATTTTTTCAACAAGTAGCTAACCATGAACCTTCGAGGAAATCCCTAATTCAAGGTAGCTACAAGGGTTCCCACTTGGTACAAAGGCTAGGGCATCAAATATCTTAAAATTCAACTGTGAGAATGACCCCAAAACTAGAGGAGACCTAGAAGAAGCACCAATGCAGAAGATTGTTGGATTAGTTCTGTGAGATCTCAGTCCTAGGGAATTTTGTACCAAGACCTAGAGGGGCTACCTATTCTTGAAGGGATGAAGAATGAGGAGAAGAAAAGAAGGTGAGATAATGATGTCTCGTTAAGTAATATGATCACCAAGGATTTCTAGACCAGTGCTTGTCTATTGGGAAATATGGAGTCAAGGCTTACTTTGATTTGATGATTTTCGCTCTATCAAGGAGACCTATGCAACTTTGCTAGCCCTAATGGAGGCAACAACACAACTACAAGAGGATTTTATACTTCGATGACAATGTTTAATGGAGTTTCAAGGATGAAATACACAAGATTGACCTCTAGGAACATTCTTCATCATAGCCTATGAGCAATGCATGCAATTCTTCCAACAATTTTAATGTTCTCACAAATTCGTATTGAATTAGGGCACATTAATCATCATGAAATGAAATTCCATACAATAGGCATTAAACAAGGTAAAATATAGCATCAAAAAGCACTTACAAGACAATGAGAGTATATCCATGCATTAACATAGCAAAAATAAGCTCCAAGAAAGATAGCGAAAACTTTCCAAATGTCAAAATGCATCCTAACATCCACATCTCATCCAAAATTTATGGTCTGAGTTCTTTTCACAAGAGAAATCAAAATCCAAGTTATGATGTTTAACAAATGAGGCTCATTTCTAATTTATATGAGCCGTCAATAGTTCAAATGGGCCTGATTAGCCCCTAAAATTGACTCTACTGTGCAAAATAACAATACAATTGGTGACAAGCCCACCAAATAGCTCAAAAGTACTCAACGAGACTTCCTCATGAGGCCGAAATGATAAAAAATGGTGCAAAAGGTCATTGGATGGCCTAGATAAGTCCTCCATGTGCCGAGATGAAGAGGAGGGTTCTCATAATGATGAGCAAGGGGTTGGCCCCTTGGTTTCCAAGCAAAACATTTGTGGTCCTCCCAAGTGGCCGTGGGGCATAGTGAATGGTTTCATGGGTCTCCAACTAGATTAACATGTCAATACTCCATCAATGAGGGCTAGAATGATGATACAAGCCTTCTCATGTCTCCCTAGGTGAGACAAAACCCCATTTGGGCCCTGGATCAAACGCTGAGTGTTTGGTGAAAGTATGTGGTTGGCTGGGCAATGTGGTCCAATTGCATCATCATCTCTGCATGAGTGGGGCACAAGCAAGCATAATGCGGCGCCGAAGAATCCCATGGTGTGCAATCAATGATCTGTTGTGGAGGAGGCCCATGGCCCTCAATGCTAACCCTACAAATGCCATCACGACACTTTGGAGGGCTAGGATCACATATAGGAAGGTGAAACCCAAGGCGAAGACCCACCTACAATCTTGTATAAGATCCAATGCGTCTCCTCACCTTCTAGTTTAACAATTCATTAGTGCAGTTTAGCATGATGTGTATGATATAACAATGATTACCTCCTTAAGGTTGGGTAGTTCATCGCCCATCAGGGGTTGGGACAATCATGGTCCCTTAATGATGCAGGGGGCACATATAGGGGCCTTAGGAACTAGGGTGATGGCCATGATGATAGGGGTAGAGCTCATGTTTGGCTTTTTCCCACGCGCTAAATTTTTATGTCCTGACTATCTTTTTCATTTTGTGTTACATTTCCTGTTGTAAGTGGCCAAATTATGCTTTTAACTTTCCTTTTAGCTGCATTAACCTCCGGGGCATCATTCCAAACCTGACCCAAAGTGTGGACAAGTGGAGGTGAGGCCAACACCTTATAGACCTAATTGACAAATGTGGACCCAGATGGGAAAATTTTGAAAAGGTGTTATATTGAGCGGGTGGGAGTGAGATATATGGTGTCGGGAAGCGGGACCATGCAACCAAACTTAGGGTTTCCCATGTAGTGCCATTCCTAAAGCTAGTAGCCAATAGAGGAGATCCAATGGGACTAGCATACAAGATTAACCACCAAGTTGGGACAAGGGAACACGAGTACAATCCAAACCCATTCTTTCTGCTGAATCCCCCCATTAATCCATGTCCAAATGTGCCCAAGAATAGCAAGCAAAAACACCCAATTACAATGAAAAGTCACACCTTTGGGTTTGGAAGGCCCACCTTCAAACATACGATCATAATAGATGGGCGAGGATACACAACGACTAGCTCAGTTGGTGGAGAATAATGGCACATCGAGCTATCTGGTGGCTGCAAGGGGTTGTTGACTGCCAGTTGAAGATGAATCTAGGAGAAAGTTTTCTCCTATAGGGGTCACCCACTGGTGGTGGGTAACATCTAGCTCCAACTGGGACATGAGCTCTCAGTAGAGTGCATGAACCATGTCTTCAAACGGGGAGGTCATGAGAACAACAATCTCTTCGGACTGTAGACATGTTACGTGCACATCAAAGACTAAGCATATAGGGAAACATTGTTTTATGGCAGCATTTGATTGCCCATGCTTTTATTAGTCCATAAAAATCTAAATGCATGTAATCTAGCATGACAACATAATATGATGTTGTTTCTAATGCAAAAACGAATATGCAATGCACCCTACCCTAACATGCACATTGCATCAAGAAAATGTCAAGTGTAATCATAAAGCCAATTCAACCAACATATCATTAGTTCAATGTGAGAATACTTGCCTATATGATTACTTATGTAATAAATACAGAGGTATGGGTAGGAATGACCATATGGAAGGTCACAAGGGCGGGAGGCAGGAAAATAAAATGACCACACATGGAGGATAATTGGTGAAAAGGGAATGACGGGATGCAACCTGTTGTCGCACGGATTGGCACGACAACGCTCAGAGCGGGGGCTGTCACTCTGATCCCCGGTCCCTCCGTTTAAGCCTGTCTCCCACGGCTAAGGGGGGTAGACCCTGAGGAAAGATGAAGGCCAACTGCCAAACAGCTTGGCTGAGAGACGAGATGCACTAAAATGGTTTTATTGATTTGATAGACCAGTGCCTAAACGATTACTTTCTAGGTGATATAGGAGCATGCATCATAAACAACAATCACCTATCATCAAAAGATCAGAACAATGCTTTAGATATCCAGTAAAAGCCACAAAGTTCCTCGAATAACAATATCCGGCAAACTAAGAGAGATAAATTGCTTGAAATAACAGTGAATCCAGATATTTAATTTGTGCTCAGATCTCAGTGTGAAAGATATGCAATGATAAACGACTGAATGCAGTAGAAGTAATTCTCCACACACAAAAAAAAAAAAAGAAATTTTTTATGCTTTTTCAATTTTTTTTTTTTTTTTTTTTTTTTTTTTTTATTATTAATTTTATAATTTTATTATTTTTATTCATTTTAAAAAATTTTTAAATTTATTTTAAGATGGATCATCAAACTAAGCCGTTTGGAAACATCACCTAGGACCTAGGACCTAGGACTCATGAGGGGATTCACAACATTTTCAACCCTCAAGCCACATTTCATCATGATTTTTTTACAATTTACATCTCAAAGGGATGAACCCACTTTATACAGACCCTCATAGAACACCCAGTTCTGCGACACAACTATAATCTAGCAGATTAACATATAAGACTCTCCTAAAGTTCTGATGACGAAATCCATCCCGGCTTTGGGGTCGGGTTTGAAGGAAAACTCTGCCGATCCATGGATCGGTGAGACTAAAAACCTCTCGGGACGCAGATCATCATTAGAAAGTTAGGTCCACCTAGGCAACTTTACATACATGACTCTGATCTGCTTAGATTATTTACAACTCATATATGCAGACTGGGCTTACAACAAAAATGATCAAGCTGTTGATGACTGTAGGCTAGGACGGACACATCGCTCAGGAGCTACCCTTCTCTTGCCAACAGAAAGGAGGTGCACTGCATGGGCAGTTGACCAGTAGTGGTTAACACAACCTATTCCATAGGATCCTCTCCTTCAACCAAAAGATAGAGACATCAACAATCATGCTCATAAATCTTTGATGAATGGCAACCTCAGGCATATCATCTTCATCATGGTCCCCATCATTTATATCGGGTTTTGTGGCCACCACAAGGTCATGATCGCAAGGAAAGGGTGATTGATGACATGGAGAGACACAACAATCATGTTGCCCACGATGATCACACTTAGCAAAGGGAGAGAATTTCTCATTATTAGTGATAGTGTAAGGAGGGTTGCAGAAAGGGTCCACATGAGATTCAACTACATCCCCAAGATCATGTTGAAACACAAGGATCCTATTGATATCATCATTATCGGTGTCATAGATAGGGTCCTTGTTAAAACAATGCCCATGAACCTCCCATTTCCCCTCTTCAATATATAAGTAATCATTGATATCAAAGTTTAAAGGGGGAGCGAGATCACTTTTCCCAAGATCTTCATGATGTTCAATGAAGGCTTCCTTTTGAATATCCAATGGTTGGCATGCTTGAAAATGTTCAAGAAAGCCATCAAAGAACGCTTCAATAGATAAGATACTCTTAGATTTGCAATTATGTAACCATGAATTATGACCATGGAGGGATCTCATAAATAGAAACATGAGGACATCGTGATGCACCAATTCATCTTTTGAGGCAAATGTGGCAAATCTTACCACATGATCAACTACAAATAGTAGATCACCATCAAAATTGGGTACTGTATGTATGATAGCCAGATGCTTAGGGCATCCAGATATGCAAACAATATCCAAGGCAGGGAAATCATCAAAGAAAGACATCCTATTAAGTTAGGCATATCAGTCATGTACGAGTCGCCAGGGTGAATCCAAAGGTGCCTAAAGAGATGCTTTCTTCACCCTACAAGCATTGAATTTGGAGTTCAATGAAGAGCTAGGGCTTCGTTCTTCCAATGGAGTTGCCAAAGATATGTCAATAATGTCGTATGGGAACTAGACAAACGTTTCATGTCCCTGACAATGATGCCAAAAATGTGGTTCACTAACTAGCAAGCCTAGTGTGTAAGCTAGAGCTAGAGGGCACAACAACAATTTAGGACAAAGGCCCACTGTCACCACCAATGTTATTAGAACTCAACCGGTCATCGAACCGGAAAACCTTGTGGACTGGGAACCAGATCGGAACTAGAAATAAACCAAAAAGAACCGGTTTACCAAAAACACATAAAATATTCATATTTTAAAGGAAAAACAGAGTTATTCATGTGCATCCATATGAATCCAAACCATTTATACACAAATATGCAAAATTTCTCATTTATATAACAAGTAATAGTGCATATAACCGAAATAGCACTTAGTGCAAAACATCGTGAACCAAAAATGTTACAAACATCAAGAAGCAGGCTCTAAAAGGCCTTTATAGTCCAAAATAACATGATAGATCATAGTATTATACTGCAACCTACAATACTAAAAGCTACAACTACAACAAATCAATGATCAAATCATCAATCATCATCAGAATCATCATCCGATACTTGATCATCCT